>CM035411.1:133645296-133647796 GCA_020310875.1 Ceratopteris richardii
CTCCATATGTCTGTGCATACCCTTTCACAACAAGTCTGGCTTTGTACCTAGACACACTTCCATCTGCAAATCTTTTTGTTTTGTAAACCCACTTACATCCAATAATTTTCTGGCTATTAGGTTTAGGAACCAGATCCCAAGTCTGATTCTCCATCAATGCATCATACTCCTCTTGCATGGCTTCTTCCCAATTTCTCTTGCCTTTGGCTTCATCATATGTAGATGGATCTTCATCTGCTTTTACCAAATAAGCATAATCTTTAGTAGTCAAGAATGAGGTGTCATAGCTATACCTTGTAGGTTGCCATTTGTGCCTAGATGACCTCCTAACTTCTGCACTTTTTGAAGTCTCTGGTTCATCACATTCTAGATCAAACCTTGGCCTCTCTTCAACTTCAACCTGTACTTCATTAATCTCATTTTCATCAAGTAATTGAATCTTTGCTTTATCTTTCCTTTGATCCACTACTTCTTCAACATCTGCATGTACATTATATTTACCTGCATACCAAGTACCTTGCTCATCAAATGTAACATCCTTGGATACAAGGAATTGCTTTGTGGATGGACTCCACAACCTGTATCCCATTTGCTTATCATCATAACCAATGAATACATACTTTTCTGCCTTAGGCTCCAACTTATGCCTCAATTGAGATGGCACATATGCATATGCCAAGCATCCAAATATTCTGCAATGATCCAAGGTAGGTCTCTTACCCCACCAAGCTTCATATGGTGTCATACCTTGCAAAGCTTTACAAGGCAATCTATTAACCAAATATGTAGCTGTATTTACAGCCTCAGCCCACAAATAATTTGGGCAATTCTTCTCTTTCATCATGGACCTTGCAAATTCAACAAGAGTCCTATTTCTCCTTTCTGCTACACCATTTTGTTGAGGAGAGTACCTGCAAGTAACTTCTCTCTTTATACCTGCATTCCACAAGTAATCATTGAATTCATTTGAAAAATACTCTCCGCCTCCATTTGACCTTAGTCTCTTCAATTTTTGACCTGTAATCCTTTCTGCATATGCATGATAGTGTTTAAATGTATTAAACACTTCTGACTTTTCTTTAATCACAAAAATTGTGATCCATCTGGTAGCATCATCAACATATATGACATAATATCTTGAACCATTTATACTAAAGTCCTTTGAAGGACCCCACACATCTGTATGCACCAACTCAAGTCTTTCTGAATACATAAATCCATGCTTGGAATAGGATTGCTTATGAGCCTTACCTAATTGACATGCCACACATATGTATGTCATGTGTTGACCTGCAATGTTAGGCAACCCAATCACTGAATCATTATTAATCATGTCTTTGATACCTCTTTCATTGAAGTGTCCAAGTCTTTTGTGCCAAAGATCCAATTCAGATACCTTCTGCTCTCCATATGTGAACATAGCATGTCCAACATTTCCTTGTACCTTCAATGTGAAGAGCCTTCCTTCTTTCTTTCCTGTAACAACCTGTTTATACCCTTGACTAGGATCTTCAACATAGACTCCATCATTGGTGAATCTTACCTCATATCCTTTTTCCACAATTTGACCTACACTGATCCAATTCTTTGGAATTGTGGGAACATAAAGAACCTTACTCAGAAGAGTGCTCCCATCTTTAGCCTTGACTGAACCAATTGACTTTACCTTATGCTTTGTATTATCACCTGTCTGAACTGTATGGTTAATTGCATTATGATCTAGATCAGTCATCAAAGCAATATTTCCACTTAAATGATTACTACATCCTGAATCAATATAGAACACTCTCATGTCCTCATGTGAGGTTTCATATGTTGCATTCATAATGAGAGTCAAATCCTTCTTCTGATCTGATGCATAGTTGTAGTAGGTGTTGTTATAGGATTGATTTTGGAAGCTTCTTCCTCCACCTCTTCCAAAAGAATTCCTACCACCTCTACCTCTGAAGTTTCCTCTCTGAAATCTACCACCTCTTGCTCTTTGATTAAAGTTCTGATAATTACCATTGTTCTGATTATTGTGCCAACAATCATGAGATAGATGATTGGTCTTACCACATATCCAACAAGCTCTTGCATTATCTTTGTTGTTTCTACCTCTTCCTCTACTTCTGCCATTTCCTTTTCCTCTTATGAAATTTGCTTGGTTTGAAGTACCTTCTTCTTCACCTGATTGTTGCTTTCCTTTGTTAGCTTTCTTCTTGTCTTTAGAGTACATTGCATGACCTGCACTCTTATCAACATCTCCTTTGATATCATTCTCAAAAGTTAGCATATGACCTAACAATTGATTCAAATCAAGAGTGAAGTGATCTAATGAAAGTTCTGTAGACAAAATAAAAGGCTTCCACTTCTCATCTCCTCTTAGCCCTGTGAGAATTTGTCTTACCAATTTATCTTCTTCAATATCTTCATCCACTGCACCTAAAGAATCTGCAATGTCCTTCATCTTTGTCACATAGTCAGAGGCCTTCTTCTTGAAAGTAGTAAATTCTGTCCA
>CM035411.1:133657796-133687796 GCA_020310875.1 Ceratopteris richardii
TTATAGATAAATTTGTACATGATTCTTACTAAACAAAAGATCTAAGTCAGCTATGACTATACTAATGTACATATGTGTACACTTTTCTTGTCCTCTGAATGTAATCTTCTTCCACACTTTAGGAATTGATTCTTCCTTCATCATTTGATCTTCCAAGCCTTCAATTGGTGATTGGTCTGCACCAACAGCTCCCCCTCAATCATCAATTGAGGTTTTCTCTGTCTTCTTTATACTTGCCATGTCTTTGAACCTTTGTAACTTAGGTCCATCCAAGATCTTTGTCATCATATCTGCCACTTGTTCTTTTGTTGGAGTGTACATCACTTCAATCTCTTTATCTAGTACCTTTTCCCTCAAGAAATGATACTGAATCTCTATATGCTTAGTCCTGGCATGAAAAACAGGGTTAGCTGCCAAATACAAAGAACTCATATTGTCTCCAAAAATTATTGGAGTACTATGATCAGTCTCAAAACTTTTCATCAAAGTCTTCAACCATATCACTTCCTTTGCAGCTTCTACCATTCCCTTATACTCAGCTTCTGTGGATGATAAAGCAACTGTATGTTGCTTCCTTGAACACCAAGAAACTAACTTATCTCCAACATAACAGAGATATCCATGAGTAGACCTTCTATCATCTGAGTCACCTGCCCAATCTGCATCACTAAACACTTTGATTCTTGTGTCAGAAGTGAAACCATAATACAAACCTTCACTTAGGGTTCCTTTGATATATCTGAGTACCCTTTGGGCTGCAATCCAATGAGTCTTCTTTGGACAATGCATAAATTGTGACAACACACCTACTGCATATGATAGATCTGGCCTTGTCAAGGTAGCATAGATTAAACTACCTACCAAACTCTGATATTTCTTCATATCATTGAACTCTTCACCTCCATACCTGCTTAATTTATGATTTACTTCCAATGGTGTAGTTGAGGTCCTGCAATCTTCCATGTTAAACTTGACTAGAAGATTCTTCAAGTATCTCTCTTGTGAAACATATACTCCATGTTGAGTATACACAATCTGCATTCCTAGAAAATAAGATAAGTTTCCCAAATCACTTATCTTAAACTCCTTCTCTATTTGTCTTTTGAGTTCATTGATTCATTGAGCATCTGTTCCTGTAACAATAATATCATCAACATAAATGCACATGTAAATGTATCCATTCTCACTTGCCTTCACTAGCAAGCTACTATCTGCCTTTGATGCCTGAAATCCACATTCATTCAAGAACTTGACCAATCTGTAATTCCAAGCTCTTGGGGCTTGCTTCAACCCATATAAAGCTCTCTTGAGCTTACACACATAATCTGATCCAATTGATTCCATGAAGCCTTCTGGTTGCTCCATATATACTTCATCTGCAATGTATCCATTTAAAAATGCATTTTTCACATCCAATTGTGATAATTTCCATCCCTTGCAAGCAGCAATAGCAATCAAGGTCCTAATTGTAGACATCTTAGCAACAGGACTAAAGGTTTCATCATAATCTACCCCATAAGTTTGGGCATAACCTTTGACCACAAGTCTAGCCTTATATCTAGACACTTTACCATCTGCAAACCTCTTTGTTTTATATACCCACTTGCATCCAATGACCTTCTGATTCTTTGGTCTTGGTACTAATTCCCAAGTTTCATTTTCAAGTAGAGCATCATACTCTTCCTGCATTGCCTTCTCCCAATTCTGTTTACCTTTGGCTTCTTCATAAGTAGTTGGATCTTCTTCTGTCTTCACAATGTAGGCATAATCTTTTGTTGTTAGGAAAGATGTATCATAACTATACCTTATAGGTTCTTTCCTTTCCCTTGTAGATCTTCTTATTTCTGCACTTCTCGAAGTTTCAGCCTCATTTGATTCTGGATCAAATCTTGGCCCTTCTTCTACATGATCCTGCACTCTACTTCTAGAGTCAACTTCATCAACAATTTCTTCACACACTTTTACTTTTTCCTTTCCTTTCCTTTGTATTTCTTCAACACCTGTAAAATCATTTGGTGACCCTACATACCATGTATTTTGCTCATCAAATGTCACATCTTTGGTAACAAGAAATTGCTTTGTGGATGGATTCCACAACCTGTAACCCATCTGTCTATCATCATATCCAATAAACACATACTTCTCTGCTTTTGGTTCTAGCTTATGTCTTAATTGTGAAGGAACATAAGCATATGCAATACATCCAAATACCTTACAATGATCAAGGGTAGGTTTCTTACCCCACCATGCTTCATAAGGGGTTCCTCCATCCAAAGCTTTGCAAGGCAACCTATTCACAAGGTATGTTGCAGTGTTAATGGCTTCTGCCCATAAGTAATTTGGACAATTCTTTTCCTTCATCATGGCTCTTGCAAACTCTACAAGAGTCCTATTCCTCCTTTCTGCTACTCCATTCTGTTGAGGGGAGTACCTACAAGTTACTTCTCTTTTGATACCTGCATTCCACAAATAATCATCAAACTCTTTTGAGAAATACTCTCCCCCTCCATCTGATCTTAACCTCTTGAGCTTTTGTCCTGTGATCCTTTCTGCATAGGCATGAAAATGTTTGAATGTCTTGAAAACTTCTGATTTATCCTTGATTACATACAAAGTAATCCACCTGGTTGCATCATCAACAAACAACACATAATATCTGGATCCATTTATGCTATAGTCCCTTGAGGGACCCCATACATCTGTATGAACCAATTCAAGCATATTTGAATGCTTGTACCCTGATTTGTTATAAGAACTCTTATGTGCTTTACCTAATTGACAAGCTTCACACTTGTACACCATATGTTGCCCTTCAATGTTTGGCAATCCAAGCACCACCTGATTCTTCGACATTTCCTTTATAGCTCTCTCATTGAAATGACCTAGCCTTTTATGCCATAGGTCTAATTCAGATACCTTTTGACTTCCATAGGTAAATAATGCATGTCCCACATTACCTTGGACTTTGAGAGTGAACAATCTTCCTTCCTTTTTACCTAGAATTATGTTTCTATATCCCTGATTTGGATCTTGTACATAAACACCATCATTTGTGAATCTTACCTCATATCCTTTCTCCACAATTTGCCCTACACTTATCAAATTTTTAGGAATAGTAGGAACATAAAGTACCTTGCTCAGAAGTGTACTTCCACTCTTTGTCTTCACTGATCCAATGCTCTCCACTTTATGTTTGGTATTGTCACCTGTTTGAACTGTATGTCCATTCACCCTTGCTTCCATATCAGTCATCAAAGATAGATTCCCACTCAGATGGTTGCTACACCCTGAGTCAATATAAAACACTCTTTGATCTTCTCCCATTGATTCATGAGTTGCATTCAAGATAAGAGTCATTTCATCCTTCTGATCTGATGCATAATTGTAATAATTGTTGTTGTAGGACTGAGATTGGAAGTTTCTTCCACCTCCTCTACCATATGATGTCCTACCACCTCTTCCTCTGAAGTTGCCTCTTTGGTTTCTGCCTCCTCTACCTCTTTGATTATAACTCTGATTATTGCTTCCACCATTTTGATTGTTATACCAACAATCATTTGCCAAATGATTTGTTCTACCACAAATCCAACAAGCTTTAGCATTATCTTTGTTCTTACCTCCTCTTCCTTTACCTCTGAAATTCATCTTCCCTTTTGTGAAGTTAGCTTGATTTGAATTCCCTTCATCATCATTTGATTGCTTTCCCTTGCCATTCTTTTTCTTGTCCTTGGAGTACATAGCTTGACTTGTACTTCTATCATTGTCTCCTTTAAGATCCTGCTCAAAGGTTAGCATGTGTCCTAGCAATTGATTAAGATCAGGAGTAAAGTGATCAAGTGACAATTCTATGGACAATATAAAAGGCTTCCACTTCTCATCTCCTCTCAAACCTGTAAGTATTTGTCTTACCAACTTTTCCTCTTCAATGTCTTCATCCACTGCTCCCAAGCTATCTGCAATATCTTTCATCCTTGCCACATAATCTGAAATTGATTGTGAGCTCTTCTTCTTGAAGGTTGTGAACTCAGCCCATAGTGAGGACTTCCTTGACTTAGTTGTATTTTGGAAATGCTCTTCCAAGGCATTCCAAACATCTGTAGCACTTTCCAAACCTCTGATGTGAGGTAAAAGGTAATCATTTACAGCCATGTAGATGATACTCCTTGCTTGAGCATCCTTTCTCATCCAAGTCTTCAACATTGCAAGCTCTTCCCTAGTAGGAATACTTGGATCTACAAACTCAGGTTTTTCTTCATCTCCTGTAATAAATGATATAAGATCTTTGCTCATGAGGTGTGCTTCCATCCTCATGGACCATGCTGGATAGTTCTCCCTATCTAGCTTATCAATCTGCAAGCTTTCTCCCATCTTGTGTCCACCTGTATATTGAAATCTTCAAGCTTTACAAACAATGTATGTACCTTTACTTCGAATTGAACTCCTTTTGCCTTTCTTGCTATCAAATAGTCTTCTCCTCGAGCTTTGACTCCAAGCTTTCACTTCTTAGTCCTTCAAGTGTTGAATTTCTTGAATCTGCAGCAATCGGAATCCTCCTTTCTTCAAATTGATGTCTCCTGCTCTGATACCACTGATGGAGAGTGTTAATCTCCAAAAGAACAACCTATTCTTGTGATTAGAGCACCTCTATACCAAGAATAAGTCAAAACCTTTCACTCACTTAGAGGATCAATTACTAACTATCAAAAGATTAACAATTCTGTGAAGAAGATGAAACAGAGAAAAGTCTGCTGCACTATTTCTCCACATTGACCTATCAAACGTGTAAAGTTTTTGATGAAACTTTGTACGAATTATCTCCTAGAGATTGCGCATCTACTCCAAGTTGAATCACTTCAAAAGATTAAGTATAACTTGAGAAATCAACTTCTCAAGTTACCTATGTCAGAAACTGTCATTCAGAACAGTCGACTTTACACCTGTAACTTTTAAGACTTGGTTCTCCTTGAATAGAACCCGTTTTCCAAAATGCTTCTAGACATGAGTAGCTTATCTTCCAACTTAAAGATTAAGCCCTCACTCATGCAAAACTTTAAACTGTGCTAGGAGAAATGATCAAAACATTAACTTCGAAATCTGCGCCTGTTTTAGGAACCTGTGAACACACTTCACATATGAATGTTCCTACACTTAATTCACTCAGCCTAATTACAATTGGAAGCTAAAACTTTGCACAGAGGTCAAGCAACTTCCAACTTAGACTTGTACAAAAGCATTTCACAATTGATCTACTGTAGAAGGAGAACACGCAGAAATATCGGGCGCAAAAATTTTGATTTACTCAGAAGAAATACAGTTGAGTGATGAGAGCTAACTCAACTAACTTTTCCTCTATCTCATGACTTCTAACTTCCTCAATCTTGGCTTCTAACTATTGTCACATATGCTCTCATACTTGCCCCGACTTTTCTCAAAGTATTTATAGATAAATTTGTACATGATTCTTACTAAACAAAAGATCTAAGTCAGCTATGACTATACTAATGTACATATGTGTACACTTTTCTTGTCCTCTGAATGTAATCTTCTTCCACACTTTAGGAATTGATTCTTCCTTCATCATTTGATCTTCCAAGCCTTCAATTGGTGATTGGTCTGCACCAACACTATGTATCTCTCTATCTATCTATCTATCTATCTATCTATCTATCTATCTATCTATCTATCTATCTATCTATCTATATATATATCTATCTATCTATGTATCTATCTATCTATCTATCTATCTATCTATCTATCTATCTATCTATCTGATGGAGAGTGTTAATCTACAAAAGAACAAGCTACTCTTGAAGATAGAGCACCTCTATATCAAGAATAACTCAAAACATTCACCAATTTAGAAGATCAATAATCAATTATGAAAATTTTGATCAAGCTGTTAGGAAGATGATTTTTCAGAAAGTTTGTTGCACATATCTCTCTTATCGACTTATCAAATGTAGAAAGTTTTTGATAAAACTTTGCACAAGGTGTTGCCTATAGTTTGCGCACCTTCTCGAAGTTAAAGCATTTAAAAATTCTTAGTAGATCTTGAGAAATGACCTCAACAAGTCACCTATGTCTAAAACTGTTCTTTTGAGAAGTCAATTCAGACACCTATAACTTCTAACACTTGGTTCTCTCAAACTAGAACCTATTCATGCAAATGCTTTTAGTCACAGATAGCTTACCTTCCAACTTAAAGAATAAGTGCTTGCTTGCTCAAAACTTTCCATTGTGGAAGGAGAACTTACCATAACATTATTATCAAATTTTGCACTTCCTGCAACTTCTCTGCTTTCCATTTACACATGTAAATGTTCCTACACTTAATTCTCTCAGCCTGATCACAATTAGAAGCTGAAAATTTGTACAGAGGTCAATCAACTGTAGACTTAGACTTGTACAAAAGCATTTGACAAAAGATTCAACAGAGAAGGAGAATACTCAGAATAGATCAGGTGCAACATTTCTTCATTCCTGGAAAAATTTACATCTAAGTGATGAGAGAGATTCTACTCACTTTTAAAGTGTCTAATGACATCTAATTCTTCTCAAATCTTGTCTTAACACAATCTCTCATATTTGCCCCGACATTTTTCATAGTATATATAGGAAAATATTTACAAGCTCATGACTATATAAAAGTATAAGTGAACTATCTCTGAATTAATTTATCTATCTATCTATCTATCTATCTATCTATCTATCTATCTATCTATCTATGTATCTATCTATG
This sequence comes from Ceratopteris richardii, assembly GCA_020310875.1. Taxonomy (NCBI): domain Eukaryota; kingdom Viridiplantae; phylum Streptophyta; class Polypodiopsida; order Polypodiales; family Pteridaceae; genus Ceratopteris; species Ceratopteris richardii. The sequence continues at coordinate 133,664,536 of CM035411.1, forward strand.
TATCTATGTATGTATGTATGTATGTATGTATGTATGTATGTATCTATCAATCTATCTATCTCTCTATCTATCTATCTATCTATCTATCTATCTATCTATCTATCTATCTATCTATCTATCTATCTATCTATCTATCTATCTATCTATCTATCTATCTATCTATCTATCTATTTATCTATCTATGTATCTATCTATCTATGTATCTATCTATCTATCTATCTATCTATCTATCTATCTATCTATCTATCTATCTATCTATCTATCTATCTATCTATCTATCTATCTGTCTATCTATCTATCTATGTATCTGTCTATTTATCTATCTATCTATCTATCTATCTATCTATCTATCTATCTATCTATCTATCTATCTATCTATCTATCTATCTATCTATCTATCTATCTATCTATCTATCTATCTATCTATCTATCTATCTATCTATCTATCTATCTATCTATCTATCCACCTATCTGTCTATCTATATATCTATCTATCTATCTATCTATCTATCTATCTATCTATCTATCTATCTATCTATCTATCTATCTATCTATCTATCTATCTATCTATCTATCTATCTATCTATCTATCTATCTATCTATCTATCTATCTATCTATCTATCTATCTATCTATCTATCTATCTATCTATCTATCTATCTATCTATCTATCTATCTATCTATCTATCTATCTATCTATCTATCTTGTTGGTGCAGAGCAATCAAAAATTGAAGTTTTGGAAGTCAAAGAATGAAGACAAGATCAAGTTTTGAAGCATAGAAGAAGTTTACATTCAGGAGTTGAAAGAAATGTACACATATGTACATTAGTTCAGATATAGGTCACTTATACTTTTGATTAGTCATAAGTTTGTAAATACTTGCCTATAAATACTATGGAAAATGTCGGGGCAAGTATGAGAGAGCATGAGAATAGAGTAATCAGAAGTTTTATGAGTTTTTTAGCCATCCTAGAAGTGAGTTAAGTCTCTCTCATCACTAGATGTAAAATTCTCAGAAATGAAGAAAATGTTGCACCCGATGTTTCTGAGTTTTCTCCTTCTGTGTTAGAAATTTTGTGAAATGCTTTTGTACAAGTCTAAGTCTATAGGTGACTGACCTCTGTACAAATTTTTAGCTTTTAATTGTGATCAGGTTGAGAGAATTATGTGTAGGAACATTTGCATGTGAAGAAGTGTTTACTGGTTCCTGAAACAGGCACAAAATTTGAAGTCAATGTTTTGATCAGTTCTCCTTCCACAGTTTAAAGTTTTGAGCAAGTAAGCACTTAATCTTTAAGTTGGAAGGTAAGCTAGTTGTGGCTAAAAGCATTTGCTTAAACGGGTTCTATTCTTGGAGAACCATATCTTAGAAGTTATAGGTGTCTAAATCGACTTCTCAGAAGTACAATTTTAGACATAGGTGACTTGTCAAGTTGATTTCTAAAAATCTACTGAATCTTTTGGAGTGATTCGACTTGGAGGAGGTGCGCAATATTTAGGCAACGCCTTGTGCAAAGTTTTATAAAAAACTTTACACATTTGATAAGTCAATGAGAAAGATATGTGCAGCAGACTTTTTGTAGAATCATCCTTTTCACAGATTTTCCAAAATCCTTATAATTGAATGTTGATCCTCCAAATTGGTAAAGGTTTTGACTTACTCTTGATATAGAGGTGCCCTAATTACAAGAGTAGGTTGTTCTTTTGGAGATTAACACTCTCCATCAGTGGTATCAGAGCACGAAGCATTAGAACTGAAGGAAGGAGGATCCCGACTGCCGCAGGTGCAAAGAATTCAACATCTGAAGGTTCAAAAGGTGAAAGCTTGAGAGCAAAGCTTGAGAAGGAGGTCATACGACACCAAGGAAGCCAGAAGGAGTATTATTCGAAGTAAAGGTACATCTGTTACTCATAAAGTTTAAAGAATTCAATACACTGGACAAGAAAGGATGGGAGATTCTCTTCAGATAGAGAAATTGGATAGAGAGAACTATACAGCATGGTCAATGAGGATTGAAGCTCATCTAATGAGCAAAGATTTGATAGGTTATATTATAGGTGAAGAAGAAAAGCCTCAATTCAGAGATCCTAGTGTTCCAACTAGGGAGAAATTGTGAGATTTGAAGAATTGGATGAAGAGAGATGCTCAAGCTAGGAGCATTATCTATATGGCAATCAATGACTACTTGCTACCTCATATTAGAGGTCTTGAAAGTGCAAGTGATATATGGAATGCTTTGGAGGAGCATTTCCAAAATACCACAAAGTCAAGGAAGGCATCTTTGTGGGCAAAATTTACTACATTCAAGAAGAAAGCCTCTCAATCCATCTCAGATTATGTAACCAGAATGGACATTGCAGATGCATTAGGAGCTGTCGATGAAGACATTGAGGAGGATAAATTGGTAAGGCAAATCCTTACAGGTTTGAGAGGTGATGACAAATGGAATCCATTCATTTTGTCTACTGAATTATCACTTGATCATTTTACTCCTGACTTAAATCAGTTGCTAGGACATATGTTAACCTTTGAGCAGGATGTCAAAGGTGAAGGTGATAAGAGTACAGGTCATGCAATGTACTCAAAGGATAAGAAGAAAATTAGCAAAGGAAAGCAACAAGCAAATAAAGATGAAGGCACAACTAGTCAAGCCAACTTCCTAAGAGGAAGAGGAGGTGGCAAAGGTAGAGGAAGAGGCAAGAATAACAAAGATGGAGTCAAAGCTTGTTGGATTTGTGGTAAGACAAATCATTTAGCTAATGATTGTTGGCATAATAATCAGAGTAATGGTGGATATAATCAGAATTTTAATTCAAGAGGAAGAGGTGGCAGAAACCAAAGAGGTAATTTCAGAAGTAGAGGTTATTTTGGAAGAAATGCAGGTAGAGGATTCCAAAGTTAACAATACACCAATACCTACTACAATTATGCTTCAGATCAGAAGGAGGATTCAACATTGATAATGAATGCAACTTGTGAAAGGCAAAGTGAAGACCAAAGAGTCTTCTACATTGACTCAGGGTGTAGCAATCACCTGAGTGGTAACATAGCATTGATGACTGATTTAGAAAATAAGGTATCTAATCATGTTGTTCAAACAGGTGACAATACAAATCACAATGTGAAGTCAATTGGATCAGTGAAGGCTAAGGATGGTAGCACCTTATTGAGTAAGGTCTTGTATGTTCCTATAATTCCTAAGAATCTGATAAGTGTAGGACAAATTGTTGAGAAAGGTTATGAAGTGAGATTCACTAATGAAGGAGTATTTGTGGAAGACACTAGCAATGGGTATAAACAAATTGTTTCAGGGAAGAAAGAAGGAAGATTGTTCACATTGAAGATTCAAGGTAATGTTGGTCATGCCTTGTTCACTAATGGAGGACATAAGATCTCTGAGTTGGATCTTTGGCACAAGAGGATTGGACATTTCAATGAAAGAGGTATCAAAGATATGATTAACAATGGTTCAGTGCTTGGATTGCCTAATGTTGCAGGTCAACATATGACATACAGATGTGAGGCATGTCAATTAGGTAAGGCTCATAAGCAATCTTACTCCAAGCATGGTTTTATGTATTCAGAGAAGCTTGAGTTGGTACACACAGATGTGTGGGGACCATCAAAGCATTTCAGTATCAATGGTTCAAGATACTATGTGATTTATGTTGATGATGCTACCAGATGGATCACTATCTATGTGATCAAAGATAAATTAGAAGTGTTTAATACATTTAAACACTATCATGCATATGCAGAAAGAATTACAGGTCATAAGTTGAAGAGATTAAGGTCAGATGGAGGGGGAGAGTATTTCTCTAATGAGTTCAATGATTACTTGTGGAATGCAGGTATAAAAAGTGAAATCACTTGCAGGTACTCCCCTCAACAAAATGGTGTAGCAGAGAGGAGGAATAGAACTCTTGTTGAGTTTGCAAGATCCATGATGAAGGAGAAAAATTGCCCAAATTATTTGTGGGCTGAGGCTATAAATACAGCTACTTATTTGGTCAATAGGTTTCCATGTAAAGCCTTGCAGGGTATGACACCATATGAGGCATGGTGGGGTAAGAGACCTACATTAGACCATTGCAAAGTATTTGGATGTTTGGCATATGCATATGTGCCATCACAATTAAGACACAAATTAGAACCTAAAGCTGAAAAGTATGTGTTTATTGGTTATGATGACAAGCAGATGGGTTATAGATTGTGGAGTCCATCCACAAAGCAATTCATTGTATCTAAGGATGTTACATTTGATGAGCAAGGTAATTGGTATGCAGGTACTATCAACATTAATACACATGATGAAGAAATTGTGAGTCAAAAGAAAGGTAAACAAAGGTTCAGATATTTGATGAACAAGAGAATAATGAAGTGCAGGTTGAAGTTGAAGAAATGCTAAGATTTGATCCTGAGTGTGAAGAACCAGAAACCTCAAGGAGTGGAGAACTCAGAAGGTCATCAAGACATAAGTGGCAACCTACAAGGTATAGCTATGATACTTCTTTTTTGGCTACCAAAGATTATGCTTATATGATAAAGGCAGATGAAGACCCTTCTACATATGAAGAGGCAAAAGGTAAGGAAAATTGGGAGAAAGCTATGCAGGAAGAATATGATGCATTATTGGAGAATCAGACATGGGATTTGGTTCCTAAACCAAATAGCCAGAAGACCATTGGATGCAAGTGGGTTTACAAAACAAAGAGATTTGCAGATGGAAGTGTGTCTAGGTACAAAGCTAGACTTGTTGTCAAAGGGTTTGCTCAAACATATGGATTATGATGAGACCTATAGTCCTGTGGCAAAGATGACAATCATCAGGACACTCGTAGCCATTTCTGCATGTAAAGGTTGGAAATTATGTCAATTAGATGTGAAAAATGCTTTTTTAAATGGTTACATTTTAGATGATGTTTTCATGAAGCAACCTCAAGGATTCAGAGATGGGAGGTATCCAGATCATGTGTGTAAGCTCAAGAGAGCTTTGTATGGGTTGAAGCAGGCCCCAAGGGCATGGAATTATAGACTTGTGAAGTTCTTGAAAGAACTTGGATTTCAAGTATCTAAGGCAGATAGTAGCTTGCTTGTTAAAGCAAGTGATGATGTGTTCATTTACATGTGCATATATGTTGATGATATAATTCTTACAGGTATAGATGAGAAAGGCATTGAAAGTCTAAAGAAGCAAATGGAGAAAGAATTTAAAATCAGTGATTTGGGAGATTTGTCATATTTCTTGAGCATGGAGATTTCATACACTCAACATGGAGTGTATGTGACTCAAGAAAGGTATTTGAAGAACTTGTTAATCAAGTTTAAAATGAATGATTGCAGGGTAGCACCTACTCCAATGGAGGTGAATCACAAATTGAGCAGATATGGTGGAGAAGAATTCAAGGCTATGAAGTTATATCAGAGTTTGGTTGGTAGTCTTAGCTATGCTACATTAACTAGGCCTGATTTATCATATGCAGTTGGGGTTTTGTCTCAATTCATGCATTGTCCTAGAAAAGAACATTGGATTGCAGGTCAAAGAGTGTTGAGGTACTGTTTTGTTTTGGACTCCAAGTTGTCCTCTCCAATCATGAAGTAACAAAGAATCAACAAATCATCTTTATTTTGTCAATCCTAGGAATATCCATAAGACCACAGCCCCTTCAAGATAATAGATTCAAGGAAATAAGAGATTAATGGCTCGATTGCTGAGAAAAATTGAAGATGAAGAGAAATTCTAGGGTTTACCATATCTAAGGCAAATCTCCATCATTTTCTATGATCTTTGTGTCAAAACCATGCTATTTTATCAGCAGAATACAAATATGAACTCAAAATTGAAAAATATCACCTGTATCACAGAGACGAGACAATCGCGATTCTGTACATTCAGACGATTTTCACAATTCTGGAACTTTCTTCAATCCTTTTCCATTCATTACATCAGTAAACCTCTTCCTTCATACAACTCTCTCAGTAATACACAAATGTAACTCACAAATCTCCATGATTAAGCAAGAAACAAGCTCTCACATCAAAGGAAATACACTCAACAGGAGAAAACACGATTTTTGCAGAAACTCCCTCTTCTCTATTGATAGCATGAGCAAATGACTAACCAACCTCTCCAAATTAGAGAAAATTGACTTATATACATTTTCAAGTGTCCCTTTTCACACTTGAAATTAGGTATTTTTCTCTAATTTTCTAAAAATATGCTATCTAAGAGTTTCTAAAAATTCTACAAAAATTACATGAGGTCCTTGACTACATAAGGAAGACTCTTCCTTATTTTTACAACCATTGCATAAATATTTTACAAGTTTTTTGGCTTTTTACTAATTTTTTACATCAAAAATACTTTCCAAAAATACACCTTCCAACATTCTTCCCCTCCTAGAGCTTTTGGCTCCTGACAAAAGACTTCCTTATGTGAGCTCAGCTTTATTTCTTCTTCCTTTGGTACACTTGTGACACCAAATCATGGCTCTTCCTTTCTGTGACATTCAAGTTATTGACCATTTCAAACAAGGCTTTCCTCCATTGTACTGCAGCTTCAGGCTTATCTATGACATCCTTCTTCAAGTATTCTGTGTAAGCAGCTTCATAGGCAGTAAGTCTTGCTTTTGTAACAACAGATAAGTTTCCAAAAATTTCTGACTCCCTTTCAAAGAATCCATAATCAAAAGCATCTTCAAATATTTGCAAAAAATGACTGCCCAAAAATATTATTCTACTGTAGTAGGCCATCAAACAAATCCTGTCTGGTGTCTCACTTAGATCAAACAATAGAGCATCTGTTGGCGAATTAAAACCTATGTAGTTCAAAATTCTGACATCTGTATCAGTGTAGGTCTCTATACAGGCTAGAATTAACCTTATTATTCTGACAAGTAATATACAAGCAGGGTCATTGACATCTTTATAATTTGATATGATAGACTCAGCAGTATTCACCATGTAACTTTTACTAGGCCAAGTTCTTGCCTTTGGACCTGCTATTTTTGGAAAGTTCAGCCATTTTGCTGGAATCTGCCCTGTTTTGCTTCTTTCCCAAAAAACCATCCACTCCCTTCTTCTGGCCACGGGGCAATAAGCTGGGTTAATCTTTAAGTGTAAAGGTGCCTCCTTCCAAATTCTCCTACACTCTTTATTAGCATCCAACCATTTATTCCTCCATTTTGGGTTAGCTCTTTCAAATAATTCCTTTGTAACATTAATATCCTCTTCATATTCAAAATATTGATTTGGAGCTAATCCCACTCTGGCCAACTGATAATTTTTTATGCTTTCCAATACCATACAAAAAGGAATTCCTAATCCATCTGCAGCCCAATGGTGCTGATCTGGATTGATGCCTTTATTTAAAGCAAATGTGACAATCTGGTTCTCATAATCATCATGCATTTTTCTCATAAACTCCATTCTTGATTCTCTGCTAGTCAGCAACTTCTGAACAAATTCCTCAGTGTACTCTTCCTCAGATCTTTTGGCTACTGCTTCATAGTTTTCCTGTTCTCTATCAGCATCTCCTGTTTCATACTCTCTTGTATTGGTATCTTATGCATGTACCTGATTCTGAACCTCTTCCTGAGCTTTTGATTTCTCCAGTTGTTTCTGTAAGTCTTCTAAGGTCATCCTTAAGCTTTTATTCTGAGTTATCAAATCTTCTCTTTCTTTCATCCAGTCCATTCTTTCTCTTTCCAACTTGTCCTGCCAATCCTTCCTCTCTTGCTCTGTATTCAAAAACAACTTGTTATACCCTCTCATAGCTGTAGCAGCATGTGTACTTGCCTGCTTTTCTAGTTCTTTGGCTTCCTTTAATTCTTCTTGGAGTTTCTGAATTTCTTTATGCATTTCATCTTTTTCTTCCTCTGTCAATTGGGCAGGTTTACTTCCATCTTTTACTAGACCTTCTTCTAGCAGCAACTTATTAATATCTTCATGGGCCCTAGTCAAAATTTGATATGAGGTTTGTAGTGTTCTGTATCTTCCTCCTATGGTTTTTAATTCCATTTCCATCTTGGCATTCTGTTCTGATAACTTCACACTCTTATCCTCCAAATATTGTATTTTGTTCTGCTTCTGAACTTCAATTTCTTCCAAAGCAATTATTCTATTGACATACTCTTCATTTTTCTTCTGAATTGACCTTAGTTGTTCTGACATCTGCTCCTTTTCCTTTTTGTGTTCTTTGATAATCATACTCCCTTTCTCAAATTCAGATTCAGCCACCATACCTGATATGATCATATTCCTGCTAGATGGTCTGAACTGTTCAATATTATTCATGATTATTTGACAGGCTGACCTTATATTCTTGGGTATCCTTTCCAAACCAACTTCCACTTCTGCCTGTCTGATTTCAATTTGCTTATCTCTTTTACCTTCCTCATCTTCATCTGCTTTTGTTTCATCCTCTATATCCTTTGTATCTTGTTCTTCATTACTGGAAGCATCATTCTCTGTTTCTTGATTAATATCATCTTCTTCAAGCTCCAATACTCTGTCCTTTGCACTTTTCTGATATGAGAAGTTTGAAATTCTATTCTCTTCCAATGAATTCCTTCCTTCTTGACCTTGCATTTCTTCTCCCTGTCCTAGGGTTTCCTGATTGTTTTCTAGCTCTTTTTCATCCTGGCCTGATTGATCCTCCCTAAGTTGCTCTCCCTGTACCAATTTTTCTTGAACTACTATTGATTCAATATCTTCCACATGGATAACCTGATCATCATTTTTCTGCATTTCCTGTCTTCCCGTTTCTTGAGCTGTATCTGATACATTTGCATGAAAAGCTTTTATTTGATCATCACTCCCCTGATTTGTATATTCATGATCTTGCTCATCCATATCCATAGAATCTATTCCTTCTTCCTGTTCCTGCTCACCATTGTATGTAGATTCCTTATTACTGTTTATCTCCTGCAGTACATCTTTTATACTTTGAATAATTCCTTCTTCTATCACCTGTCCTAAGACCTCTTGAGCACTCTTTTCTGGTTCTATCTTCTTGATTTCCTGTTCTTTAGGTGCATCCTTCTGCTGAATAAATGAACTGCTGAATACCTTCTTTGCTAGTTCCTCTAAACTTGCATTCATTTGGAAATGTGTCTGTGAAGGCTTGGTCCATATTGAATTTATACCAACATTCACTATTCCAAAGCTATCTTCATCTCTCCTTTGGTTTTCCTCTTCTGTCATTCTTGCCTTTCCTTTTAACAGTCTTCTTTCTTCTTCAGCACTCATCTGTTGGACAGTTTCTTCATGAGTCTGCCTTTCTTTAGACTTCTTATTTGTATCCTCAGGTGTCTTCATTTTTTCTACAGCCTGTATAGCTACATTAGGAGTGTTGGGTATTGACAAGTTTAAACTTTTCAACAAAAAATTCTCAATGTCACTATCTGAATCGGATGAGAATAGTGAGGATCCTCCTACTTCTTGCTCTGTAGACTTTAATACTTCCTTCACTATGGTAGACTTCTGAGTTGCTTCAATGACTGTTGCTTCTATGGCTTCAACTGTTGTAACTTCAGCTACTGCTTTTTCTTTTCCCTTCTTGACTAGTTTCTTCTTTTGGACTTGCTTTTTTGGCACTTTCTTTTTTACCACAACAGTAGTCTTGGCCTCTGGAGGTCCTTGCAACTCTTTGAAGTATGCCAGCAACTCCACTTCTTTTTTCACAAATATTTCTTCGGTCTCGGCTGCCATCATTTCCTCATGTAAAACTTCATAATGCTCCACCTCCTCCTGTATCCAATCTGTAGCCTTGCAGGAATAGTCTTCCAGCATTTTCTGATATTGGGCTTCGTACGTTGCTCTTTTATTGTTTCCCTGAGTTAAATAGGTAAATAATTGCTCTTTACTTGTCTGTGGGGGGTGAGGTTCACTAGAGGATTGTACCCCTTTTTGGGCTGCCACATGTTCTTCTTTTGTTGCTTCAATCTGCTCCATTTCTATTTTTCTTCGATCCACTTTCCTCTTTTTAACAGGCACTACTTCTTCAGAGATAATTTTCCTCTTCATCCCAGCTCCCCTCATACTGGTTTGTCCCACTGTGTCTTTAGCCTACATCCTTTTGGGAGGACTTTTTACTCCTGACATCAAATTTCTAAAGTATTGTGCTTCTGGAGCTAATTTCAATTGTTCTTCCATACCCAAGATATGATAAATAATTCTTGTCAAAAACTGGGCTCCATTCATAAATTTCTTCTGCTCCCAATGTTTGGCTGCTTCCTTTAACTGTTCATGGATGTATGGTGAGACATCCATAACTCCAAATGGTTTGGTTTTGTCTTTATTGTTGAACATCAACAGAGTTACTGATTTGTGAGGCATGGTGTATCTAGGCAGCTTGGGAAAACAAAAATATTGCAAAAACATTCTGATTGCATATTCTTCATTCTCTTTTCCTTTAAAATCCGTGAACTTTCCATATCCTGTATAAGTATCCTTATTCTTTTTTACAAAGCTTTGATCCAGTTTGGTGCCCATTGGATAAAATTGTAAAGCAGCTCTAATATGTTCTGCTTTAATGGTAATACGCACCTCCTGATCATCTTTGTTCTTCACTTTGCACCTGAAATAAGCATCATTCCTTGTTCCAACTTCTTCCAAACTGTTCATTACCTGTGCTACCCTTTCAAAGTCAATGAAGAAGATTGGTTCCTCCAATAGTTTATGCAATCCCACAGCTTTCCATCTTTTTAAGTTGACAGTAGTTCTTTGAAACCTATAAAACTCCTGGCACAACATGGTGTATTTATAACCTCCCACTGCTACTGTGAAGATGTGCTGACCTATTACTCCCAGAATTTCCTTCAGTTCTTTTACTGCTCCTTCTGCCTCTGGAATTCCTGTATCTTCATCTGATTCCAGGTCCACCTGCTCCACTGTGCTCTCACTGTCCAAGAACCAATGTCCTCTTGAGAAGGTTACTAAGTCAGCTTTGAAGTCATGAATGGTCAATTCTTTTGTATTCACCATCCTGTGTTTATATATCAAAGAAAAGAAAAACACTCCACCCACATGAGTCACAAGAATTCACAAAAAAATACTGTCTCATTCTGGTATGTCACTGATATAAACAAATGAAAGAGACAAGTTCCAAACAATTTTTTTCTTTTCCCAAAGGACTCAATTTTTAAGTGAGCAATACAGGTGTAGCAAGATATCTAATGTGCTCTCTCCAATTGTCAATTCCTTTCTCAGAGAAAAAAAAACAATTCTTAAATAGAAAGAAGATGATGGAAAAGATGATTAATGTAAAGACTTCAAAAAAATAGAAATAAAAAAGATGGTCACACAAAATTTTGAACAAAATAATACAGATTTTCCATGATAAGTTACTTTCTCCCTCCCTATATCTTGCTTTTGTGCTTTTAATTTTAGATAGAAATTAAAATACATTTTTCCCCTTTTTTTTCAATTTTTCCCCTTTTTTTTCAATTTATCCTCTTTTTTTCAATTTATTCTCTTTTTTTTTTTTTTTTTTTTAATAATAATGACATTTTTCTGCTTTCCTTCCCCTCCTAATTCCCTCTCAAGGAAAAAGAATTTAGAAGAACATGTTGCTTTTGTCATTCATTCTCCCTCTTTTTCTTTTTTCTTTCTCTCTCTTTTTTTTTAATAGTATTTTGTTCCACCGATCTGAAAATAGGTTAAGTGTGGATGATCTCTCTTCCATTGACTCAATTCTGATTTTTTTACCCAACAATGCTTCACTCTCAATGTCTTTGTATCATACAAGTATCCATGTTTCATAGACAAACTTCTTGTAGCCTCTTTTGGTTTCCATTCCCATTTTATTCCCTCTTCCTGTTTTGGTGGATACCATCTGTGCGTGCCCTTTCTCCATATGTTTGTAGTTCTGTTTTGTTGATGTGTCCATAACTGTCTTCTTATTTTTGTCTCACCAGTTGTTTTTACTCCCGAGATCTCTTGTGTGGTTTGATTGTATGAAGCTTGAGCACTTGGTATTGATAATATGTTCCTGTCCTCTATTGAGAAAGTAAATCCTTCCATATCTGGGTCAAGAACATCTAGATAAACCTCCTATCCTTCATTACTCAGAAAAAACATTAAAAACTTCTTGTCATTTATGGTCAAATTAAGCTTCATTTTCTCAAAGTTCAAAACAACTTTACCTTGTTTGAGCCAAGGTTGTCCCAAAATCAACTTTTCAGTCATGAATTGGTCTGGCCACTCTTCACAATCTGTATCCATATATTCATCATTAAATTTAACTTTAATAGAAAGTGAAGATATGCTCTGAATCATTTTCCCTCCCAGGGTTTTGATCAGAATTCTGCTTTCAGCTCTCTTAAGGTTAAACTTATTGACCAAGGCTGAGCTAATTAGATTCACTTGAGCTCTTGAATCTATTAAAACCCTAATATTTTTATTCTGATAATCCATCAATATCGTAGGCAAATGTTCTCTTTGCTTTAGAGTGTTTTCACATAAACACACTTCTTTCAATTTCCTTATTCTCTCCTTGGCTTCTTGTTGAGCCTCGTTTCTGATGTTCTTCTCTTCTTTTTTTCTATTTTGGGCTTTTTGCAATCTTCTCCATTCATCAGGAGTTAATGGACAATCATACCTCTTAACTCTGCATCCACTTATGAAATTTGGCATGATTTCTCCATCAATGTTAGCTAATTGAATGGCTCCACTTTTACTTATCTGATGTATAATGTATGGCCCATGACCTTTTTTCTGAAATTTTCTCTGATGTTCCTTAACTGTGTAAGCCAAGACCAGGTCTCCTTCTTGTAGATCTTTGTCTTTAATATGAACATCATGATAAGCTTTCTGTCTTTTCTTGTCTGCGTATATACTCATCACTGCTTGGAGTCTAGAAGCTCCCAGTTTTTCCAAATCTATGACTCTCTCGGATAATTCATGTCCTGTCCAATTATATTGATTACCCACTTTTAATGTTGGAATAAGAAATTCCATGGGTAAAACTGCATTTTGGCCATATACTAAATTAAATGGGGTAGTTCCTATTGCAGTTTTGTATGCCACTCTGTAAGCCCAGAGAACATGATTAAGTTGAGAATCCCAGTCATTTCTATTTGTGTTGACTAGTTTGGACAATACTGCACAAAGTACTTTATTAGTACTTTCTACTAAGCCATTAGCTTGTGGGTGATATGGGGCTGATTTTCTATGACTGATCAAAAAATGGTTGGTCATGTTTTCTATGATCTGATTTAAAAAATGAGTTCCCCTATCACTTACCAGTTCAATTGGTAGTCCAAATCTAGTGATAATGTTTTCATACAAAAATCTGGCAGTGGTGTGAGCATCATTTCTTTTAGTAGCTTTGGCCTCAGCCCATTTTGTCAAATAATCTGTAGCTACTATTATGTATTCTGCATGGGTTTGTCTGGCTGGAGGATGTATTGGTCCAATAAAATCCAATCCCCATTTGCTAAAAGCTCTGGCTGAAATTAAAGGAATTAATTGCATATTATCTCTTTTGTTTGGTTGACTCACCCTTTGACAGACATCAAATCTTTTTACATAAATCCTTGCATCAGCAAATAGGGTTGGCCACCAAAAGCCAGAGTACAATATGAGCTTGGCTGTTCTATCACTTGAAAAGTGTCCCCCTGCCACTCCTAAGTGTGCCATTTCCAACATTTCTAAATACTTTCCTTCAGGAACACAAATTCTCAGATATCCATCCATTCCTCTCTTATATAGTTGTTCTCCTATGAGTTGATATTCTTCCGAGATCACTTGTAAGTTTCTTGAGTCAGCACCAGCTATTACCTGTTTCCCTTTCTTCTTTCTCTTCAATTCCTCTACAATATGCTCACTCCATTCAGGGTTTTTTTGAAACCAATATAAAGTTATCAATTCTGATTCCTTCAATGTTTGACATTTTTTACAATTATCAACATATCTCTCCACATCTTGAATCTTGTTTGGCCAATGTACTCCCATCCTATTAAGGTTGCTTAAAGTGACTATCTTGGAAGCATGAGTACATGGGTTCCAGTAATGAGCTCTTCTTACATATTCATATTGCTCCTCCTCTGGAGTACAAAATTCCAGTATACCTGACTGATTGAGGTGATACAAATGTCCAGCTAACAACATGAAATTTCTGCTTTGTAACACTAGATGTGTGTTATTCCCTAATGTGCTACACGGTCCCATGGTTAGCAAAGGAATTAATGACATAGACCATTCAGGAACACTTTCCACCTTGAATAAGTATGTATCTGGCAAATCATCATCTATAGGTGAACTAGGTTCTTTTGACTGGATTCTTGACAAATGATCTGCTCTCAAGTGTGTTTTCCCTTGTCTAACCACCACCTCAAATTCAAATTCCATTAGTAAAAGAAACCATCTTACTATTCTTCCTGTATGACATGGTTTATTTACTAAATAGAGTAGAGCTTGATGATCCACAAAGAATTTAAACTTGTTGGCCAATAGATAATGTCTGTACTTTTTGACAGCAAATATCATTCCCAATCCTTCTCTCTCAGTGGTTGTGTAATTTTTTTCTGCAATGTTTAATTGTCTACTTGCATATGCTACTGGGAAATCTAATTTGCTTCCTTCTATAGGTTGTGCTAACACACATCCCAGAGCATAATTTGAAGCATCGACATGTACATGAAAAATTTTATCCCACTGAGGTGTTTTTAAAATTGGTGCTGTCACCAAACAAGTTTTTAATGTTTCAAAGGCTTGGTCACATTCTTCAGTCCACTCAAACTTTGTGATTAAGGCATATAAGGGTTTAGCTATATCAGCAAATTTGTGTACAAATTTTCTATAGTACCCACAATGTCCCATAAAAGTTTGGAGTTCCTTCACATTTGTAGGTCTTGGAAGTTCTATTATTGCTTTTATCTTCTTCTCATCTGTAGAAATTCCATTTTTTGAAACTATGTGACCTAACATTCTACCTTGTCTCACAAAGAATACACACTTTTCAGGATTTAAGCATACTCTGTATGTCCTGCATTTCCTGAATACTTTTTCTAAATCTTGTAAATGATCTTGTCTTTTTAAAGAAAAAGTGCACAGATCATCCACATAGATTTCCATTACATTTCTCAGGAATTCTTTGAAAATATGACACATCAATCTTTGAAAGGTTGCTGGAGCATTGGTTAGTCCAAAGGGCATAACCCTAAAGGCATAAACCCCCCATTCTGTAGAAAAGGCAGTATTGTGTTGGTCTTCTAAGGCTATTGGCACTTGATTGTAGCCTGAGAAACCATCTAGGAAACTGTAAACCTCCTTCCCTGCAACTCTCTCAAGAAGATGATCTGTTATTGGCAGTGGATAACTATCCCTTATAGTTGCTGCATTCACTTTTTTCAAGTTGATGCAAACCCTAAGTTTTCCATTCTTCTTTGGCACCACAACTATAGGTGATATCCATTCAGTGTACTCTATTTCATAAATGAAATTAGCCGCCAACAACTTATCAATTTCTTCCTTTATTTTGGCAGAGTATTTATCATTAAATGTGTAGTGTCTCTGTTTGCTTGGTTTTGCATCAGGTGTCATAGGAATCTTATGCTCACAGATTTTTGGATCAATCCCTTTTAAATCTTTATAACTGTAAGCAAATGCATCCCTATAGTTCTTTGCCAGGCTCCTTAAGGCTTCTTCTTCTTGTGTGGTCATATCATCAGCTATCACTATCTGTCTCTCTTCTCCTTCTTCCTGAGTAATCACAATCTTTTTTGTTTGTTCTTCATTGTCATAAGCTTCTCCTTTTTTCTTCTCTCTTTTTGGTTTCATTTTCAGGAGTAGTCTGTCTTCTACCTCATAAGTTTTAAAATTTGCTGGTACATCAAAATATTGATCCTTATTGATCTCTTTCTCTTTCTTCCCTTTTGTCTGATCTCTTTCTATTTCCTTGTGTTTATGTTCCTTGTATTTGCCTGAGATTTTGTCTTTGATTGCATCCTCGGCTTTTACTGTTTCCAAATACCGTGTTTTTCCTTTTTGTAATATTATTTCTTTATTTTGCTCCTCTTCTGTTTTTGGTACACTTATCATGTGTATGCTAATGTGGAAAACATCAAAGCCTTCTTCATTTTGGAATTTCACTCCTACATATTCTTCACTGGCCAGATCCATAGTAGCCAAGATTTGATTCCACCCATAAGGCTCAAACTCTTCATCTTTAAATTGTTGTGGCACATAGCTTTCATCCTGTACTTTTCTTTCTTCCACACATTCCTCTCTTTTCAGTCTTCTCTTTCTATTGGTGAGATTTCTTATCATGTTGCACTTCCATATTGCTGATTCATTCTCTTCCCGATCCTCCATGTCTGATTCCTCACTTTCTTCTTGATTTTGATGTATTTTATACCATTCTTGAGGAGATACATCACAGTAGTGCCCATTTCTCAAGTTCACTCTTGTTATTCTTCCTTTGCTTTGGAGATATAAACAATCATTACCCCAATCTTGTACAATTTGCATTTGTCTCATAAAAGGTCTTCCTAGGATAATTTCATATGAAGTGGATTGTGGAAATTCCACTATGGCAAAGGTATGCTCTATTTCTATACCACATATGTCCACAATCACTTTCTCCCAAATTCCTAGGGGTTTTTCTATATGCCCATCTGCAAGTTGTAACCTCATCTTAGTGGGTAGTAATTCATTTCTTCCCCATTTCTCCCAAATTTGTTTAGTCATTATGGCCACTCCTGATCCACTATCCAAAATGGCTTTAGCTGAATTTTTTCCATATTGTAATTTTAGGGTTGAATTCCCTTCTTCTCCTTCACAATATCCTCCTATTTTATCAATAGGAATATACCATAATTCCTCTAATTCTTGTGTTGGTGAATGAAGGTTTCCAGGTATTGTTTCCCCTTTATTCATTTTGTTTTGTAGGTGAGGATTTTGTTTCAACAAGTTTTCCCATGTTGTATGACATGTAATGCTACATTGTTCATCTATGATCATTTGGAATGTTAATTGTGGATTTTCCTCTTTGTTAATGCTTTTCCATGTTCTTGTTTTCTCAATTTGTTCAATTGTTCTCTGAGAACTGTCTTCTTCCCCTAATCTGAGTTGTGTTTCCTGGATAATTTGTTTGCACTTTAGCATTCTTTCTTGCTCTAACTCTGGTATAGGATAAGCCACTGCATGATCTGCAGGACTTGGTCCTTCTTGGATTCTTCCCTTATATGCTTTGATTAGGGTTTCTAGACTCTGAGAGTGTCCTATTTCAGACTGATTTTGAGTGTTTTGGGGAGGAGTACTTTTTGATTGTTCCTTATTGTCTTCTTCCAAGTTTTTGCCCATTCTTTTTTTCTTTTCCCACTTCCCTTTTTGTTTATTCCTTTTCACCTTTGAGGCTGAACCTTCACTTTGTTCCTTATTTGTTTCTTGTTGCTTAGCTTCTGCCCTTGTTATAATATTGATTCCAACTTGATCATTGTCACTCAATTCCTCTTGTTCCATAATATTGACTGTTTTTAGTGGTATGTTATTGGGTGTGTTCTGTTGTTTTTGGGGATTTTTTGGACAGTCTTTGATCAGGTGTTCTCTGCCACAATCCTTGCAGTATGCTCCCTCTATCCTGAATGTTGGAGGTTGTGGGCAGTCTCTGATGAAATGCTCTCCCCCACACCTATAACATGTTATCTTTGGTCCCCCTTTGAATTGAGGTTTTTGATTGGACATGTAGTTGTTGGTAATGTACATGAATGTTGCTGTGTCCATTTCAATTTTTCCATTTCCCAAATCTAGGGCTCTAAGCTCAGGTTCTCTTATTTCATAATCTTCCCATTCTTCCTGATGTCCCTCACTCCATTGATACTCTTCCTTATAAGGTGATCTGAATCTTGAATTTCCTTCCTCTATGGGTGTATATTTAACTGGTACCACATTAGTTGGAATAGGAGGCTGTTGTCCCAACACTGGTCTTGGTTGCTCCGTATAACCTGATTCCCTCTGAGCCATGTAGTCTCTTTCCTTGACAGGTTGTTTGTTATAGAAGCATTCCTCCCTGGTATGGTTTGTCCATTTTCTCTCTAGTGTGCAGTATTTGAGTGTCTTCCTATCTTGCAAGTGTGGAGGCTTCTGATATGGGCATTGTTGTGCCAGATGATTTTCTCCACAAATGTAACATTTTTTGTTTGTGTTTAACCTAGAGTTAATCAG
Source organism: Ceratopteris richardii (assembly GCA_020310875.1). Lineage (NCBI taxonomy): Eukaryota > Viridiplantae > Streptophyta > Polypodiopsida > Polypodiales > Pteridaceae > Ceratopteris > Ceratopteris richardii. Next base: position 133,682,706 of record CM035411.1, read on the forward strand.
ATTAGCTTTAGTGTTTACCTCTAGGGCTTTAGCAATGGCCTGAGCCAATTCTTCTGCTGGAGGAATTTTGTCTTCATATGATCTAGGTTGATCAAATGCCAACAGATCTTGACCTCTGTTGTCCTCCAAGTCTATTGCCTCCTTCACACAGGCTGCTAAGTCAGGACATCTCCTATAGTACACTAGGGTTCTTAGTTGAGCACTTCTCAAACCTTCAATGAATAGGGATACTTGTTTTGCCATGGAAGGTACTTCCTCTCTTGGGCATCTATCAATGTATTGTTTAAATCTTCTGGCTGCTTCTCTAACATTTTCCTCCTTTTGTTGTTTGAAACTATGTATTAATGTGGCTGTACTATGTTTTATCCCAGTCTTAGAAAATTCTCCAATGAAAGCTTCTAAAAAAGATTCAATGTCCAGATACATTTCCTTTCTCAAGGGAATGAACCAGGATAAGGCTGGTCCTGTTAGGGTTAATCCAAATGCTTCAAATTGCACCTTGTAATCCTCTACTTCCTCAGCTCTAATTAGTTGTCTAAATTCTGCTGCATGAGCATGAGGATCTGAATACCCTTCATATTGGTTCTTCATGCATTTGGCTACTTGGTATGGTCTAAGCATTCTACCCTGAGGCTGCCAATGAGGTCTTCTTCTAAGTGGGAAGTCATTGTATCCATCTGGTTCCTTGTCAAAGGGATTTGGGGAAATATGTGTCCTCCTCCCATGTTGTTGTTCATTGCTAGTGTGGTTTTCATTTGGCCTGGGCAAATTTGTTTGTTCTATGTTATGCTCCCAAGGTCCCTTATCAGCACATTGCCCTAGGTCATTTGAATTTTTTGGGTCTTGAGAGAGGATGTATACACATCCTTGCCTATCTTCATATCTTCCATCCTTGAATTGTGCTACTGGGGTTAAATTCAGGGGAACTTCTAAATTTCTCAATCTAATGAGGAATTTATGCATTCCATCCTGACATACATAGGCTCCAAACCTATTTGTATACATGTATTTGAGGATGTTTCTAAAATCCCCAGTTTCTATTGACTCATTTGTTTCATTTAGGTTTTCCATGTTATTTTCTTGCCCTAAACTTCTTTCTGATCTTTTACTACTTCCTGGCTCTTTTCCCTTCCTTGCTAGGTCTTGTTTAGAAAGTGTATTTATTTTATTTCCAGACCTAAGTATCATTCACCTATTTTCACAATTTTCTGCTTAGGTTATGGATTTTCACGATTTTCTGAATAAACTCGTGTTTTTTCACGATTTTCTGCTTAGGTTATGTATTTTCACGATTTTCTGAATAAAATCGTGTTTTTCCACGATTTTATGTGGAATTTATGATTTTCACGATTTTCTGTTGAAAATCGTGTTTTTCACGATTTTGAGTGAAAATCGCGATTTTCACGATTCTCTGTTGAAAATTGTGTTTTTCACGATTTTCTGTTGAAATTATGATTTTCACGATTTTCTGAATAAAATCGTGTTTTTCACGATTTTCTGTTGAAAATCGTGTTTTTCACGATTTTGTGTGGAAATCGTGATTTTCACGATTTTGTTCACAAGATCGTGTTTTTCACGATCTTGTGTGAAAATCGTGATTTTCACGATTTTGTTCACAAGATCGTGTTTTTCACAATCTTGTGTGAAAATCGTGATTTTCACGATTTTGTTCACAAGATCGCGTTTTTCACGATTTCGTGTGAAAATCGTGATTTTCACGATTTTGTTCACAAGATCGTGTTTTTCACGATTTTGTGTGAAAATCGTTATTTTCACGATTTTGTTCACAAGATCGTGTTTTCCACAATTTTGTTCCCAGACAATCGTGATTGCTCACAGATTGTTAAACACGATTTTCTAATGAAAATCGCGTTCTGGGAATCGCTATGTTGATGGCACCTTTCACAGAATCGCGATTTTGAGTTAAAACTCAGAATCGCGATTTTGTCCAGTCTTTGACAAAATTTCAAAATATTGATTTTTCAATATTTTTTTCACCTATAGAATCGCCTTATTAAAATTTTAACATGCAATAAAGCAACTAAAGCAAAAATTAATGATTTCTTAGTAAAAACTCAAGAAATCAGAAAATCGCGATTCTGTTCTCCTCTTATTTTTTCTATTTTTTGGTGTTATTTTTCACTCAAAACCAAAAATATGTACTCAAGAATGATGTTAGGATTCTTACCTTTCTTGCTTGGGTGAAAATTGTTCCAAAGGCCATTGTTTGCTGAAAATCGCGATTCCGGCAGCTCTGCTCACTCTCTCTCTCCCTCACTCTCACTCTCAAATGAATTTTTTCTTCAATTTTCTGTTTATATAGTGCTCAAAAAATCGCGATTTTGTGTGATTTTCAATTTTCCACACTCTTTCCCTTGTTCCAATTCACTTACTCACTCTTACTGGTCTCCTTTACACTTTCTTATCTCAATGTACTCAAATTTGCTAGATATTCCAAAAGAAAAATTTCTTTACAGAAAATCGCGATTTTGTGTAGAGAATCGTGTTTTTTCTGTAGATCTTTTCTTGTGCAATTTGAGTATTCTATGTCCTTGCCTTCTCTCAATACCCTTCACAACTTCAATACATGAGTCACCTGAAATGTTATTCCAGAAACAACACTTTTTACAGAAAATCGCGATTCTGTTCAGAGAATCGTGTTTTCTAATTTTCTGGGTTTTTTGGAATTTTTTTGATCTTTATTTTTTTTTAACTTTCTTTCTCTTTGTTTTGCTTCAATTCCTTCTTTCCTTTGTAATTCACTCCACTCCTGAACTTTTGTACCAAAATCACAATCTTCCTCAGAAAATCGCGACTTTGTGCAGAAAATCGTGTTTTTCTCTATTTTTGATTTTATGCCAATTTGAGTAGTTTTTTCTTCCTGATTACCTTCAAGACCCTTCAACAACTTCAATTCAACTTTCACTTAAAATGTTATTTCAAAATCAATTACTTTTTTCAGAAAGTCGCGATTCTGTGCAGAGAATCGTGTTTTCTAATTTTCTGGTTTTTTGACCATTTTTTTGTTTCTTTTTTCACTTCTCCACAATCACTCTTATCCACAACACCTTACTCCAACTTCCTAACAAGAAAAGAAATTTTTTTAATAATTTTTGATAGGTTTTGTGAATTTGTTTGGTATTTTTGCCCTAAAAATAAAGGAGAACACTTTACTTAGGGTTTCTGGTTTTGGAGATCTGCTGATCCCTTGGTTCTTGATTGGTTATGAGTTTCTATGTCCTTAGCTATCACTAAAGTACAAAAGAAAGTTTCTCAAATGAAAAAGTGTTATGAAAGGCAATCAATTTTTGTAAAAGATAAACTCAATCATGTTTTTTTTCAAAATGCAGAACAACTCAAGATTAATGCTCAGATTTGGTCACCAACTGAATCCCTCATTCTTACATCTAGCTACTTTAACTGTGCTTTCCTTAGTATCACCATGTTATCTTCCCAAGATCACCCATGGTGTCTAGTACTTGGGCAAAAAGAAATCTAGAAATGCAAGAATAGATTCAAGTTACCTCCATCTTCAGCTTCTTGGCTCAAATCCTCCACACACCTGCACTTTTACTCCACCAATATGATGAGCAACTATCAATTTACAAAGATTTCAGCACTTCCACTTCTACAAGACATCCATTGCTTTCTTCTTCCCTAAAGACAAACAATGATATCTACCTATTCATGTGCACTTTTCCTAATTGATGAGCTTTACCTTGTTCTTGTGTTGGTTACCATCATCAACTGAAGATCCAGCAAAGGTCCAACTTCAAAGAAGTTCTTGGAATGTTCCCCGGCAACGGCGCCAAAAAATGTTTTGTTTTGGACTCCAAGTTGTCCTCTCCAATCATGAAGTAACAAAGAATCAACAAATCATCTTTATTTTGTCAATCCTAGGAATATCCATAAGACCACAACCCCTTCAAGATAATAGATTCAAGGAAATAAGAGATTAATGGTTGGATTGCTGAGAAAAATTGAAGATGAAGAGAAATTCTAGGGTTTACCATATCTAAGGCAAATCTCCATCATTTTCTATGATCTTTGTGTCAAAACCATGCTATTTTATCAGCAGAATACAAATATGAACTCAAAATTGAAAAATATCACCTGTATCACAGAGACGAGACAATCGCGATTCTGTACATTCAGACGATTTTCACAATTCTGGAACTTTCTTCAATCCTTTTCCATTCATTACATCAGTAAACCTCTTCCTTCATACAACTCTCTCAGTAATACATAAATGTAACTCACAAATCTCCATGATTAAGCAAGAAACAAGCTCTCACATCAAAGGAAATACACTCAACAGGAGAAAACACGATTTTTGCAGAAACTCCCTCTTCTCTATTGATAGCATGAGCAAATGACTAACCAACCTCTCCAAATTAGAGAAAATTGACTTATATACATTTTCAAGTGTCCCTTTTCACACTTGAAATTAGGTCTTTTTCTCTAATTTTCTAAAAATATGCTATCTAAGAGTTTCTAAAAATTCTACAAAAATTACATGAGGTCCTTGACTACATAAGGAAGACTCTTCCTTATTTTTACAACCATTGCATAAATATTTTACAAGTTTTTTGGCTTTTTACTAATTTTTTACATCAAAAATACTTTCCAAAAATACACCTTCCAACAGGTACATTAAGGGTACACTCAAAGAGGGTTTGTATTATGGTTTTACATCAGATACAAATATCAAAATATATAGTGATGCAGATTGGGCAGGTAATCCTAATGATAGAAGGTCAACCTATGGATACATGTGTTATGTGGGAGATAAGTTAATCTCTTGGTGTTCAAAGAAACAACAAACAGTTGCTTTATTGTCTACAGAAGCTGAGTACAAAGGCATGGTTGAAGCTGCAAAGGAAGTGATATGGCTTAAGACTCTCATGAAGAGTTTTGATATCATTCACAGTACTCCTACTATTCATGGAGATAACATGAGTTCATTGTATCTAGCTGCTAACCCTGTTTTTCATGCCACGACCAAACACATTGAGATTCAGTATCACTTTCTAAGAGAGAAGGTGATGGACAAAGAGATTGAAGTCATACATACTTCGACTAAAGATCAAA
>CM035411.1:133692796-133730296 GCA_020310875.1 Ceratopteris richardii
TAAAAAAGCATTCTTCACATCTAATTGACATAATTTCCAACCTTTACATGCAGCAATGGCTATGAGTGTCTGATAGTTGTCATCTTTGCAACAGGACTATAGGTTTCATCATAATCAATACCATATGTCTAAGAAAACCCTTTCACAACAAGTCTTCTGACTATTTGGTTTAGGAACCAAATCCCATGTCTGATTCTCCATCAATGCATCATACTCTTCCTGCATAGCTTTTTCCCAATTTTCCTTACCTTTTGCCTCTTCAAATGTAGAAGGGTCTTCATCTGCCTTTATCATATAAGCATAATCTTTGGTAGCCAAAAAAGAAGTGTCATAGCTATACCTTGTAGGTTGCCACTTGTGTCTTGATGACCTTCTGAGTTCTCCACTCTTTGAGGTTTCTCGTTCATCACACTCTGGACCAAATCTTGGCATTTCTTCAACTTCAATCTATACTTCATTGTTCTCTTCTTCATCAAATATCTGAACCTTTGATTTACCTTTCTTTTGATTCACAACTTCTTCATCACCTGCATAAATATTGATTGTACCTGCATACCAAGTATCTTGCTCATCAAATGTAACATCCTTTGACACAAGGAATTGTTTTGTGGATGGACTCCACAACCTATATCCCATCTGCTTATCATCATATCCAATAAACACATACTTTTCAGCTTTAGGTTCCAATTTGTGCCTTAATTGAAATGGTGCATATGCATATGCCAAACATCCAAATACTTTGCAATGATCTAGAGTATGTCTCTTACCCCACCATGCCTCATATGGTGTCATACCCTGCAAAACTTTACATGGTAATCTATTGACCAAATAAGTAGCTGTATTTACAGCCTCAGCCCATAAGTAATTTGGGTAATTTTTCTCCTTCATCATGGATCTTGCAAACTCAACAAGAGTTCTATTCCTCCTTTCTGCTACACCATTTTGTTGAGGAGAGTACCTGCAAGTAATTTCTCTTTTTATACCTACATTCCACAAGTAATCACTAAAATCATTAGAGAAATACTCTCCCCCTCCATCTGACCTTATTCTTTTCAACTTTTGACATGTAATTCTTTCTGCATACACGTGATAATGTTTGAATGTATTGAATACCTCTGACTTATCTTTGATCACACAGATAGTGATCCATCTGGTAGAATCATCAACATAAATGACATAATACCTTGAGCCATTTATACTGAAATCCTTTGATGGTCCCCACACATCTGTGTGTACCAATTCAAGCTTCTCTGAATACATAAAACCATGCTTGGAATAAGATTGCTTATGAGCCTTACCTAATTGACATGCCTCACATCTATATGTCATATGTTGACCTGCAACATTAGGCAATCCAAGCACTGAACCATTGTTAATCATATCTTTGATACCTCTTTCATTGAAATGTCTAAGTCTTTTGTGCCAAAGATCTAACTCAAAGATCTTATGTCCTCCATAAGTGAACAAGGCATGACCAACATTACCTTGGATCTTTAATGTGAACAATCTTCCTTCTTTCTTCCCTAAAACAATTTGTTTATACCCATTGCTAGGGTCTTCCACAAACACTCCTTCATTAGTGAACCTAACTTCATAACCTTTTTCAACAATTTGTCCTACACTTATCACATTCTTAGGAATTGCAGGAACATACAAAACCTTACTCAAGAGAGTACTTCCATCCTTGGCCTTCACTGATCCAATTGACTTCACATTGTGCTTTGTATTGTCACCTGTTTGAACAACATGATTAGTTACCTTATTTTCCCAATCAGTCATTGATGGAGAGTTTTAATCTCCAAAAGAACAAGTTACTCTTGTATTTAGAGTACCTCTATAACAAGAATAACTCAGATCTTCACCAATTTTAGAAGATCAATACTCAATTTTCAAATGTTCTGAACAAACTGTGAAGAAGGAGAATACACAGAAAGTCTACTGCACATAATTCACTCATTGCCTTATCAAATATGTAAAGTTTTTTATAAAACTTTGTATGAAGTTTTGCCTATAGATTGCGCACCTTCTCCAAGTTGAATCACTCCAAAAGATTCAGTAGATCTTGAGAAATGATCTCAACAACTCACCTATGTCTAAAACTGTTCTTCTGAGAAGTCGATCTAGACACCTATGACTTTAAACCTTTGGTTCTCTCAATCTAGAACCCGTTTCTACAAATGCTTTTAGCAACAAGTAGCTTACCTTCTAGCTTAAAGATTAAGTGCTTGCTTGCTCAAAACTTTAAACTGTGGAAGGAGAATTGATCAAAACATTTGTATCGAATTTTGCACCTCCTGTAACTTCACTGCTTCCCATTCACATATGCAAATGTTCCTACACTTAATTCTCTCAGCCAGATCATAATTGGAAGCTAAAAATTTGTATAGAGGTTGATCACCTATAGAATTAGACTTGTACAAAAGCATTTCACAAAAGATCTAACACAGAAGGAGAAAACTCAAAAATATTGGGTGCAACATTTTCTTAATTTCTGAGAAAATTACAACTGAGTGATGAGATAGTCTTAACTCACTTCTAAGATGTCTAATGACACATACAACTTCCCATTACTCTATTCTCATGCTCTCTCATATACTTGTCCCAACATTTTCATAGTATATATATACAAAAATTTACAACCTTATGACTTCTCAAAGATATAAGTGAACTATCTGTACATATGTGTACACATCTTCCTCTTCTCAATGTATTCTTCTTCCATGCTTCCCAACTTGAATCTTTCCTTCAAACCTTGACTTCAAATCTTCATCAAAACATCAATTGTTGATTGTCCTGCACCAACAGCTCCCCCTCAATCATCAATTGAGGTTTTCTCTATCTTCTTTATGCCTGCCATGTCTTTGAATCTCTGTAGCTTTGGTCCATCCAAGCTTTTAGTAAGCATATCAACTATCTGATCTTTTGTTGAAGTATGTATGACTTCAATCTCTTTATCCATCACCTTCTCTCTCAGAAAGTGATACTGAATCTCAATGTGTTTAGTCCTTGCATGAAACACAGGATTAGTAGCTAAATACAATGAACTCATGTTATCTCCATAAATGATAGGTGTACTCTGTATGGTGTCAAAACTCTTCATGAGAGTCTTAAGCCATATCACTTCCTTTGCAGCTTCAACCATACCTTTGTACTCAACTTCTATAGATGATAAAGCAATTGTATGTTGCTTCTTTGAACATCAAGAGATTAACTTCTCCCACATAACACAAGTATCCATATGTTGATCTTCTATCATCAGGATTACCTGCCCAATCTGCATCACTATATATTTTGATGTTTGTATCTGATGTAAAACCATAATACAAACCCTCTTTGAGTGTACCCTTAATGTACCTCAACACTCTTTGACCTGCAATCCAATGTTCTTTCCTAGGACAATGCATGAATTGAGACAAAACTCCAACTGCATATGATAAGTCAGGCCTAGTTAATGTAGCATAGATAAGACTACCAACCAAACTCTCATATAGCTTCATATCCTTGAATTCTTCTCCACCATATCTGCTCAATTTGTGATTCACCTCCATTGGAGTAGGTGCTACCCTTCAATCATTCATTTTAAACTTGATTAATAAGTTTCTCAAATACCTTTCTTGAGTCACATACACTCCATGTTGAGTGTATGAAATCTCCATGCCCAAGAAATATGACAAGTCTCCAAAGTCACTGATTTTGAACTCTTTCTCCATTTGCTTCTTTAGGCTTTGAATGCCTTTCTCATCTGTACTTGTAAGAATTATATCATCCACATATATGCACATGTAAATAAACCCATCATCACTTGCTTTAATATAGACACACTTCCATCTACAAACCTCTTTGTCTTGTAGACCCATTTGCATCCAATGATCTTCTGACTATTTGGTTTAGGAACCGAATCCCATGTCTGATTTTCCATTAATGCATCATATTCTTCTTGCATAGCTTTCTCCCAATTTTCCTTACCTTTTGCCTCTTCATATGTGGAAGGGTCTTCATCTCCCTTTATCATGTAAGCATAATCTTTGATAGCCAAAGAAGAAGTGTCATAGCTATACCTTGTAGGTTGCCACTTGTGTCTTGATGACCTTCTGAGTTCTCCACCCCTTGAGGTTTCTGGTTCTTCACACTCAGGATCAAATCTTGGCATTTCTTCAACTTCAACCTGCACTTCATTATTCTCCTCTTCATCAAATATCTCAACCTTTGGTTTACCTTTCTTTTGACTCACAACTTCTTCATCACCTGTATTAATATTGATTGTACCTGCATACCAAGTACCTTGCTCATCAAATGTAACATCTTTTGATACAAGAAATTGTTTTGTGGATGGACTCCACAACCTATATCCCATCTGCTTATCATCATAACCAATGAATACATATTTTTCACCTTTAGGTTCTAACTTGTGTCTTAATTGTGATGGCACATATGCATATGCCAAACATCCAAATACTTTGCAATGATCCAAGGTAGGTCTCTTACCCCACCATGCCTCATATGGTGTCATACCCTGCAAAGCTTTACATGGTAGCCTATTGACCAAATAAGTAGCTGTATTTACAGCCTCAGCCCACAAATAATTTGGGCAATTTTTCTCCTTCATCATGGCTCTTGCAAACTCAACAAGAGTTCTATTTCTTCTCTCTGCTACACCATTTTGTTGAGGAGAGTACCTGCAAGTGATTTCCCTTTTTATACCTGCATTCCTCAAGTAATCACTGAACTCATTAGAGAAATACTCTCCCCCTCCATCTCACCTTAGTCTCTTCAATTTATGGCCTATAATTCTTTCTGCATACACATGATAATTTTTGAATGTATTGAATACCTCTGGCTTATCTTTGATCACATAGATAGTGATCCATCTGGTAGCATCATCAACATAAATCACATAGTACCTTGAACCATTGATACTGAAATCCTTTGATGGTCCCCACACATCTGTGTGTACCAACTCAAGCTTCTCTGAATACATAAAACCATGCTTGGAATAAGATTGCTTATGAGCCTTACCTAATTGACATGCCTCACATCTATATGTCATATGTTGACTTGCAACATTAGGCAATCCAAGCACTGAACCATTGTTAATCATATCTTTGATACCTCTTTCATTGAAGTGTCCAAGCCTCTTGTGCCAAAGATCTAACTCAGAGATCTTAGGTCCTCCATAAGTGAACAAGGCATGACCAACATTACCTTGAATCTTCAATGTGAACAGCCTTCCTTCTTTCTTCCCTGAAACAATTTGTTTATACCCATTGCTAGGGTCTTCCACAAACACTCCTTCATTAGTGAATCTAACTTCATAACCTTTTTCAACAATTTGTCCTACACTTATTAGATTCTTAGGAATTGTAGGAACATACAAGACCTTACTCAAGAGAGTACTTCCATCCTTGGCCTTCACTGATCCAATTGACTTCACATTGTGCTTTGTATTGTCACCTGTTTGAACAACATGATTCAATACCTTATTTTCCAAATCAGTCATCAATGCTATGTTACCACTCAGGTGATTGCTACACCCTAAGTCAATGTAGAAGACTCTTTGGTCTTCACTTCGCCTTTCACAAGTTGCATTCATTATCAATGTTGAATTCTCGTTCTGATCTGAAGCATAATTGTAGTAGGTATTATTGTATTGTTGACTTTGGAATCCTCTACCTACATTTCTTTCAAAGTAACCCCTACTATCTCTTCCTCTGAAGTTACCTCTTTGATTTCTGCCACCTCTTCCTCTTGAATTAGAGTTCTGATTATATCCACCATTACTCTAATTATTATGCCAACAATCATTAGCTAAGTGATTTGTCTTACCACAAATCCAGCAAGCTTTGACTCCATCTTTATTATTCCTACCTCTTCCTCTACCTTTGTCACCTCCTCTTCCTCTTAGGAAGTTGGCTTGACTAATTGTGCCTTCATCTTCATTTGCTTGTTGCTTCCCTTTGCTATTTTTCTTCTTATCCTTTGAGTACATTGCATGACCTGTACTCTTGTCACCTTCACCTTTGACATCCTGCTCAAAGGTTAACATATGTCCTAGCAACTGATTTAAGTCAGGAGTAAAATGATCAAGTGATAACTCAGTAGACAAAATGAATGGCTTCAATTTGTCATCACCTCTCAACCCTATGAGGATTTGCCTTACGAATTTATCCTCCTCAATGTCTTCATCAACAGCTCCTAATGCATCTGCAATGTCCTTCATTCTGGTTACATAATCTGAGATGGATTGAGAGGCCTTCTTCTTGAATGTGGTAAATTCTGCCCACAAGGATGCCTTCCTAGACTTTGTGGTATTTTGGAAATGCTCCTCCAAAGCATTCCATATATCACTTGCACTTTCAAGACCTCTAATGTGAGGTAGCAAGTAGTCATTGTCTGCCATATAGATAATGCTCCTAGCTTGAGCATCTCTCTTCATCCAATTCTTCAAATCTGATAATTCCTCCCTATTTGGAACACTAGGATCTCTGAATTAAGGCTTTTCTTCTTCACCTGTAATGTAAGCTATCAAGTCTTTGCTCATTAGATGAGATTCCATCCTCATTGACCATGCTAGATACTTCTCTCTATCCAATTTCTCTATCTGAAGAGAATCTCCCATCCTTTCTTCACCTGTATATTGAATTCTTCAATCTTTATGAGTAATAGATGTACCTTTACTTCGAATAATACTCCTTTTGTCTTCCTTGGTGTCGTATGACCTTCTTCTCAAGCTTTATCCTCAAGCTTTCACCTTTTGAACCTTCAGATGTTGATTTCTTTGCACCTGCAGCAGTCGAGGTCCTCCTTCCTTCAATTCTGATGCTTCCTGCTCTGATACCACTGATGGAGAGTGTTAATCTCCAAAAGAACAAGTTACTCTTGTATTTAGAGTAACTCTATAACAAGAATAACTCAAATCGTCACCAATTTTAGAAGATCAATACTCAATTTTCAAATTTTCTGAACAAACTGTGAAGAAGGAGAATACACAGAAAGTCTGCTGCACATAATTCACTCATTGCCTTATCAAATATGTGTGGTTTTTTGTAAAACTTTGTATCAAGTGTCAACTACAGATTTCACACCTTCTCCAAGTTGAATCACTCCAAAAGATTCAGTAGATCTTGAGAAATGATCTCAACAACTCACCTATGTCTAAAACTGCTCTTTTAAGAAGTCGATCTAGACACCTATGACTTTAAACCTTTGGTTCTCTCAATCTAGAACCCGTTTCTACAAATGCTTTTAGCCACAAGTAGCTTACCTTCTAACTTGAAGATTAAGTGCTTGCCTGCTCAAAACTTTAAACTGTGGAAGGAGAATTGATCAAAACATTCCTATTGAATTTTGCACCTCCTGTAGCTTCACTTCTTCCTATTCACATATGCAAATGTTCCTACACTTAATGCTCTCAGCCTGATCACAATTGGAAGCTACAAATTTGTACAGAGGTCGATCACCTATAGACTTAGACTTGTACAAAAGCATTTCACAAAAGATCTAACACAGAAGGAGAAAACTCAGAAATATCAGGCGCAACATTTTCTTCATTTCTGAGAAAATTACAACTGAGTGATGAGAGAGTCTTAACTCACTTCTAAGATGTCTAATGACACATAGAACTTCTGATTACTCTATTCTCATGCTCTCTCATACTTGTCCCGACATTTTCATAGTATATATTTACAAAAATTTACAACCTTATGACTTCTCAAAGATATAAGTGAACTATATGTACATATGTGTACACATTTTCCTCTTCTGAATGTATTCTTCTTCCATGCTTCACAACTTGAATCTTTCCTTCAAATCTTCATCAAAACATCAATTGTTGATTGTCCTGCACCAACAGTCATCAATGCTATGTTACCACTCAGGTGATTGCTACACCCTGACTCAACAAGACTCTTTGGTCTTCACTTTGCCTTTCACAAGTTGCATTCATTATCAATGTTGAATCCTCCTTCTGATATGACGCATAATTGTAGTAGGTATTGTTGTATTGTTGACTTTGGAATCCTCTACTTGCATTTCTTCCAAAGTAACCTCTACTACCTCTACCTCTGAAATTACCTTTTTGATTTTTGCCACCTCTTCCTCTTGAGTTAAAGTTCTGATTATATCCACCATTACTCTGAGTATTATACCAACAATCATTAGCTAAGTGATTTGTCTTACCACAAATCCAACAAGCTTTGACTCCATCTTTATTACTCTTGCCTCTTCCTCTACCTTTGCCACCTCCTCTTCCTCTTAGGAAGTTAGCTTGGCTAGTTGTACCTTCCTCTTCATTTGCTTGTTGCTTCCCTTTAATATTCTTCTTCTTATCCTTTGAATACATTGCATGACCTGCACTTTTATCACCTTCACCTTTGACATCCTGCTCAAAGGCTAGCATGTGACCTAGCAATTGATTTAAATCAAGAGTAAAATGATCTAGTGATAATTCAGTGGACAAAATGAATGGCTTCCATTTGTCATCACCCCGACTGCTGCAGATATACAAATTTCACATCTTGGAGGTTCAAAAGGATAAAGTGTGGAAGAAAGACTGAAGGAAGACACATAAAGGTTATCAAAAGGATCAGAAGGAGCAACATTCGAAACAAAGGTACATTCATTCCTTATAAGGATTACAGATTTGATAGTACAGGTGAAGAAAGGATGGGAGATAGTCTCCAAATTGAGATGTTGGATAGAGAGAACTATCCAGCTTGGTCTATGAGAATGGAAGCTCATCATATGAGCAAAGATCTGATGGGATACATCACAGGAGAGGAAGAAAAGCCAGAGTTCAGAGATCCTAGTGTTCCAACTAGGGAGGAGCTTGTAGATATAAAGATTTGGATGAGGAAGGATGCTCAAGCAAGGAGCATAATCTACATGGCAGTGAATGATTATTTGCTTCCTCATATCAGAGGACTTGAAAGTGCAAGTGACATTTGGAATGCTTTGGAAGAGCATTTTTAGAATACAACCAAATCAGGGAAAGCTTCATTATGGGCAAAGTTTACTACATTCAAGAAGAAGGCTTCACAATCAATATCTGATTATGTGACAAAGATGAAAGACATTGCTAATTCTTTAGGTGCAGTTGATGAAGATAAGTTGGTAAGACAAATTCTCACAGGGCTAAGAGGAGATGAGAAGTGGAAGCCTTTTATTTTGTCTACAAAACTTTCATTAGATCATTTCACTCCTGATTTGAATCAATTGTTAGGACATATGCTAACTTTTGAGAATGATATCAAAGGAGATGTTGATAAGAGTGCAGGTCATGCAATGTATTCTAAAGACAAGAAGAAAGCTAGCAAAGGAAAGCAACAATCAGTTGAAGATGAAGGTACTCCAAGTCAAGAAAACTTCCTAAGAGGAAGACGAAGTGGCAGAAGTATAGGAAGAGGTAGAAATAACAAAGATAATGTCAGAGCTTGTTGGATATGTGGTAAGACCAATCATCTATCTCATGATTGTTGGCATAATAATCAAAGCAATGGTAATTTTAATCAGAACTTTAATCAAAGAGGAAGAGGTGGCAAATATCAGAGAGGAACCTTTAGAGGTAGAGGTGGTAGGAATTCTTTTGGAAGAGGTGGAGGAAGAAACTTCCACAATCAATCCTATAATAACACTTACTACAATTATGCATCAGATCAGAAAGAAGATTCGACTCTTATTATAAATGCAACATGTGAAGCATCACATGAAGACATGAGAGTATTTTATATTGACTCAGGATGTAGCAATCATCTGAGTGGAAATATTGTTTTGATGATTGATCTAGATCATAAGGCAATCAATCACACATTTCAAATAGGTGACAATACAAAGCATAAAGTAAAGTAAATTGGTTCAATTAAAGCTAAAGATGGAAGTACTCTCTTGAGTAAGGTTCTGTATGTTCCTACAATTCCAAAGAACTTGATTAGTGTAGAACAAATTGTGGAAAAAGGATATGAGGTAAGGTTCACTAATGATGGAGTTTATGTTGAAGACCCTAGTCAAGGGTATAAACAAATTGTTACAGGAAAGATTGAAGGAAGGCTCTTCACACTAAAGATACACGGTAATGTTGGACATGCTATGTTTACATATGGAGAGCAAAAGGTGTCTGAATTGGATCTTTGGCATAAAAGACTTGGACACTTTAATGAAAGAGGTATCAAAGAAATGGTTAACAATGGTTCAGTACTTGGATTGCCTAATGTTGCAGGTCAACATATGACATACAGATGTGAAGCATGTCAGTTAGGTAAGGCTCATAAGCAAACATATAATAAGCATGGTTTTATGTATTCAGAAAGACTTGAATTGGTACATACAGATGTGTGGGGTCCTTCAAAGGACTTCAGTATAAATGGTTCAAGATATTATGTCATATATGTTGATGACGCTACCAGGTGGATCACAATCTATGTGATCAAAGACAAATCAGAAGTGTTTAATACATTTAAACACTATCATGCATATGCAGAAAGAATTACAGGTCAAAAGTTGAAGAGACTAAGGTGAGATGGAGGGGGAGAGTATTTCTCTAATGAGTTCAGCGATTATTTGTGGAATGTAGGTATAAAGAGAGAGGTTACTTGCAGGTACTCTCCTCAACAAAATGGTGTAGTAGAAAGGAGAAATAGAACTCTTGTTGAGTTTGCAAGATCCATGATGAAGGAGAAAAATTGCCCAAATTACTTGTGGGCTAAGGCTGTAAATACAGCTACTTATTTGGTCAATAGGTTACCATGTAAAGCCTTGCAGGGTATGACACCATATGAAGCTTGGTGGGGTAAGAGACCTACCTTGGATCATTGTAAAATATTTGGATGCTTGGCATATGCATGTGTGCCATCACAATTGAGGCATAAATTGGAACCTAAAGCAGAGAAGTATGTATTCATTGGTCATGATGACAAGCAGATGGGTTATAGATTGTGGAGTGCATCCACAAAGCAATTCCTTGTGTCTAAGGATGTTACATTTGATGAGCAAGGTACTTGGTATGTAGGTAGACTTAATGTTCATGCAGATGTTGAAGAAATTGTGAATCAAAAGAAAGATAAATAAAAGTTTCAAATATTTGATGAAGATGAGAACAATGAAGTACAGGTTGGAGTTGAAGAAGTGCCAAGGTTTGATCCAGAATGTGATGAACCAGAAACTTCAAGAAGTGGAGAACTCAGAAGGTCATCTAGGCACAAATGGCAACCTACAAGGTATAGCTATGATACTTCATTCTTGACTACTAAAGATTATGCTTACATGCTAAAAGCAGATGAAGATCCATCCACATATGATGAAGCCAAAGGGAAGAAGAATTGGGAAAAAGCTATGTAGGAAGAATATGATGCATTGATGGAAAATGAGACTTGGGATTTGGTTCCTAAACCAAATAGTCAGAAGATTATTGGATGTAAATGGGTCTACAAAACAAAACGGTTTGCAGATGGAAGTATATCTAGGTACAAAGCCAGGCTTGTTGTAAAGGGATATGCACAGACACATGGTGTGGACTATGATGAAACTTATAGTCCTATTGCAAAGATGACAACCATGAGGACTCTCATAGCAATTGCTGCTTGCAAAGGTTGGAAATTATCTCAATTAGATGTGAAGAATGCATTTTTGAATGGTTTTATTTCAGATGAAGTCTACATGGAACAACCAGATGGTTTCAAAGATCAAGTGTATCCAAATCATGTGTGTAAGCTCAAGAGAGCTTTGTATGGGTTGAAGCAAGCCCCAAGGGCATGGAATTATAGGCTTGTAAAGTTCTTGAAGGAACTTGGATTTCAAGCTTCAAAGGCAGATAGTAGTTTGTTAGTCAAAGCAAGTGAGGATGGATTTATTTATGTTTGTATTTATGTTGATGACATAATACTTACAGGAACAGATGACAAAGGTATACACATGATTAAGAAGCAGATGGAGAAAGAATTCAATATCAGTGATTTGGGAAATTTTTCATTCTTTTTGGGAATGGAGATTTCATATACTCAACATGGAGTGTATGTAACTCAAGAAAGGTATCTGAAAAAATTGCTAACCAAATTTAAAATGGAAGATTGTAGGATAGCACCAACTCCAATGGAGGTGAATCATAGATTGGGTAGATATGGAGGAGAGGAATTCAAAGATATGAAGCTCTATCAGAGTTTGGTGGGTAGCTTGATTTATGCTACATTAACAAGGCCTGATTTATCATATGCAGTTGGAGTTCTATCTCAGTTCATGCATTGTCCTAGAAAGGAACATTGGATTGCAGGACAAAGAGTACTTAGGTACATCAAGGGCACACTTCAAGAAGGTTTGTATTATGGATTTACTTAAGATACAAGAGTCAAAATATACAGTGATGCAGATGGGGCAGGTAATTCTGATGATAGAAGATCAACACATGGATACCTGTGTTATGTGGGAGATAAGCTAATTTCATGGTGCTCCAAGAAGCAACATACAGTTGCTTTATCATCTACAGAAGCAGAATACAAAGGCATGGTAAAAGTTGCAAAGGAAGTAATATGGTTAAAGACTCTTATGAAAAGTTTTGATATTGTTCAAAGTACTCCTATCATTTGTGGAGACAATATGAGTTCTTTATATTTGGCACCAAATCCTGTGCTTCATGCTAGAGCTAAACATATTGAGATTCAGTATCATTTTTGGAGAGAGAAGGTTGTTGATAAAGAAATAGAAGTTATGCATACTCCTACAAAAGATCAACTTGTAGATATGATGACAAAAAGTTTGGATGGACCAAAGTTGCAAAGGTTTAAAGATATGGCAGGAATAAAGAAGATGCACGTAATCACAATTGATGATTGAGGGGGAGCTGTTGGAGCAGGACAATCAACAATTGGTGATTATATAAAGCCTAGAAGTGAAGAGATGAAGAAAAGATTGAAGTTCAACTTCATGAAGTAAAGAGAAGATTCAGATAGCAAAGTTCTTTAAAACATATGTACATTAGCTTTGTAAATACTTCAATATACTTGAAGTAATGACGAATCAATACTCATATGTATATATAGATATGGGTAGACGGTCGTAATAGATGAGTGAGATGAAACAATAGATGAATAGATGATTTGTATTGGATGTATCACCAAACAAGAATGGAAAGGAGCTATGGATGAAGAAATGGAAGCTCTCAAGGAGAGTGATACTTGGGACTTGGTACCCAAGAAGGACTCTATGAAGGTGATAGGATCCAGATGGATCTATAAGCTAAAGAAAAATTCAGATGGAACAATCTACAGGTACAAAGCTAGGTTGGTAGCCAAGGGTTTTGCACAAACCCAAGGCATTGACTATGAGGAGACATTTTCTCCTGTGGCTAAGATGCCAACTATCAGAATATTGGTGAGTGTAGCTGCATCCAAGAATTGGAACATGTACCAATTAGATGTCAAGAATGCTTTCTTGAATGGATGGATATCTGAAGAAGTCTACATGTCACAACCACTTGGCTATGAAGATCCCAAGAAGGTAAACTATGTTTGTAAATTGAAGAAGGCTCTATATGGTTTGAAGCAGGCACCTAGAGCATGGAATTACAGGTTGACAACCTACCTCCAAGACCAAGGATTTGTGATGAGCAAAGCTGACACTTCTCTATTCATAAAGAGGAGTAGTACAGAAGTAATATACTTGTGTGTTTATGTTGATGACATCATCATTATAGGTAATGATGTCAGTGGGATTAGACACATCAAAGGAGAGATGATGAAAGAATTCAAGATTAATGATCTTGGATTATTGAAGTACTTCTTAGGTCTTGAGTTAGTCTACACCAACTCAGGTATATATATCACTCAGAAGAAGTATGTACAGGATATGGTCAAGAAGTTTGGCTTGCAGGATACTAAAGACTCAACTACTCCAATGGAGGTCAACCTAAAGCTAAGTGCTCATGAAGGGGAAGAAGTCCAAGACATCACAGGATATCAAAGTATGGTAGGTAGTTTGAATTATGCTACCTTGACCAGAATTGACATAGCATATGGAGTTAGTGTGCTAAGCCAATTCATGCACAAATCAAGGATACCTCACCTAGAGGCAGCAAAGAAGATCTTGAAGTATTTGAAGGGAACTCAGAACCATGGTTTGTACTTTCCTTATACATCAGATATTGATATTAAAGTATATTCAGATGCAGATTGGGCAGGATGCAAGGATGATAGGAGAAGCACATCAGGTTACATTTGTTTTGCAGGAGATAAACCTATTTCTTGGTCAGCCAAGAAGCAACCTACAGTGGCATTGTCATCCACTGAAGCAGAGTATAGAGGGCTTTCCAATGCCACTCAAGAAGCTATCTGGTTGAAGCTTTTATATACAGAGTTAGGTCTATACACTAGACCTCCAATCATCTTTGGAGATAACACAAGCTCTCTTCACCTTGCAGCTAATCCAATATATCATGCTAGAACCAAACACATAGAGGTTCATTACCACTATGTGAGAGAGAAGTTGCTTAGTAAAGACATTCAGTTGACTTATGTGTCTACTAATATGCAATGTGCAGATTTACTCACTAAAGCATTGGATGGAAACAAGCTATGCAGATTCAAATCCATGATTGGATTGCAGGATGTGATTGAAGACTAAAGATGAAGACTTAAGCCAAAGTGCTTGGCTTGAGGGGGAGCTGTTGGTGCAAATCAAGCCTTCACATTTGGCTTGTATCCTTGGAAGGATGTCTCACATGTAGCAAGAACCATAGGAACACTTGCCTATGTGTTATTACATTTTACTCATTGTAAAAGTCTATATGATTGGACTCGTGGAAAAGTGGATGGTTTAGTAGAGAGAATATCTCCCTACTTTTAGAGGAGTGATTATAGGAGATTTGAATCTGAATTCAAATTCAAATCTCAACTCAACTTCTATAAAAGATGTAATGAAAAAGTCGCGGGTAAGCTAGTCTCATTGAGCTCACTCCCCGAGGCATTCTACTATTGTAACTCTGTGTGTGTTAGTGCTACTTCATAGCCTACACCACAACACCTCATTTAGCTATGCTTGTCATGCTAATGAGATTGTACAACTACATAATTCAATAGAAGTATACACATTCATTATCTCTGGTTTCTCTGAGTCATCTACTCCAAGTTTGTCAACTTCAACAGGTCATATCTCAAGATCTACTTATCCAAATCAGATGATTCAAAGCACATTGGATTCATCTCGAAGTCTTCTACAGGCCTACAAATTTTGAAGTCAATTGGTTCAACCATTTTCGAGAAATCGCCATCGAACTGGTCTCTGGTATTCTTCTGCAAAGATCCTAAAAAGTCGGGGGTACATATAATTTTGCTAAACATAGAAGGAATTTTGCCAATTGTAAGTGTGCTGGTCATACTGAGTGAAAGACTGAGCAGGTGTCAATACCAAAATAGCAAGTTTTCTTGGATTTTTGAAGTCGCAAGTAGTCTGTTTTGATTTGATCATTACATACATCATTTGCAAAGTACATATATGCTTTCTTGGTATCATTTGGAGGCTAAGCATGTATACTAAACATATCTGAAGCAAAGGAGGGCTGAAGCAAAGCAGGTCTAGTAGCTTCAACTCAATCTCTTGAGTGCATCCAACCATCTCTCCCAACAAATCTTATGTTAACCACCATCCAATGTCTTTGAAGTAGCCCGACATCTTCTTGTAGAAGATAATCTTCAACCTGATATCTTCTTGTAGAAGATAATCTTCAAATACACCATGTAGATGGTCGATCCTCACCATCAAGCTGCTAATGACAAAGTATTCTTGCCATGAACAAGAGATAACCTCCTCTCCATGTGCTAGAGTGTGAGCACACCCTTCATCTTTAAGAAGAATCATTAAGAAGAACTCCATAGCTGCTCCTCAACATGCTTCAAGTTAGCACCATGGCTGCCCCATGTGCTAGAAGAAACACCACCTCTATTGAGGTCCAAGCTCCAAGCTTGTGTTGAATACTAGGTGAAGGATACTTAGAAGTGACCCAAAGTGCTTCTTTTATACTATTGTTTGTATCTTGAAAAGCATATAATAAAGCATAAAGCTCTTCCAATCCTATGATCGAGATAATAAATCAAACGTGTTCGTAGATAAAATAAATCTCTTCGCGAACATGTCTGTCCGTTGCCTTCGCTTGTGTTTTAATAAAACAAAAGCAAAAGTTCCTCGCGTACTGCCGTCAAAAGGATTCGAACTCGAGCCATTAAGTACAGAATTCGCTGCGCTATCCACTCTACCCACGCTGTTGGGTATACAAGGAGTAGAAAGAGTTCTACATACGTTAAGCGCGCCCGTCGTCATTTTCTCTTAGAGGACTAAGTCTGAGTTCATTAGATGCTATATGATCTGACCAAAAAGATCTATAAGGACATTGTTTGACCAATAGGATATTGATTCCAACAATCCCCCCTACAATGTCATATTGGTACAACCTGAACTGAATCTACAAACTGTCACAAGCTCCAAATTATCACAAGCTTCAAGTTTGTACTTCTGACACTTCAAAACTTTTCTTCAAAAGTCTTCTTCAAAACTGAATTTGACTTTTCTTCAAAAATCTGAACTTGCTGAATATGAACCATAGTACCTGAGAAAATATGCAAACTAGATATCCAATAGTGTACTTATCAAGCAATCACTGCTTGACAACTAATATAGCATGAAGTGTCTCCGAACTTGCTATCTCCTGTCTTCAAAACCTAAAAACATATACTAGGATCCATATATTTGCATTTACCTTCCAAAAAGGTTTCTCAATGTACTTCTGTTGTGTCATGTAAATACACTAAACAAAATCAGGAACTCAATCCTAGAACCTGTGACTGATAACTCACATTAGTGTATTATGAACACTGCTGGTTCATCTCTGACTGTACTCAAGTCAAATCAACTCAACTCAATATGAGTCAAAAAATCTATGATGTCATCATGTCTTCATCCTTTAAATCCTTCATACCTCTTTCCTTCAGAACCTGGTATAAACATATATGTGCGCACTTCTGAAATATACCTTTCTGAAATATCAAGCTTCTCTTCAATAGAATTTTGGAACCTTCTCCTGAATAGGAACATCCTAACAGGAACTTTCTCCAAACATTCTTATTCTTCCTTCTTCTTTTAAAGATGGAACATAAAGAGAACCTGACAAAGGAAATATAGGAATACCTGAAGTAGGAATACCTGAAAGTATGAATCTGCATTCTTTTACATATGGCTGAAAAATAAGTCTTCATGTTTCATCACCCCCCTGGATGACTTAACACTAGTATCCAAAATTCTTCAAATATATCAGACTTTATGAAATGTGGAACGTCTTCCTTCTTTCAATAAATCTGATCTTCAGGGATCAATACCTGTATCTGGAACAAAATCTCTGAACCCTTTTTATTAGCACTGTACACATGCCAATAGCTTTCCATGTCATTCCTCAGCTTTCCAAATTGTAGAATAAGGTTAGCTGATCCTAACATAACAAAACCTTGCTCAAAGCTTTATAGGATTCATAACCTTCAGTAACATAACAAGTATCTTCTATCTCTCTGCAACACAAATCTAATAGAATCTGAATCTTTGACTTACTTCTTCCAATGTTAAGAATCTTCACAAACAAAGGATAGACAACTGAATCATAAATACTCCAGATCATACAAGATCATACAAGATTAATGATCTCTCCTATGTAGAATCTGCTCTTATCAAACCTTCATGACTGAATGTTTGATTTAGTTACCTGAATGTCTCTAAGTGTCCATGCTTCTTAAAAAGTTGTAAAACTTTTCTTCTGCAATTCCTACTTGAAACATAAGTGGATAAACTTCTCACCTTGAGAACTCCAAAAGCTGCAAGTTGATACTTCATAACTTTCATATTCTACCCGGGTGAAATGTGATAGTACCTGCTTGATCTTCTTTTGGCTAACTCCACTTCTCAATCGTGTGAAAAGATCACATACTTAAAAAGTAGCATAGAATGCTAACAAGTTTGCTGTTAGAAATCCTCAAACTCATGTGAACACACCTTCTCAAACACCTCATTGAAATATGCATAAAGCATATACATACTGTTTCTCTTGTACCTATGCCGAATAGGACTCCTCCTGATATGAACGCCACAGCCTCCATAAAATTCAAGTAGTACCTGTGTGCATAAAGAGAATATGTACCTGAATACTTAACATAAGATGTAAATCTTATGTTAACCACCATCCAATGTCTTTGAAGTAGCCCGACATCTTCTTGTAGAAGACAATCTTCAACCTGATATCTTCTTGTAGAAGATAATCTTCAAATACACCATGTAGATGGCAGATCCTCACCATCAAGATGCTAATGACAAAGTCTTCTTGCCATGAACAAGAGATAACCTCCTCTCCATGTGCTAGAGTGTGAGCACACCCTTCATCTTTAAGAAGAATCATTAAGAAGAACTCCATAGCTGCTCCTCAACATGCTTCAAGTTAGCACCATGGCTGCCCCATGTGCTAGAAGAAACACCACCTCTATTGAGGTCCAAGCTCCAAGCTTGTGTTGAATACTAGGTGAAGGATACTTAGAAGTGACCCGAAGTGCTTCTTTTATACTATTGTTTGTATCTTGAAAAGCATATAATAAAGCATAAAGCTCTTCCAATCCTACGATCGAGATAATAAATCAAACGTGTTCGTAGATAAAATAAATCTCTTCGCGAACATGTCTGTCCGTTGTCTTCGCTTGTGTTTTAATAAAACAAAAGCAAAAGTTCCTCGCGTACTGCCGTCAAAAGGATTTGAACTCGGGCCATTAAGTACAAAATTCGCTGCGCTATCCACTCTGCCCATGCTGTTGGGTATACAAGGAGTAGAAAGATTTCTAAATACGTTAAGCGCGCTCGTCATCATTTTCTCTTAGAGGACTAAGTTTGAGTTCATTAGATGCTATATGATCTGACGAAAAGGATCTATAAGGACATTGTCTGACCAATAGGATATTGATTCCAACATTAAGTTATTCTTGATATAGAGGTGCTCTAACTTCAAGAATAACTTGTTCTTTTGGAGATTAACACTCTCCATCAGTGGTATCAGAGTAGGAAGCATCAAAATTGAAGAAAGGAAGACCGTGATTACTGCAATTATAAAGAATTCAACATTTGAAGATACAAAAGGTCAAAGCTTGAAAGCAAAGCTTGAGAAGGAGGATAGAAGATATCAAGGAAGACAAAAGGAGTATCATTTAAAGCAAAGATAACCTTATTTCTCATAAAGCTTGAAGGATTTAATACATAGGTGAAGAAAGGATGGGAGATTCTCTTCAGATAGAGAAATTGGATAGAGAGAACTATCCACCATGGTCAATGAGAATGGAACCTCATCTTGTGAGCAAAGACTTGATAGGTTATATCACAGGTGAAGAAGAAAAGCCTCAGTTCAGAGATCCTAGTGTTCCAACTAGGGATGAATTGTCAGATTTGAAGAACTGGATGAAGAGAGATGCTCAAGCTAGGAGCATTATTTATATGGGAGTTAATGACTTCTTGCTACCTCACATTAGAGGTCTTAAAAGTGAAAGTGATATATGGAATGCTTTGGAGGAGTATTTCCAAAACACCACAAAGTCAAGGAAAGCATCCTTGTGGGCAGAGTTTACTACATTCAAGAAGAAGGCCTCTCAATCCATTTCAGATTATGTAACAAGGATGAAGGACATTGCAGATGCATTAGGAGCAGTTGATGAAAATATTGAGGAGGATAAATTGGTAAGGCAAATCCTCACAGGTTTGAGAGGTGATGACAAATGGAAACCATTCATTTTGTCTACTGAATTATCACTAGATCATTCTACTCCTGATCTAAATCAGTTGCTAGGACACATGCTAACCTTTGCGCAGGATGTCAAAGGTGAAAGTGATAAGAGTGCACATCAAGCAATGTATTCAAAGCATAAAAAGAAGAATAGCAAAGGGAAGCAACTAGCAAATGAAGATGAAGGTACAACTAGCCAAGCTAACTTCCTAAGAGGAAGAGGAGGTGGCAAAGGTAGAGGAAGAGGTAGAAGTAATAAAGATGGAGTCAAAGCTTGCTGGATTTGTGGTAAGACAAATCACTTAGCTCATGATCGTTGGCATAATACTCAGAATAATGGTGGATATAATCAGAACTTTAACTCAAGAGGAAGAGGTGGAAGAAATCAAAGAGGTAATTTTAGAGGTAGAGGTAGTAGAGGTTATTTTGGAAGAAATGCAGGTAGAGGATTCCAAAGCCAACAATACAACAATACCTACTACAATCATGCTTCAGATCAGAAGGAGGATTCAACATTGATTATGAATGCAATTTGTGAAAGGCAAAGTGAAGACCAAAGAGTCTTCTACATTGACTTAGGGTGTAGCAATCACGTGAGTAGCAACATAGCATTGATGATTGACTTGGAAACTAAGGTAACTAATCATGTAGTTCAAACAGGTGATAATACAAAGCACAATGTGAAGTCAATTGGATCAGTGAAGGCCAAGGATGGAAGTACTCTCTTGAGTAAGGTTTTGTATGTTCCTACAATTCCAAAGAATCTGATAAGTGTAGGACAAATTGTTGAAAAAGGTTATGAAGTTAGGTTCACTAATGAAGGAGTTTTTGTGGAAGACCCTAGCAATGGGTATAAACAAATTGTTTCAGGGAAGAAAGAAGGAAGATTGTTCACATTGAAGATTCAAGGTAATGTTGGTCATGCCTTGTTCACCTATGGAGGACATAAGATCTCTGAGTTAGATCTTTGGCACAAAAGGCTTGGACATTTTAATGAAAGAGGCCTTAAAGATATGATTAACAATGGTTCAGTGCTTGGATTGCCTAATGTTACAGGTCAACATATGACATACAGATGTGAGGCATGTCAATTAGGTAAGGCTCATAAGCAATCTTATTCCAAGCATGGTTTACAGATGTGTGGGGACCATCAAAGGATTTCAGTATCAATGATTCAAGATATTATGTGATTTATGTTGATGATGCTACCAGGTGGATCACTATATATGTGATCAAAGATAAATCAAAGGTATTCAATACATTCAAGCATTATCATGTGTATGCAGAAAGAATCACAGGTCAAAAGTTGAAGAGACTAAGGTCAGATGGAGGGGGAGAGTATTTCTCTAATGAGTTTAGTGATTACTTGTGGAATCCAGGTATAAAAAGGGAGGTTACTTGCAGGTACTCTCCTCAACAAAATGGTTTAGCAGAAAGGAGGAATAGAACTCTTGTTGAGTTTGCAAGATCCATGATGAAGGAGAAAAATTGCCCCAATTATTTGTGGGCTGAGGCTCGAAATAAAGCTACATATTTGGTCAATAGATTACCATGTAAATCTTTGCAAGGTATGACACCATATGAAGCATGGTGGGGTAAGAGACGTACTCTAGATCATTGCAAAGTATTTGGATGTTTGGTATATGCATATGTGCCATCTCAATTGAGGCACAAATTGGAACCTAAAGTTGAAAAGTATGTGTTTGTTGGATATGGTGATAAGCAGATGGGATATAGGTTGTGGAGTCCATCCACAAAACAATTCCTTGTGTCAAAAGATGTTACATTTGATGAGCAAGGTACTTGGTATGTAGGTACAATCAATATTTATGCAGGTGATGAAAAAGTTGTGAATCAAAAGAAAGGTAAATCAAAGGTTCAGATATTTGATGAAGAGGAGAACAATGAAGTACAGGTTGAAGTTGAAGAAGTGCCAAGGTTTGATTCAGAATGTGATGAACCAGAAACATCAAGAAGTGGAGAACTCAAAAGGTCATCAAGACACAAATGGAAACCTACAAGGTATAGCTATGACACTTCTTTTTTGCTACCAAAGATTATGCTTATATGATAAAGGCAGATGAAGACCCTCCTACATATGAAGAGGCAAAAGGTAAGGAAAATTGGGAGAAAGCTATGCAGGAAGAGTATTATACATTGATGGAGAATGACACATGGGATTTGGTTCCTACTAAACCAAATAGTCAGAAGATCATTGGATGCAAATGGGTCTACAAGACAAAGAGTTATGCAAATGGAAGTGTGTCTAGGTATAAAGCTAGACTTGTTGTGAAAGGGTTTGCTCATACATATGGTATAGATTATGATGAGACCTATAGTCCTGTAGCAAAGATGACAACTATCAGGACACTCATAGCCATTGCTACATGTAAAGGTTGGAAATTATGTCAATTAGATGTGAAGAATGCTTTTCTAAATGGTTATATTTCAAATGATGTTTTCATGGAGCAACCACAAGGATTCACAGATGAAAAGTATCGAGATCATGTATGTAAGCTCAAGAGATCTTTGTATAGTTTGAAGCAGGCCCCAAGGGCATGGAATTATAGACTTGTGAAGTTCTTGAAGGAACTTGGTTTTCAAGTATCTAAAGCAGATAGTAGCTTTCTTGTTAAAGAAAGTGATGATGGGTTCATTTACATGTGTATATATGTTGATGATATAATTCTTACAGGTACAAATGAGAAAGGAATTCAAAGCCTAAAGAAGAAAATGGAGAAAGAGTTCAAGATTAGTGACTTGGGAGATTTGTCATATTTCTTGGGCATGGAGATCTCATACACTCGACATGGAGTGTATGTAACTTAAGAAAGGTATTTGAAAAACTTCTTGATCAAGTTTAAAATGGATGATTGCAGGGTAGCACCTACTCCAATGGAAGTGAATCACAAATTGAGTAGATATGGAGGAGAAGAATTCAAGGACATGAAGCTATATCAAAGTTTGGCTGGTAGTCTGATCTATGCTACATTAGCTAGGCGTGACTTGTCATATGCAGTTGGAGTATTATCTCAATTCATGCATTGTCCTAGAAAAGAACATTGGGTTGCAGGACAAAGGGTGTTGAGGTACATTAAAGGTACACTCAAAGAAGGTTTGTATTATGGTTTTACATCAGATACAAACATCAAGATATATAGTGATACAGATTGGGCAGGTAATCCTGATGATAGGAGATCAACTTATGGATACTTGTATTAAGTGGGAGATAAGTTAATTTCATGGTGTTCAAAGAAGCAACACACAGTTGCTTTATCATCCACAAAGGCTGAGTACAAAGGTATGGTTGAAGCTGCAAAGGAAGTAATATGGCTTAAGACTCTTATGAAGAGTTTTGACATCATTCAGAGTACACCCACTATTCATGGAGATAACATGAGTTCATTGTATTTAGCTGTTAATCCTATTTTTCATGCCAGGACTAAACACATTGAGATTCAGTATCATTTTCTAAGAGAGAAGGTGATGGATAAAGAGACTGAAGTTATACATACTTCAACAAAAGATCAGATAGCTGATATGCTAACCAAAAGCTTGGATGGACCAAAGCTACAGAGATTCAAAGGCATGGCAGGTATAAAGAAGATAGAGAAAGCCTCAATTGATGATTGAGGGGGAGCAGTTGGTGAAAGGCAATCAACAATTGAAGTTTTGAAGTAAAGGATTGAAGAGAAGGTCAAGATATGAAGCATGAAAAAAGTACATGTTCAGAGAATGAAGATGTGCATACATATGTACATTAACTTAGAGTTTGCTCACTTATACTTTTGTATGGTTATGAGCTTGTACATATTTGTTGGAACAATTCAATCACAAATTGGTGACTACAAAGAGCTTGAAGCAAGCTTATAATCAGATTGAAGTGGAAGAAGATACTTGAGAAAGTGAAGACATCTCAGAAGTGAAGTTTGTATACATATGTACATTACAGGTGCAAATTCTTGTAATCTGAGTATAGATAATCCTTAGGATGAAAAGGAGTAATGTAATAGACGCAAGATAAGTCTAAAACCATATGTATATAAGTCAATGATGTAAAGAAAATACAGAAAAAGAGTCATTTGAAGACAAGTGTCTTAGAGATAGATGTGAAGAGAGTCATCTTCAGAAAATAGCAACGAGTATTTCATAGATTTCTCTCAGTCTGATCATGTGGATCAGAAATCCCTTTGTACACATCTAATCTAGAAGCTAATGAAGCTATGTTCATAATTTTATGATCTAATTCCTTTCCTACTGTGAGAATGATCAATAGGAACATTTGTATGTAGAATATGCAGATAGACTTCTCAGAGTCGCGCACTTTTTTGTGTCAATGTTTTGCTTAGATCTCAGTGCACAGTGTAAAGTTTTTAATGATTGAGTATCCAAAATCTAAGTTAGAAGGTAAGGAAGCTATGGCTAAAAGCATTTAGCAAAACGGGATCTGTGCTATGAGAAATCAACTTAAGAAGTTGACCATGTCAAAGTCGCCATTTTTGGAAGACAATTTTTGACATACTTTTGATCTTAAGGATCAAATTAAAGTTTTAAGGATTCTTTTGAAGAAATAATGGTTGATATGATTGCGCAAAGGTAGTGTGGAGATTTGTGCATCATTAGTTTGAAGAAATCTGAAGATATGTGCAGGTATTGAAGTCAATTTCTGAAGAAGGAATTTCTTCACTCAGAGAAGTGCTCGTGAAAGTTTTGATAAATGAAGACAATATTTGTGTAAATTTTGTTCTATAAATGATATAGAAGTGTTCTTAGATCAGTATAGATCAAACCTTTGGAGATTAAGAGGTCTCCAACAATGGTATCAGAGCTGAAGGTGCAATACAAGTGAAGTAAAGGCATTGGAAGTCCCGACTGCTGCAGATATAGAAGTTCCTTCAAATTGAAGGTGGACAAGGACAAATTCTTGCAGATAACTTGTAGAAGTACAAAGTACGAGTTTGAAGGATCAAAAAAGGATTCAAGTTTCATATCAAAGGTACACTTTACTATCAGAAATCATAGTAATTGCAGATACAGAAGATCAAAGATGGGAGAAAGCTTGCAGATTGATAAGCTAGATAAGGAGAACTATCCAGCTTGGTCCATGAGGATGGAGGCACACCTCATGAGTAAAGATTTGATGGCATTCATTATAGGAGAAGAAGAAAAGCCTGAGTTTGCTGCTCCTAGTATTCCAACTAGGGAAGAGCTTGCATATTTGAAGACCTGGATGAGAAAGGATGCTCAAGCTAGCAGCATCATTTACATGGCTAGAAATGATTATCTTCTACCTCACATCAGAGGATTGGAAAGTGCAACAGATGTTTGGAATGATTTGGAAGAGCATTTCCAAAATACAACCAAGTCAAGGAAGTCTTCATTATGGGCATAGTTTACAACCTTTAAGAAGAAGAGTTCACAATCAATTTCTGATTATGTGACAAGGATGAAGGATATTGCAGATAGCTTGGGAGCAGTAGATGAAGACATTGAAGAGGATAAGTTGGTAAGGCAAATACTTACAGGTCTGAGAGGAGATGAGAAGTGGAAGCCTTTCATATTGTCCATAGAATTGTCACTTGATCACTTTACTCCTGATATTAATTGATTGCTAGGACACATGCTAACTTTTGAGCAGGACATTAAGGGAGATAATGATAGGAGTGCAAGTCAAGCCATGTACTCCAAGGACAAGAAAAAGAATGGCAAAGGGAAGCAGTCAACTGATGATGAAGGGACTTCAAGTCAAGCTACCTTTACAAAAGGAAGGATGAACTTCAGAGGTAAAGGAAGAGAAGGTAAGAACAAAGATAATTCTAAAGCTTTTTGGATTTGTGGCAGAACCAATCATTTGGCAAATGATTGTTGGTATAACAATCAAAATGGTGGAAGCAATAAACAGAGTTTTAATCAAAGAGATAGAGGAGGAAGAAACCAAAGAGGCATTTTCAGAGGAAGAGGTGGTAGGAAATCATATGTTAGAGGAGGTGGCAGAAGTTTTCAATCTCAGTCCTACAACAATAATTTATAACTATGCAGTAGATCAGAAGGATGATATGACTCTGAATTAGACCTATGGCATAAAAGATTGGGTCATTTCAATGAGAGAGCTATAAAGGAAATGTCAAGGAATGATGTAGTGCTTGGTTTGCCAAAAGTTGAAGGGCAACACATGGTGTACAAGTGTGAAGCTTGTCAATTAGGTAAAGCACACAAAAATTCATACAATAAATCAGGATACAGGTATTCAAATATGCTTGAATTGGTTCATACAAATGTGTGGGGTCCTTCAAGGGACTATAGCATAAATGGATCCAGATATTATGTGTTGTTTGTTGATGATGCAACCAGATGGATTACTTTATATGTAATCAAGGACAAATCAAAAGTGTTGAAGACATTCAAGCATTATCATGCTTATGCAGAAAGGATTACAGGACAAAAGCTCAAGAGGTTGAGATCACATGGAGGGGGAGAGTATTTTTCTAAAGAGTTTGATAATTATTTGTGGAATGCAGGTATAAAAAGAGAAGTAACTTGCAGGTACTCCCCTCAACAAAATGGAGTTACAGAAAGAAGAAATAGAAGTTTTGTAGAGTTTGCAAGAGCAATGATGAAGGAAAAGAATTGTCCAAATTACTTATGGGCAGAAGCTATCAACTCTGCAACATACATTGTGAATAGGTTACCTTGTAAAGCATTGGAGGGAAGAACTCCTTATGAAGCATGGTGGGGTAAGAAACCTACTCTTGATCATCGTAAGGTATTTGGATGTTTAGCATATGCTTATGTTCCTTCACAATTGAGACATAAGCTAGAACCCAAAGCAGAGAAGTATGTGTTTATTGGGTATGATGATAGACAGATGGGTTACAGATTGTGGAGTCCATCTACAAAGCAATTTCTTGTTACCAAAGATGTTACATTTGATGAGCAAAGCACATGGTATACAGGGTTAACAAATGATTATGCAAATGACAAAGAAATACAAAGAAAAGGGAAGACAAAAGTAAGTGTGTATGAAGAAGATATTGATGATGTTGATTGTAAAAGTAAATTGCAGGATAATGTTGAAGATGGACCAAATTTGATCCTGAATCAAATGTGGCCGAGACTTCCAGAAGTGCAGAGGTCAGAAGATCCTCAAGGGAAAGGAAAGAGCCTACCAGGTATAGCTATGACACATCTTTCTTAACAACAAAAGATTATGCTTACATTGTGAAGACAGAAGAGGATCCAATCACATATGAAGAAGCTAAAGGTAAACAGAATTGGGAGAAGGCTGATGGAGAGTGTTAATCTCCAAAAGAACAAGCTATTCTTGATGTTAGACCACCTCTATATCAAGAATAACTTTAAACTCCAACCAATTTTGGAAGACAATCACCAAACTATCAAGAAATTAGCTAACTATGAAGAAAGTCATTTCACAGAAAGTCTACTGCACATTAATCACTCATTGATTAATCATTTGTGTAACATTTCTGATGAAACTTTGTAGAGTGGGTCGCCTAGAGTATGCGCACCTGCTTCAAGTTAAAATACTTCAAAAGCTTCAGTAGCTTATGAGAAATTCTTCAAACAATCTACCTATGTCTGAAACTACCTTTCTATAGAGTCGACTTTGATACCTGCAACTTCTAACACATAGTTCTCCCAATGTAGAGTCCATTTAAGCAAATGCTTTTAGCTATAGATGGCTTACCTTCCAACTTAGATTTTGACTCCTCATTTGTGTAAAACTTTACACTGTGCACTGAGAACTGATCATTTCTTTAACCATCGAAATTGCGCCTGTTTCAGAAGACATTCAACACTTTCTCACATATAGATGTTCCTACACAAAATTCTCTTAGTCTGTTTGCAATTGAGCTCTCAAACTTTAACCATAGATAGATTAACTATGGACTTAGATGTTACAAAAGGATTTCTGATAAAATCAAACACAGAAGGAGAACTAGAGAAAAATTGATGCGCAATTCTCTAAACATACTTTCTATTCAACTCTTCATACATTTGATGGATGATACATCCAATACACATCATCTATTCATCTATGTTTCATCTCACTCATCTATTACGACCATCTACATGTATCTATATATACATATGAGTATTGATTCGTCATTACTTCAAGTATATTGAAGTATTTACAAAGCTAATGTACATATGTTTTAAAGAACTTTGCTATCTGAATCTTCTCTTTACTTCATGAAGTTGAACTTCAATATTTTCTTCATCTCTTCACTTCTAGGATTTATATAATCACCAATTGTTGATTGTCCTACTCCAACAGCTCCCCCTCAATCATCAATTGTGATTACCTGCATCTTCTTTATTCCTGCCATATCTTTAAACCTCTGCAACTTTGGTCCATCCAAACTTTTTGTCATCATATCTGCAAGTTGATATTTTGTAGGAGTATGCATAACTTCTATTTCTTTATCAACCTTCTCTCTCAGAAAATGATACTGAATCTCAATATGTTTAGTTCTAGCATGAAACACAGGATTTGCTGACAAATATAAAGAACTCATATTGTCTCCACAAATGATAGGAGTACTTTGAACAATATCAAAACTTTTCATAAGAGTCTTTAACCATATTACTTCCTTTGCAGCTTCTACCATGCCTTTGTGTTCTGCTTTTGTAGATGATAAAGCAACTGTATGTTGCTTCTTAGAG
Source organism: Ceratopteris richardii (assembly GCA_020310875.1). Taxonomy (NCBI): domain Eukaryota; kingdom Viridiplantae; phylum Streptophyta; class Polypodiopsida; order Polypodiales; family Pteridaceae; genus Ceratopteris; species Ceratopteris richardii. Next base: position 133,721,253 of record CM035411.1, read on the forward strand.
CACCATGAAATTAGCTTATCTCCCACATAACACAAGTATCCATGTGTTGATCTTCTATCATCAGAATTACCTGCCCAATCTGCATCACTGTATATTTTGACTCTTGTATCTGAAGTAAATCCATAATACAAACCTTCTTGAAGTGTGCCCTTGATGTACCTAAGTACTCTTTGTCCTGCAATCCAATGTTCCTTTCTAGGACAATGCATGAACTGAGATAGAACTCCAACTGCATATGATAAATCAGGCCTTGTTAATGTAGCATAAATCAAGCTACCCACCAAACTCTGATAGAGCTTCATATCTTTGAATTCCTCTCCTCCATATCTACTCAATCTATGATTCACCTCCATTGGAGTTGGTGCTATCCTGCAATCTTCCATTTTAAATTTGGTTTGCAAATTTTTCAGATACCTTTCTTGAGTTACATATACTCCATGTTGAGTATATGAAATCTCCATTCCCAAAAAGAATGACAAATTTCCCAAATCACTAATTTTGAATTCTTTCTCCATCTGCTTCTTAACCATGTGTATACCTTTGTCATCTGTTCTTGTAAGTATTATGTCATCAACATAAATACAAACATAAATAAGTCCATCCTCACTTGCTTTGACTAACAAACTACTATCTGCCTTTGAAGCTTGAAATCCAAGTTCCTTCAAGAACTTTACAAGCCTATAATTCCATGCCCTTGGGGCCTACTTCAACCCATACAAAGCTCTCTTGAGCTTACACACATGATTTGCATACACGATCTTTGAAACCATCTGGTTGTTCCATGTAGACTTCATCTGAAATAAAACCATTCAAAAATGCATTCTTCACATCTAATTGAGATAATTTCCAACCTTTGCAAGCAACAATTGTTATGAGAGTCCTTATGGTTGTCATCTTTGCAACAGGACTATAAGTTTCATCATAGTCCACACCATATGTTTGTGCATATCCCTTTACAACAAGTCTGGCTTTGTACCTAGATATACTTCCATCTGCGAACTTCTTTTTTTGTAGACCCATTTACATCCAATAATCTTCTGACTATTTGGTTTAGGAACCAAATCCCAAGTCTCATTTTCCATCAATGCATCATATTCTTCCTGCATAGCTTTTTCCCAATTCTTCTTCCCTTTGGCTTCATCATATGTGGATGGATCTTCATCTGCTTTTAGCATGTAAGCATAATGATTCTCCAATAGTGCATCATATTCTTCCTGCATAGCTTTCTCCCATTTTTCCTTCTTTTGCCTCTTCATATGTAGAAGGGTCTTCATCTGTTTTCATCATATAAGCATAATCTTTTGTGGCCAAAAATGAAGTATCATAGCTATACCTTGTAGGTTGCCATTTGTTCCTTGTAGACCTCCTAAGTTCTCCACTTCTTGAGGTTTCTGGTTCTTCATATTCAGGATCAAATCTTGGTGTTTCTTCCACTTCAACCTGCACTTCATTATTCTCTTGTTCATCAAATATCTGAACCTTTGATTTACCTTTCCTTTGGCTCACTTCTTCTTCATCACCTGTATTGATATTGATTGTACCTGCATACCAAGTGCTTTGCTCATCAAATGTAACATCTTTAGAAACCATGAATTGTTTTGTAGATGGACTCCACAATCTATAACCCATCTGCTTATCATCATAACCAATGAAAACATATTTTTCAGCTTTAGGCTCCAACTTGTGCCTTAATTGTGATGGCACATATGCATATGCCACACATCCAAAAACTCTGCAATGATCCAAGGTAGGTCTCTTACCCCACCAAGCCTCATATGGTGTCATACCCTGCAAAGCTTTACATGGTAACCTATTGACCAAATAAGTAGCTGTATTTACAGCCTCAACCCACAAATAATTAGGACAATTTTTCTCCTTCATCATGGATCTTGCAAACTCAACAAGTGTTCTATTTCTCCTTTCTGCTACACCATTTTGTTGAGGAGAGTACCTGCAAGTAACTTCCCTTTTTATACCTGCATTCCACAAGTAATCACTAAACTCATTAGAGAAATACTCTCCCCCTCCATCTGACCTTAGTCTTTTCAACTTATGACCTATAATTCTTTCTGCATATGCATGATAGTGTTTAAATGTATTAAACACTTCGGACTTATCTTTGATCACATAAATAGTGATCCATCTAGTAGCATCATCAACATAAATCACATAATACCTTGACCCATTTATACTGAAATCCTTTGATGGTCCCCATACATCTGTGTGTACCAACTCAAGCTTCTCTGAGTACATAAAACCATGCTTGGAGTAGGAATGCTTATGAGCTTTACCTAATTGACATGCCTCACATTTGTATGTCATATGTTGACCTGCAACACTAGGCAAACCAAGCACTGAACCATTGTTAACCATGTCTTTAATACCTCTTTCATTGAAATGTCCAAGCCTCTTGTGCCAAAGATCTAACTCAGAGATCTTATGTCCTCCATATGTGAACATAGCATGACCAATATTGCCTTGAATCTTCAATGTAAATAATCTTCCTTCTTTCTTCCCTGAAACAATCTGTTTATACCCTTGACTAGGGTCTTCCACATATACTCCATCATTAGTGAACCTTACTTCATAACCTTTTTCCACAATTTGTCCTACACTTATCAAATTCTTAGGAATTGTAGGAACATACAAGAACTTACTCAATAAGGTGCTACCATCCTTGGCCTTCACTGATCCAATTGACTTCACATTGTGCTTTGTGTTGTCACCTGTTTGAACAACATGATTAAAAACCTTATTCTCCAAATCAGTCATCAAAGCTATATTACCACTTAGGTGATTGCTACACCCTGAGTCAATGTAGAAGACTCTCTGATCTTCACTCTGCCTTTCACAAGTTGCATTCATTATCAATGTTGAATCCTCCTTTTGATCTGAAGCATAATTGTAGTAGGTGTTGTTGTATTGTTGACTTTGGAATCCTCTACCTGCATTTCTTCCAAAGTAACTCCTACCACCTCTGCCTCTGAAATTACCTCTTTGATTTCTGCCTCCTCTTCCTCTTGAATTATAGTTCTGATTATATCCACCATTACTCTGAGTATTATGCCAACAATCATTAGCTAAGTGATTTGTCTTACCACAAATCCAGCAAGCTTTGCCTCCATCTTTGTTATTCCTGCCTCTTCCTCTACCTTTGCCACCTCCTCTTCCTCTTAGGAAGTTGGCTTGACTAGTTGTACCTTCATCTTCACCTGCTTGTTGCTTTCCTTTGCTATTCTTCTTCTTGTCCTTTGAGTACATTGCATGACCTGCACTCTTGTCACCATCTCCTTTAACATCTTGCTCAAATGTCAGCATATGACCTAGCAACTGATTTAAATCAGGAGTGAAATGATCAAGTGATGATTCTGTAGACAAAATGAATGGCTTCCATTTGTCATCACTTCTTAAAACCTGTAAGAATTTGCCTTACCAATTTATCCTCCTCAATGTCTTCATCAACAGCTCCTAAAGCATCTGCAATGTCTTTCATCCTTGTTACATAGTCTGAAATAGATTGAGAAGCCTTCTTCTTAAAGGTTGTAAATTCTGCCCATAAAGATGCCTTCCTTGACTTTGTAGTATTCTGGAAATGCTCCTCCAAAGCATTCCAAATATCAGTTGCACTTTCAAGACCTCGAATGTGAGGTAACAAATAATCATTGACTGCCATACATATAATGCTCCTAGCTTGAGCATCTTTCTTCATCCAATTTTTCAAATCTGCTAACTCTTCCCTAGTTGGAACACTAGGATCTCTGAACTCTGGCTTCTCTTCCTCTCCTGTGATGTAGGCTATTAAATCTTTGCTCATAAGATGAGCTTCCATCCTCATTGACCATGCAGGATAGTTTTCCCTATCCAATTTCTCTATCTGTAGAGAATCTCCCATCTTGTGTCCACCTGTGTATTGAAATCTTCAAGCTTTATGAACAATATATGTACCTTTACTTCGAATTAGACTCCTTTTGTCCTTCTTGATGTCGTATGGTCTCCTCCTCAAGCTTTGCCTTCAAGCTTTCACCTTTTAGTTCTTCAATTATTGAATTTCTTGAATCTGCAGCAGTCGGGATCCTCCTTTCCTTGATTTTGATGTCTCCTGCTCTGATACCACTGATGGAGAGTGTTAATCCCCAAAAGAACAACCTACTCTTGAATTTAGAAGACCTCTATATCAAGAGTAAGTCAAAACCTTCACCAAATTAGAGGTCCAATCTCCAAGTTATCAAAAGTTGAAAAATTCTGTGAAGAAGATAAAACACAGAAAGTCTGCTGCACAATTTCTTCTCATTAACCTATCAAACATGAAATTTTGTATGGAGTGTCGCCTAGAAGTTGCACACCTCCTCCAAGTTAAAGTTCTTCAAAAGGTTTAGTATAACTTGAGAAATCAACTTCACAAGTTACCTATGTCTAAATCCGCACTTCTGAGAAGTCGATTGACACCCCTAACTTCTTAACTTTGGTTCTCACAATGTCGAACCCGTTTTATCAAATCCTTTTGGCTGTAGATAGCTTATCTCTCAACTTAGATTTTGAGCTATCATATGTGTAAAACTTTACACTGTGCACTGAACACTACTCATTTCTTTGGACTCGAAATCTGCGCCTGTTTCAAAGAACTGTGAACACTCATCACATATGAATGTTCCTACACACAATTCTCCTAGCCTGTTTACAATTAAACTCTGAAACTCAAGTCATAGACTCATTAACTATGAACTTAGATATCCTCAAAAGGATTTCACAAATGATCTACCACAGACGGAGCAAACACAGAAACATCGGGCGCAATGTTTCTTTCATTTCTGGAGAAGGACTACAACTGAAAATGAGAGAGAGACTTCAACTCACTTCTCATGTGTCTACTGAAATTTTACAATCACTTATTTCTCTATTCCTATGCTCATACATAGTCTCTCCTTGTCTTCTCTCTTTACCCCGACATTTTCCAAAAGTATTTATAGGCAATTATGTACAAACTTTTATCAAAGCATAAGTATATGTAACCTATGTCTTAACAATGTACATATATGTACATGTCCTTCACTCTTGTGAATGTATCCATCTTCTTTACTTCAAATCTTCAATTGGTGATTGGTCTACACCAACAAGGCATGATTGAAGCTGCAAAGGAAGTGATATGGCTTAAGACTATGATGAAGAGTTTTGATATCATTCAGAGTACTCCTACTATTCATGGAGATAACATGAGTTCGTTGTATCTAGCTGCTAACCCTGTTTTTCATGCCAGAACCAAACACATTGAGATTCAGTATCAATTTCTAAGAGAGAATGTGATGGACAAAGAGATTGAAGTCATACATACTTCAACTAAAGATCAGATAGCTGATATGCTTACCAAAAGCTTGGATGGACCAAAGCTATAGAGATTCAAAGACATGGCAGGAATAAAGAAAATAGAGAAAACCTTAATTGATGATTGAGGGGGAGCTGTTGGTGCAGAGCAATCAACAATTGAAGTTTTGGAAGTCAAAGAATGAAGACAAGATCAAGTTTTGAAGCATAGAAGAAGTTTACATTCAAGAGTTGAAAGAAATGTACACATATGTACATTAGTTCAGATATAGGTCACTTATACTTTTGATTAGTCATAAGTTTGTGAATATTTGCCTATAAATACTATGGAAAATGTCATGGCAAGTATGAGACAGCATGAGAATAGAGTAATCAGAAGTTGTATGAGTTTTTTAGCCATCCTAGAAGTGAGTTAAGTCTCTCTCATCACTAGATGTAAAATTCTCAGAAATGAAGAAAATGTTGTGCCCGATGTTTCTGAGTTTTCTCCTTCTGTGTTAGATCTTTTGTGAAATGCTTTTGTACAAGTCTAATTCTACATGTGATTGACCTCTGTACAAATTTTTAGCTTCCAATTGTGATCAGGCTGAGAGAATTATGTGTAGGAACATTTGCATGTGAAGAAGTGTTTACTGGTTCCCGAAACAGGCGCAAAATTCGAAGTCAATGTTTTGATCAGTTCTCCTTCCACAGTTTAAAGTTTGAGCAAGTAGGCACTTAATCTTTAAGTTGGAAGGTGAGCTACTTGTGGCTAAAAGCATTTGCTTAAACGGGTTCTATTCTTGGAGAACCGTGTCTTAGAAGTTATAGGTGTCTAAATCGACTTCTCAGAAGTACAATTTTAGACATAGGTGACTTGTCAAGTTGATTTCTCAAAATCTACTGAATGTTTGTTTTGGAGTGATTCGACTTGGATGAGGTGCACAATCTTTAGCAAACACCTTGTGCAAAGTTTTATAAAAAAATTTACACATTGTATAAGTCAATGAGAAAGATATGTGCAGTAGACTTTCTATAGAATCATCCTTTTCACATATTTTCTAGAATCCTTATAATTGAATGCTGATCCTCCAAATTGGTAAAGGTTTTGAATTACTCTTGATATAGAAGTGCTCTAATTACAAGAGTAGGTTGTTCTTTTGGAGATTAACACTCTCCATCAGCTATGTTACCACTCAGGTGATTGCTACACCCTAAGTCAATGTAGAAGACTCTTTGGTCTTCACTTTGTCTCTCACAAGTTCATTCATTATCAATGTTGAATCCTCCTTCTGATCTGAAGCATAATTGTAGTAGGTATTATTGTATTGTTGACTTTGGAATCCTCTACCTACATTTCTTCCAAAGTATCCCCTACTACCTCTACCTCTGAAGTTACCTCTTTGATTTCTACCACCTCTTCCTCTTGAATTAAAGTTCTGATTATATCCACCATTACTCTGAGTATTATGCCAACAATCATTAGCTAAGTGATTTGTCTTACCACAAATCTAGCAAGCTTTGACTCCATCTTTGTTATTCCTGCCTCTTCCTCTATCTTTGCCACCTCTTCTTCCTCTTAGGAAGTTGGCTTGACTAGTTGTGCCTTCATCTTCATTTGCTTGTTGCTTTCCTTTGCTAATTTTCTTCTTATCCTTTGAGTACATTGCATGACCTGTACTCTTGTCACCTTCACCTTTGACATCGTGCTCAAAGGTTAACATATTTCCTAGCAACTGATTTAAGTCAAGAGTAAAATGATCAAGTGATAATTCAATAGACAAAATTAATGGCTTCCATTTGTCATCACCTCTCAAACCTATAAGGATTTGCCTTACCAATTTATCCTCCTCAATGTCTTCATCAACAGCTCCTAATGCATCTGCAATGTCCTTCATTCTCGTTACATAATCTGAGATGGATTGAGAGGCCTTTTTCTTGAACGTGGTAAATTCTGCCCACAAGGATGCCTTCCTTGACTTTGTGGTGTTATGGAAATGCTCCTCCAAAGCATTCCATATATAACTTGCACTTTCAAGACCTCTAATGTGAGGTAGAAAGTAGTCATTGACTGCCATATAGATAATGCTCCTAGCTTGAGCATCTCTCTTCATCCAATTCTTCAAATCCGACAATTCGTCCCTAGTTGGAACACTAGGATCTCTGAATTGAGGCTTTTCTTCTTCACCTGTAATATATCCTATCAAATCTTTGCTCATTAGATGAGCCTCCATCCTCATTGACCATGTTGGATAGTTCTCTCTATCCAATTTCTCTATCTGAAGAGAATCTCCCATCCTTTCTTGTCATGTGTATTAAATTCTTTAAACTTTATGAGTAACAGATGTACCTTTACTTCGAATAATACTCCTTTTGACTTCCTTGATGTCGTATGATCTCCTTCTCAAGATTTGCTCTGAAGCTTTCACCTTTTGAACCTTCAAATGTTGAATTCTTTGCACCTACAACAGTCGGGATCCTCCTTCCTTCAATTTTGATGCTTCCTGCTCTGATACCACTGACGGAGAGTGTTAATCTCCAAAAGAACAACCTACTCTTGAAATTAGAGCACCTCTATATCAAAAGTAAGTCAAAACCTTTACCAATTTGGAGGATCAACATTCAAGTATAAGGATTCTAGAAAATCTTGTGAAAAGGATGATTCTACAGAAAGTCTACTGCACATATCTTTCTCATTGACTTATCAAATGTGTAAAGTTTTTTATAAAACTTTGCACAGGGTGTTGCCTAAAGATTTTGCACCTCCTCCAAGTCAAATCACTCCAAAAGATCCAGTAGATTTTGAGAAATCAACTTGACAAGTCACCTATGTCTAAAACTGTACTTCTAAGAAGTCGATTTAGACACCTATAACTTCTAAGACATGGTTCTCCAAGAATAGAACCCGTTTCAGCAAATGCTTTTAGCCACATGGGTAGCCTACCTTCCAACTTAAAGATTAAGTGCTTACTTGCTCAAAACTTTAAACTGTGGAAGGATAACTGATCAAAACATTGACTTCAAATTTTGCGCCTGTTTCAGGAACCAGTAAACACTTCTTCACATACAAATGTTCCTACACATAATTCTCTCAGCCTGATCACAATTGAAAGCTAAAAATTTGTATAGAGGTCAATCACCTATAGAGTTAGAGTTTTACAAAAGCATTTCACAAAAGATCTAACAGAGAAGGAGAAAACTCAGAAACATCGGGCGCAACATTTTCTTCATTTCTGAGAATTTTACATCTAGTGATGAGAGAGACTTAACTCACTTCTAGGATGGCTAAAAAACTCATACAACTTCTGATTACTCTATTCTCATGCTCTCTCACACTTGTCCCAACATTTTCCATAGTATTTATAGGCAAATATTTACAAACTTATGACTAATCAAAAGTATAAGTGACCTATATCTGAACTAATGTACATATGTGTACATTTCTTTCAACTCCTGAATGTAAACTTCTTCTATGCTTCAAAAATTGATCTTGCCTTCAATCTTTGACTTGCAAAACTTCAATAGTTGATTGCTCTGCACCAACACTGAATACATAAAACCATGCTTGGAATAAGATTGCTTATGAGCCTTACCTAATTGACATGCCTCAAATCTGTATGTCATATGTTGACCTGCAACATTAGGCAATCCAAGCACTGAACCATTGTTAATCATATCTTTGATACCTCTTTCATTGAAGTGTCCAAGCCTCTTGTGCCAAAGATCTAACTCAGAGATCTTATGTC
>CM035411.1:133732796-133737796 GCA_020310875.1 Ceratopteris richardii
AAACAGGCGCAGATTTCGAAGTTAATGTTTTGATCATTTCTTCCAGCACAGTTTAAAGTTTTGCATAAGTGAGGGCTTAATCTTTAAGTTGAAAGATAAGCTACTTATGGCTAGAAGCATTTTGTAAAACGGGTTCGACATTGTGAGAACCAAAGTTAAGAAGTTAGGGGTGTCAAATCGACTTCTCAGAAGTATAGATTTGAACATAGGTAGCTTGTGAAGTTGATTTCTCAAGTTATACTGAAGCTTTTGAAGTAATTCAACTTGGAGGAGATGCGCAATCTCTAGGAGATGATTCGTACAAAGTTTCATAAAAAACTTTACACGTTTGATAGGTCAATGTAAAGAAATAGTGCAGCAGACTTTTCTGTGTTTATCTTCTTCACAGATTTTCTTAATTTTGATAAGTTGGAGATTGATCCTCTAAATTAGTGAAAGTTTTGACTTACTCTTGGTATAGAGGTGCTCTAATCACAAGAGTAGGTTGTTCTTTTGGAGATTAACACTCTCCATCAGTGGTATCAGAGCAGGAGACATTAAATCAAGGAAAGGAGGATCCCGACTGCTGTAGATTCAAGAAATTCAACACTTGAAGAACTAAGAAGTGAAAGCTTGGAGTCAAAAGCCTGAGGACAAGACTACTCGACATCAAGAAAAGCAAAAGGAGTCTAATTCGAAGTAAAGGTACATACATTGTTTGTAAAGCTTGAAGTTTTCAATACACAGGTGGATACAAGATGGGAGATGCTCTACAGATAGAGAAATTGGATAGGGAAAACTATCCTGCATGGTCAATGAGGATGGAAGCTCATCTTATGAGCAAATTAATTGGTTACATCACAGGAGAAGAAGAGAAGCCAGAGTTCAGAGATCCTAGTGTTCCAACTAGGGAAGAGTTAGCAGATCTGAAAAATTGGATGAAGAAAGATGCTCAAGCTAGGAGCATTATCTATATGGGAGTCAATGATTACTTGTTACCTCATATTAGAGGTCTTGAAAGTGCAACTGACATATGGAATGCTTTGGAGGAGCATTTCCAGAACACTACAAAGTCAAGGAAGGCATCCTTATGGGCAGAGTTTACTACCTTCAAGAAGAAGGCCTCTCAATCTATTTCAGACTATGTGACAAGGATGAAAGATATTGCAGATGCTTTAGGAGCTGTTGATGAAGACATTGAGGAAGATAAATTGGTAAGGCAAATCCTTACAGGGTTGAGAGGTGATGACAAATGGAAGCCATTTATTTTGTCTACAGAACTATCACTTGACCATTTCACTCCTGATTTAAATCAATTGTTAGGTCATATGCTAACATTTGAGCAGGATGTTAAAGGAGATGGAGACAAGAGTACAGGTCATGCAATGTACTCAAAGGACAAGAAGAAGAATAGCAAAGGAAAACAACAAGCAGGTGAAGATGAAGGAACAACTACTCAAGCCAACTTCCTAAGAGGAAGAGGAGGTGGCAAAGGTAGAGGAAGAGGCAGGAACAACAAAGATGGAGGCAAAGCTTGCTGGATTTGTGGTAAGACAAATCACTTAGCTAATGATTGTTGGCATAATAATCAGAATAATGGTGGATACAATCAAAATTATAATTCAAGAGGAAGAGGTGGCAGAAATCAAAGAGGTAATTACAGAGGTAGAGGTGGAAGGAATTACTTTGGAAGAAATGCAGGTAGAGGATTCCAAAGTCAACAATACAACAACACCTACTACAATTATGCTTCAGATCAAAAGGAAGATTCAACATTGATAATGAATGCAACTTGTGAAAGGCAGAATGAAGATCAAAGAGTCTTCTACATTGACTCAGGATGTAGCAATCACCTGAGTGGTAACATATCTTTGATGACTGATTTGGAGAGTAAAGTTTTTAATCATGTTGTTCAAACAGGTGACAACACAAAGCACAATGTGAAGTCAATTGGATCAGTGAAGGCCAAGGATGGAAGCACCTTATTGAGTAAGGTTTTGTATGTTCCTACAATCCCTAAGAATTTGATAAGTGTAGGACAAATTGTTGAAAAGGGATATGAAGTAAGGTTCACTAATGATGGAGTATATGTGGAAGACCCTAGCCAAGGGTATAAACAGATTGTTTCAGGGAAAAAGGAAGGAAGATTATTTACATTGAAGATTCAAGGCAATATTGGTCATGCTATGTTCACATATGGAGGACATAAGATCTCTGAGTAGATCTTTGGCACAAGAGGCTTGGACATTTCAATGAAAGAGGTATTAAAGATATGGTTAACAATGGTTCAGTGCTTGGATTGCCTAATGTTGCAGGTCAACATATGACATACAAATGTGAGGCATGTCAATTAGGTAAGGCTCATAAACATTCCTATTCCAAGCATGGTTTTATGTACTCAGAGAAGCTTGAGTTGGTACACACAGATGTGTGGGGACCATCAAAAGATTTCAGTATAAATGGATCAAGGTATTATGTGATTTATGTTGATGATGCTACTAGATGGATCACTATCTATGTGATCAAAGATAAGTCAGAAGTGTTTAATACATTTAAGCACTATCATGCATACTGCAGAAAGAATTACAGGTCATAAGTTGAAAAGACTAAGGTCAGATGGAGGGGGAGAGTATTTCTCTAATGAGTTCATGTGATTACTTATGAATGCAGGTATAAAAAGGGAAGTTACTTGCAGGTACTCTCCTCAACAAAATGGTGTTGCAGAAAGGAGAAATAGAACTCTTGTTGAGTTTGCAAGATCCATGATGAAGGAGAAAAATTGCCCTAATTATTTTGTGGGCTGAGGCTGTAAATTACAGCCACTTACTTTGGTCAATAGGCTTACCATGTAAAGCCTTGCAGGGTATGACACCATATGAGGCTTGGTGGGGTAAAAGACCTACCTTGGATCATTGCAGAGTCTTTGGGTGTGTGGCATATGCATATGTGCCATCACAATTAAGACACAAATTGGAACCCAAAGCTGAAAAGTATGTTTTCATTGGCTATGATGACAAGCAGATGGGCTATAGATTGTGGAGTCCATCAACAAAACAATTTATGGTTTCTAAAGATGTTACATTTGATGAACAAAGCACTTGGTATGCAGGTACAATCAACATCAATACAAGTGATGAAGAAGAAGTGAGTCAAAGAAAAGGTAAATCAAAAGTTCAGATATTTGATGAGCAAGAGAATAATGAAGTGCAGGTTGAAGTGGAAGAGACACCAAGATTTGATCCTGAATGTGAAGAGCCAGAAACCTCAAGGAGTGGAGAAACTCAGAAGGTCATCAATGAAATAGGTGGCAACCCTACAAGGTATAGTTATGATACTTCATTTCTAGCCACAAAAGATTATGCTTATATGGTGAATACAGATGAAGACCCTTCTACATATGAAGAGGCAAAAGGTAAGGAAAAATGGGAGAGTTGCTATGCAGGTGGAATATGATGCACTATTGGAAAATCAAACTTGGGATTTGGTTCCAAAACCAAATAGTCAGAAGATATTGGATGCAAGTGGGTCTACAAGACAAAAGGTTTGTAGATGGAAGTGTGTCTAGATACAAAGCTAGACTTGTTGTCAAAGCTTTTCTCAAACATATGGTATTGATTATGATGAGACCTATAGTCCTGTGGCAAAGATGACAACCATAAGGACCATCATTGCTATTGCTGCATGTAAAGGTTGGAAGCTATGTCAACTTGATGTGAAGAATGCTTTTTTGAATGGTTATATTTCAGATGATGTATTCATGGAGAACCTCAAGGGTTCAGAGATATAAAAGGTATCCAGATCATGTGTGCAAGCTCAAGAGAGCTTTGTATGGCTTGAAGCAGGCCCCAAGGGCATGGAACTATAGACTTGTGAAGTTCCTAAAAGAACTTGGTTTTCAGGTGTCTAAAGCAGATAGTAGCTTGCTTATCAAAGCAAGTGAAAATGGTTCATATATATGTGCATATATGTTGATGATATAATCTCTACAGGTACAGATGAAGAAGGAATACAAAGACTCAAGAGGCAAATGGAAAAGGAGTTCAAGATAAGTGACTTGGGAGACTTGTCATTATTTCTTGGGCATGGAGATTACATATACTCAACATGGAGTATTTGTGACCCAAGAAAGGTATTTGAAGAACTTGTTAATCAAGTTTAAAATGGATGATTGCAGGGTAGCACCTACACCAATGGAGGTGAATCACAAATTGAGTAAGTTTGGAGGTGAAGAATTCAAGGACATGAGACAATATCAGAGCTTGGTTGGTAGCCTTATCTATGCTACTCTAACTAGACCTGATTTATCATATGCAGTAGGAGTTTTGTCTCAATTTATGCATTGCCCAAGGAAAGAACATTGGATTGCAGGACAAAGGGTATTGAGGTACATTAAGGGTACACTCAATGAAGGTTTGTATTATGGGTTTACCTCAGATACAAATATCAAAATTTATAGTGATGCAGATTGGGCAGGTAATCCAGATGATAGAAGATCAACCTATGGATACATGGTTATGTGGGAGATAAGTTAGTCTCATGGTGTTCTAAGAAGCAACATTACAGTTGCTTTGGTCTTCTACAGAAGCTGAGTATAAAGGCATGTTGAAGCTGCAAAGGAAGTGATTTGGCTCAAGACCTTGATGAAGAGTCTTGACATATGCATGGGGTACCAATTATATATGGAGATAACATGAGTTTCAGTGTATTTAGCTGCTAATCCTGTTTTTATGCCAGGACCAAACCACATTGAGATTCAGTAGCACTTTCTAGAGAGAAGGTGATGGATAAAGAGATTGAAGTAATCCATACTTCAACAAAGATCAGATAGCTGATATGCTTACAAAATGCTTGGATGGACCAAAGTTACAAAGGTTCAAAGACATGGCAGGTTGGTAAAGAAGACAGAGAAAACCTCAATTGATGATTGATGGGGAGCTATTGGTGCAGACCAATCACCAATTGAAGGCTTGGAAGATTAAAGGATGAAGGAAGGATCAACTATTGAAGCTTGGAAGAAAGAC
>CM035411.1:133750187-133757687 GCA_020310875.1 Ceratopteris richardii
TCTCTCTCTCTCTCTCTCTCTCTCTCTCTCTCTCTCTCTCTCTCTCGACATGATATGAATGGATGCAGGTTCTTGAGGACACTACCCAATTCATTCTCAGGGAACTGTATGTCAGCTTTCGATTTGTGAGATATGATTTGACGGTCACGGTGCTTCCTGGTGCTCTGCTTACTCTGGCCACGCACATGAAAGGCACCTCGGTCTTTGGCACCACCAGCTTAACGCCGATATGGAGAAGCTTACCCTCATCCATAATCTGGATGTGGCTTTTCGTTTATGTCAGCAATCTCGCCAATCAGATACATGGTGCGGAGGATGCCATCACAAGCCATCACGCCCGATTCCCTCCAAGCTTGTCACCATCTCATCCGCCCACAACGCTTTGTATGGATATCAGCTATTTTTGTATTGGCAGGAGCATGGCTTGGAAATGGCATCCTCTCACTTGCCTGGGTGTCGATGTTCTTATAAATGATTTCTGGGGACCCTCAATTACGTATCTGCATTGCTCGTAAAACCTATATTTATGACGACGGGAATCTTCATTATGGCTTTAGGAACCCAAACATCGTTTGCCCGGTCTTGGATCATGCTCCCCAGTGCTCTACATGGCCGTCATCTCCGTCGCAGTCGGGCTCTTCGGATTTAACCTCCAAGACATCCGGACGTTGAAGGCGACAGAGCAAAGGGTGATAGGCTGACTCTCCACTGATGATAGGAGAGGTACCAGCTCGCCATCTCTGCAACATCCTTCTGCTATGCTGTTGGGCATACTACACTCAGCCCTAAAGGCGCTAGATCGCCCATACAACTTTGCCACCAGCATGGCCATCCTTTTGTGGTGCATTTTCCTCTGCATTCGCACACTTGTCTTCCGTTCCCCAGCTCAGGACCACAAAACCTACATATTCTTTGTCTATCTGTATTCTTTTGTTCTCATCTCCTATCTATGGGTGGTCTGACCACACGGTAGGAACACCATCAGCCGTTGCCGTCTTCAACATTGTCTGCGGATCTCCCGAATCTCTGAAGCAATCCATGGCGTTGTAATGGGAAGCACGAATCGTCCGGTCTGGATCAGATGCCTGCCATAATTTTTAGTTCCCTCCATGAACCAATGATTTCCATTTAAGCTGATGACTAATTGGGTTGTTACTCAAAAGCACTGGAACTCTTTACGCCGACTCTAAGTATGCCGAATAGAGGATTAAGTATGTATCTTTCTTTCAACCTCAAATACCGCAAAAATAAGTGAAGCTCATAACACGCGCAAAGGATGTCCCTTCCAAATGACTCTACAGACAACATGTATCTTTACGATTAAAAAGATGTTCTTCTTTTCCATCGGTTTTTTGTCAGTTCCTGTATATAAACAGAGAACTGAATTCTCATATATCACTAAGATTTTTCCGTAGAATTTCTGCATGTTTGGAATAGAAAGAAGCTTTGGGGGTAGTCCCAAAGTATATTACTTAACTGAATTAAACAATGTGGTTCCCCAAAGAGAGTGATAGATAGCTACTAACTGGATCTTTTATATATTGTAGTCGAGGGAACACTCTCAATGAAACTCAAGGACTATAAGATTTGGCTATTTTCTTGTTCCTATTTACTTGTGTATGTATCACGTACTTGGTCCTAACACTTGTCTATGTACTTAGTCATAACTCTCCATGTTGCTGAACCTACTTAGTCATAACTCTCGACCTATCCCTTAGTCACATGTGCAGCCTATATTTATAGTTTACAACTAAAAATAGTTCGTGTGTTTAGTTTGAGACTTTCCCTATATTTATCGCAACCTTCTTCCCAAAGCACTATCAGCTAAGGCCTCTCTTAGGGTCTTGGACAAACCTGACTTCTTCATTAGATCTGACTGCATAAGCGTTCTCAATCATTTTCGTTATCGATAAGACGCTCTGACTTGTGGTGAGAAAATTCAGAACATCTCCAACAAATCGTGCACTTTAAGAAAAATTGACTGGAAAATCTTCTATGTGAGTGATCTTTTGATTTATCTCATCACCTACTGTAACATAGCTTTGTGTCTTTCAATCACTGTCTATATACAAATATCCGCCTATAGCATGCATCATACAGAAGCATGATTTTTTAATCCCATATGCATATCAACACCTGCGCGTGCATAAGGTTGGAATTTAAGGAAAGAACTAAACATTTTCTAAGGTGCGAATTTGTAGTGTCCTTCTTGATGTCTAGTTTCCATTCGGCCCAAAATCTAAGATTGCTTTGGTTGGAAGGGTGCAAATATGATTCTTGTACAGTTTTCAATAGCTTCGTTGTTTCAGTCCTCACCATTTTTCAACGTAGTTTAAAGTTATAAAGGCTTCTAACATTTAAAACATTAAAAAAAAAAAAAAAAAAAAAAAACTGTGAAATGAGGAATCAAGAACTATAAATCAACATAACGTAGGAAAGAATTCTACTCGCAAGTCCATGAACAAGCGAATCAGTCAAATAAAGAAGTTTCAAGATCCGATCTTAAGATTGGTCGTTGAGGTATCAAGAAGGTTTTTTAGGTGCTCTTCCCCAAGGTGGGATGTATTACCTATATTTTTGAAAAAATCGATTTAGGACTTCAACTCTAGCTTTGAGGAAGTTATCTTCTATATTCATTGAGCTGAAGATGCTATAAAAGATATGATCATAAATTAGTATTTCTTTATCTTGCCATACAAAAAGAATAGTAGAAATGTGTCAAATATTATGTTAAGGCTTGGTTTCATGATTATGGGAAGATTTTCCACTTGGATCTAGACCGCAAAAATACTAATAATCACACACACACACACACCACACACACATATATATATATTATATATATATATATATATATATATATATATATATATATATATATATATATATAATACATATATATATTTCTTCTCTTATATTCATTGGGTCAAGCCCAATTTTCCTTTTTATATGCTTTCACTTGCAAATCCTTTTTAGATGATACAAATGCCCTTCATTCAAAGTTCCTTTGAGATATCTAAGCACTCTTTTAGCTGCAAGTAGGTGAAGGAGTATAGCTCTGTTCATAAATTGAGATATTACACCAACTGTATATGCTAGGTGTAACCTTTGTGATAGCCGCATACCTCAAAGAGCCCACTTTAGACCTACATAAAAGTGCATCTTGTACTTCACCACCTTAAATTGAAGTCAATTTCAAATTGACTTCAGTAAGATTTCTCAATGATTTGCAATCTCTTCCTTTGCCTTTGAGGCTCCAATATTCATCTCCTTAGTGACCATCAAGGACACCATGTGCTCAAAGTTGGGAAGAATGTCTCTGACATACATAGATTTGAAGAAAACTTCCACTTCTCATCATTCTTTATCCCATTCAAGATGTATGCAACTAGGTCATCATCATGTATGTGACAACCTATGGATCCTAATTAATGCATTACTGACTTCTTTGATTTTCAAGATATATTAATTTGTATTGCTACTAGATATTTCATCAAGTTGTTAAATTCCTTTTTTTGGTGAATCATCCTCGCTTTGGTTGAGTTGGAGTAATGTCTTTCTAGGGTTTCCCATACCTTCATGGAGGTGTCTAAATCTTGTATATGCCATATCATGGCATTGCTAATTATGTGTTGAGATAATAGGAAAATGAATCTCTTATCCAATATAGGTCTACCATATATGCCACTAACGAGACCCCATAATCCCTTCTCTCTAAGATAGCTAGATATTCTAAATTTCCATGCATGACAGTTGTTCTTTTCTAAATTCTTGATATTAGTGCTATATTATGACATAGTGTAATCTAATGTACTCTCTTAGATGCCTTTGATGCAAGAAAAGTGAGAAATAACAATAGCTTTTACCTCTGTACTTCACAAGTACCAAATAGATGAGACTGAAGCTCTCTTTCTTCACCAAAAGAGTCCCTTTACTTGATTGTGTAATTTTGAACTTGATCCAAAGACTCTCCTTCCTTCAAGGTCTTTCAATGGCTTATCCTAGTCCTCCTTGAAGGCCTTTGTATGTAGAACCCTCTCATATAGCCTTGAAGCATAAGTGGCCTCATAGGCATTGTTTGGAAGCGTGGTGAAATGGTAATTATTTTTGTAAATCTTTAATTTTCAGTGAAACACATTACCACGTCACTATCACGTTTCAGCTATCTATTAATGAAAAACATTTTGGGAAATAGAAGAAGGAGAGGTGACGACTCGGTGTGACTCGATCGGCCTACAAATTCTCAACACAATGACAATCTCTCAATTTGGTGCCTCTGTTCTTTCTATTATTCATGTTAATGTAATCTTTGTGAGATAAATTAAGTTAATGGTGTGATTAAACTTACTTACAAGTGATTCTATACACGTGGTGATTTAATAAGTGATATTGTTGATCGTTAGCACTATAAAGAGTGAATGATTTCATGGAAGTATTAAGTTAATGGTGTAAACTTTCACAAGTATATCATTGATGTTGTTCAATTGTAATCTCTAAGTCTATAGTGAAAAGTGATTGAGTCTACATGTATTTGTATGACTGCCACCCAAGAATCCTTTTCTCCAATCCCTATTTTTTTGACTATAAGTTGTTAGGAGAGATAATGCGGTAACAGTTTGGTGATTCTACTCAAGAATGGATACCGTAAGATTGGAGATTGTAAGGAGTGGAGACTTTAAGAATGGAGATTGCAAGGAAAAGTTAGATGAAGAGGATCAAGAGAAGTATGTAGACTTTGATGTAAAGATTCAACCTTAAGAGTAAATCACAATCAGTGGATGAGAGGCTTTTAAATCTAAGGTACACTCGTATGATCACTCTTACGCTTATGATTATGAAGGACCATCCCCTACTTCAAAGTATAGAAGTCTACAAGAGATAGACTATGACAGTGGAGAATCTCAAGAGGAATCAGAAGAGGAAGAGCTTGAGGAGGTCATTACTCCTAATGTAAAGCTAAATAGACTCAAAGAGCAATATCCCAAAGGTCAAGAGAGGAGGTCTACAAGGAAGAAGGTACCCCCAAAAAGGTATACATATGGTTTTTTTTTCATGGCGAAACACTGCATACATGATTAATGTCATTGTAGATCAAGAGCCAAATTCTTATGAGGAGGCAAAGATGAAACTAGAGTGGAGGAAGGCTATGTATGAGGCACCCCAACTCCACCCACCCTCCACTCCACCCTCCCCCAACTCCATCCACCCTCCACTCCACCCACCCCCAACTCCACCCACCCTCCCCTCCATCCACCCCCAACTCCACCCACCCTCCACTCCACCCACCCCCAACTCCACCCACCCTCCACTCCACCCACCCTCCACTCGACCCACCCCCAACTCCACCCAGCCTTCGCTCCACCCACCCCCAACTCCACCAAACGTCCACTCCACGCACCCACCACTCCACCCACCCCCAACTCCACCCACCCTCCACTTCACCCATGCTCCATCCTTCCCCAAATCCACCCACCCTCCACTCCACCCACCCTCCACTCCACCAACACCCATCTCCACCCACCCTCCACTCCACCCAACCCCAAATCCACCCACCCAAAAATCCACCCACCCTCCACTCCACCCCTCCCCCAACTCCACCCACCCTCCACTCCACCCACCTCCAACTCCACCCACCCTCCACTCCACCCACCCACCACTCCACCCACCCCCAACTCCACCCACCCTCCACTCGACCCACGCTCCACCCTCCCCCAACTCCACCCACCCCCAACTCCACCCACCCTCCACTCCACCCACCACTCCACCCACCCCCAACTCCACCCACCCTCCACTCCACCCACGCTCCACCCTCCCCCAACTCCACCCACCCCCAACTCCAACCACCCTCCACTCCAGCCACCCCCAACTTCACCCACCCTCCACTCCACCCACCCCCAACTCCACCCACCCTCCACTCCACCCACCCTTCACTCCACCCCTCCCCCAACTCCACCCAACCTCCACTCCACCCACCCCCAACTCCACCCACCCTCTACTCCACCCACCCCCAACTACACCCACCCTCCACTCCACCCACCCACCACTCCACCCACCCCCAACTCCACCCACCCTCTACTCCACCCATGCTCCACCCTCCCCCAATGCCACCCACCCTCCACTCCACCCACTCTCCGCCTCCCTCCCTCTCCCTCTCTCTCTCTCTTTTTCTCTCCCTCTTCGGGTTGTCAGCCATGACAAAGGAAAAAAAAAATTGTAGATGTTCTTGCTCTTTAATTGAATGAGTAAATGAAATACAAATATACTTAAAAAATATCTAGAAAAATGTATCAAATTGTATGCTCCTTCTAGTGTTGCCTTTGTAGCTTTTCTTTGATGTTTGAAGCATTTGGGCACACATAATTCTTCATCTTTGATTTGAGACGTCTCTAGGTATAAAATAAATTTTGGATTTGCAATGAAAACTTTAAGACCCTCATGTACATTTGAATGTATCCTTGCGTATTTTAAATATCCACTCTATGGATACCTTGGTAGATCAAAAGTTGCTCTAAAATTTCAATGAGTTTTTCATTCAATGCAGTTGAAATTATGTTTGTCTTGTCTAGGCCATGGAATAAGCATAGGATTCTTATATTGTATAGAATCTTTTTTATGTGATTCCTCATCACATGAATAACCACATCCATATATATTGCTCCATCATGATGCACAAAATATAACTTGGAGAGATGATGCTTGTGTGCCCCCAAGGTATACAAGGTGTGTTGCATGGAGTCCCATCTATTAAAAAAGAAAAAGAAAATTGTCATGATTGTGGTGTCATAAAAGAATATGTACCAACACAACCAAAATACCACCACCTAATCCATGTTCACTAGACAAAGACCACAACAATGAAGGTCTATCATGTGTTTGAATAGACAATATATGTCTTGTAGCTTTTGGTGATGTTCTTGCACTGATGTCAAGGGGAGTACTATCTCCCATCATTGGTGCCTCTCGATCAAGAGGGAGAATACCTAGTGCTATGATATATACGTGGATCCATCTAGGTGGAATAAACCCTATACCTAAAGCACTAAAACATTATGGTGCATCAACTCCTTATGTCTATAGTAACCATGAAATAAGATTAAAGAATTCTTCATGTGAGATAGAGTGAGGATTAGAACCACTATTTTCCATCTTCAAGAAGAAATAAAAATACATCATTATATATAAGAAAGTCTGAAAAAAAGCACAATAAAAGAAATAAATAACAATACCTAAATTGATCTACAAAAAAATGGACTATAAATTCTCTTTCTATCTTCATACTAACATTAAAATCTAAGCATAGCAGCTTCATGTACCAGAAATAATTGCAATTCTTCATTATTTTAAACTTTTTCATATGAAATTTCTCTCTCTTGAACTTCTTCAATAGTTGTGAATTCAATATTCTTTCCACTATTAGGCATAGATTGTACTTGCATGTCATCTTGTGTCAAAATATCATGCTATTTAAAAACTTATCCTATTTCCTGAATTCATTTTTTG
>CM035411.1:133787687-133792687 GCA_020310875.1 Ceratopteris richardii
GAAGTGAAAGGTCAAGAGGTGAGAGAAGATGCAAGGGTAGGTGAAAAGTCCCATGCCCATACCTCTATATATAGAAGTCATTTGAATGTGAAACTTCCTGGAGATGACAATGAGATGATGTGGAAGCATATGGTGGTCATTCTCTCACCAATGGATATCAGAAGGTACCTCATTTGTGTGGGAGTTAGACGTCTGTGGAAGCATGCGAATAGCACAAGGAAAAAGAAGAAGCTTGGAGCACAACACACAATACTGAATGTATTACTAGAGAATGTACAAGGATA
The DNA here is from genome assembly GCA_020310875.1 of Ceratopteris richardii. NCBI lineage: Eukaryota > Viridiplantae > Streptophyta > Polypodiopsida > Polypodiales > Pteridaceae > Ceratopteris > Ceratopteris richardii. The sequence continues at coordinate 133,787,972 of CM035411.1, forward strand.
AGTAGCCCATTAGGGCAATAGGCTTATATACAAACCAGGGGGAAAAACTCCTAAAGAGGAAAAAAAGTGCCCCATGGGTCCTAGTGTGTTCACACACATCACTACCTAAATATATCAACAAATCCCCCCCTGGGAGTGATGCGGTGAACAAGGAGCTGGCACTCATGTATAAGGAAGTGCCAAGCTATGTGGAATCAATCCACAAAAGGAAGTAAGCCCAAAGCTTTGCAGAAAGCTTCAAACTTCTCCCTAGGCAGAGCCTTCATGAAAAGGTCTGCAATGTTCTCCTACGTGGGCACATATGCCAAGCTAATCTTCCAGCAGAGAATCTCTCCCTGACATAATGATAATGCACCTCAATGTGCTTAGTGCGAGCATGGAACACAAGGTTCCTCGCAACTACCAATGCACTCTGACTGTTAGTGAAGATGGTGGTGGTAGAAGACTGGCCACACCCAAATCAGTCGTAAGGCGTCTGAGCCACAGACACTCAACAGTAGATGTGAAAGCTGCCCTATACTAAGCCTCACAACTGGAAGTGGCCACAGTAGGCTGCTTCTTGATCAACCAAGATATACATGAGCTACCAAGCATGAAGCAAAAGCCACTACTGGACACACGAGTGTCATAGCAACGAGCCCAGTCAGAGTTAGAAAAAGCATGCAAATTTGGTGCTAGTGATCCCCCCTTGGGATAAAACAACCCACGTGGCCGAGTACCACTCAAGTAGTGAAACATGCACTTAACCACCCACCAATGCTTGACACATGGGCAATGCATAAACCTGCTCATCTGTGAGACAGCAAACTGAATATCTGGCCGAGTAATGCATAAGTAAATCAAGCATCCAACAGCCTGTTGATAGAGAACAACATCAAATGCATCTCCAGCATCCTGAAGACTCACTCGTAAGCCTGTCTCCATAGGAGTGGCAATAGGCTTACAGTCTTCAATACCGAAACGCTGCAATAATGTGTCAATATATTTTGTTTGACACAAAGCCATTCCACCATCAACATGCATAAACTGAATGCGCAAGTAGTGATGCAAATGCCCCAAATAAGACATCTGAAATGAGGCATGTAAATCAGCCTTAAAATCAGCAATATGCCTCTCATGATGACCAGTGAGCAGCATGTCATCAACACAAACCACAACGATCAGAAGTACATCATTAGCACGCTTAACATATAAGGTGCTTTCAATTGGACTGTTCTCAAAACCATGTGCAATCAGATAGGCATGTATCTTTTCATAACAAGCACGTGGTGCTTGCTTTAAGACATATAATGCCTTCTTTAACCTGCACACTTGGTTCTCATGCTCTTTCTACACAAAACCACGGGGCTAAAAAACATACACTTCTTCATGCAGGTTGCCATTCAAAAATGTTGTTTTGATATCCAATTGATGTACATTCCAACCATGATGAGTTGCAAGTGCACAGATGCTACGAACACTAGTCATTCGGCAAGTAGGTGCAAAGGTCTCAACAAAATCAATGCCTCTTTCCTACACATAACCCTTTGCAACAAGCGTAGCCTTATACCTGTGAATTGTACCACTAGGCTTACGCTTCAGCTTGTATACCCACTTAGTCCCAAAGGCCTTCTTGCCAGAAGGCAAGTCACATAAAGACCAAGTACCATTCTTCATTATAGCATCATATTCAGATTGCATAGCAGCCATCCAATTTACTGATTTTTGTGCTTCATCAAACGAAACAGGCTCATTCTCATCATAGAGACTAGATGCAGCCATACCATAGCAATCTGATGCAAAAGAGGCACTATGAGAGCCTAAACGAGTATGATATGACAAAGATGCATCTAATTTGCTATCATGCAAAGTTTGCACCAGCCATTTTGGCATAGTTTTTGCCTGCTCAATAGCAGCTCTCTCATTAACAAGTGCATCATGTAAATCTGCATCAAAAATGGAATGATCTGCATCATCACATGAAACCTGCGAAGGTTGAGAAGTTGCCTCATTAGGACTAGCACTAGACTGTCCACCTGTAAAAAGAGGCAACAAAGTATCATACATGTCTTTGGATCTAACAGATGTCTCCTTAGTACATGAAAGCAATGGTTGAATAGCATCTTCCACAAAAACAACATCATGATTAACTAGAATGTGTTTGGTCTATGGATGATACAGACGATAGCCTTTACTTTCAGAACTGTACCCAACAAAAATACATTTTACTACTTTATCATCCAATTTTCTGCCATGTTGTTCGGGCACTAATGCATATGCCAAACAACCAAAAACATGCAGATGAGCAACAGATGGCTTGCGATCATGCCAAGCCTCATATGGAGTGATAGACTGTAGTGCTTTAGTGGGACACATGTTCAGTACATATGCTACACACATGATAGCCTGACTCTTAACCATACATCTTGCCATCTCCATGAGTGACCTGTTCTTTCATTCAGCAACTCCATTCTGTTGAGGTGTATACGGCACTGTACACTGGTGTTTTATCCCATGTTCAACCAGAAATGCATTAAAATCAGAAGACATATATTCCCCTCCTCAATCAAAACGGAGGGTGCCCATTTTACATGCTGACAGATTTTCAGCCAAAACCAAAAACTATTTGAAGCACATGAACACTTCGGACTTTGCCTTCAATGGATATACCCATGCATGCCTAGCAAAAACATCGATGAAAGTCACGAAGTAAAGATAATTTCCAAAAGAAGGTGCCTGCATAGAACCACAGACATCACTATGTACAAGCTGCAATTTTTGAGTAGCCCGAACTGAACCATCTTTTGGAAAGGAGGAACGATGCATTTTACCCAAAATACAGCCTTCACAAACATGTTTTCCAGGTGCCTCGAGTTTGGACAAGGAGGACATCATTTCAGATTTCTGCAGGCAAAGCAAACTAGCAAAATTCAGATGACCAAAGCATGCATGCCAAAGCTTTGCATCTGACATAGTCTGAGAATCATGTACTGCACATGCTGAATCATTTACAGATCTTTCATAGTCTATGAGCTTATATAGACCACGACATAAAATGCTAGAAGCAATAATCACATCACCATTTGACAGATCATGAATTGTACATCTATCATCAACAAATTTCACAACCAAGCCAATCTTGGCTAGTGCAGAAACTCATAACAGATTTTTCTTGATCCTTGGCACAAACAAAGCATCTGAAAAAGTGAAAGAACTACCATCAATAGTAGTCAAAATGATCTTATCAACTCCCATAACAGGATAAGAGGAGTTGTTGGTGCATGTAACAATATTCCCTGTAGGGGCAGGCTTGAGTGAAGAGAAGAAATTGTGCTGCGAGGTAATATGTTTGGTTGCCCCACTGTCAAAGTACCAAACATCTAAGTCTACTATAGACATGCACTGCTCATGAGAAGATGGGTCAACATTGCAAACAGTAGTAAATGCCCATTCTTCTTCTTGCACAAGATTAGCAGACTCAGTTTTTGGTGTAGAGGCCTCTACAACAACCATTCTAGCCTCTGTCTTGTTTGCCTCTTTAGTCGCCAGCTTTGGACAGTTCTTTATGATAAGATCATTTCCTTTACAGTACTTGCAAAACAATTTGTGCTTTTTTTATTTCTTATCATCTTTGTCTTCCCTCTTTGATTGTACCATCCAACTTATCCTCAATAGCCAACATACGAAATACATCACTGCTTTCAGCCATGGCCGGTGACTAAAATACCTTGATGCAGAAAATTGAATGTATCTCAAAAAGTTGAGCAGAACCCAGACAAATTCTGCTAAACTTGTAGCAGACTTCAAGACGGTTATACTGGTGAACCGAAACTGGTATATACCTTTGGCACAAAAAGACAAAATAGACTGTACAATCGCTGTAGTAGTGCATTCGGAGGCCGAAAGGAGCTCAGATTCGCGATTTTGGCACCACAGACCAAAGAAGTTTTGATCTCGGAAACACGCTAAGTATGCTCACCAAAATTCGTGCGATTCTGAGACTGCAACAGGAGGAGTGTCGGCGATGCCCTAGATGAAGCAGCAACCTGCTTTGATACCAATTGTTGGAGTTAGACGTCTACAGAAGCATGCGAACAACACAAGGAAGAAGAAGAAGCTTGGTGCACAACACACAATACTGAATGTATTACTAGAGAATGTACAAAGATAAGTAGCCCATTAGGGCATCAGGCATATATACAAGCCGGGGGAAAAAAACCTCCTAAAGAGGGAAAAAAGTGCCCCGACGGTCCTAGTGTGTTCACACACATCACTACCTAAATAATCAACAATTTGGATGTTACAATGCACATAGGTATTCTAACCGCATACCTTTTCTATACACAGCCAAGAGGTGTGACAACATGGCTGAAGTTGGTTGAGGCAAAGGAAGGTAAAGGAAACCACTTGCAAGCTAAGGGCTAATGTAAAGGGTTGACAAAAAAACCACATTGTGTGTGGTGGTAAGTTCCAAGCATAGACGATGTGAAGGTCTAGCGAAAGCTTGGGGCGAGTAAGACCACCAAAGAGAGTGGCAAGCTTATGGCAAGTACAACCATTCCAAGAGGAGTGGCAAGCCTATGTAAAGGCAAGTAAGACCATCCCAAGAGGAATGACAAGCCTTGTTAGGTGCAAGAGGCACCATTGATCACATTGAGTGATTTTTTGTATTGTTTTATAGGTGATGAAGAAAGCTTGGAAGATGTGGAAGCTATGAATTCTTCACATGAAGAGGAA
>CM035411.1:133807687-133812687 GCA_020310875.1 Ceratopteris richardii
TTTCATCTTAGTTTTTATATATGATTCACTCTTCATGTATCATTTTGAATGTGGCACCTTAGAATTAAGTATTGTTTTTCAAATAAAATAACAAATATATTATAAATCCAATTTTCCCCTTATGAGCATGGTTGTAGGGATGTTTTTTTAATCAATTTAGGTATTCATTTTCCTTGAAAGAACATCATTGGTTAATTAAAGTGTAATTAGAGCATAATCGCCTATATAAGCTCTAAGAAAGTCACAAGACACAATGAATACATGAAACAATGAAAATTACAAACCACATTAGTGGATTATGATGGAATTGAAGGCAATGAAGGAAATTCATGCACACATGAATATATAATTAACAATGAAATTTGCACATATTATCTAACACTTGAAGAACGCACAAAAATGTATTCTTGGCTCGCATTATTGCAATAATAGTATGCAAAAGCCGATTTTGTTTTTTTTGGGCTCAAGATTGTTCATGTAATAACTAAAATTTGGGAGAGAAGAGGGTTCTTACACCAGCAAAATTAAGAGTCTCGCTATCTTAAAGTGAAGAGTTGTTCATTTTCCATAAGTCATGAATTTGAGGAAAGAGAACAAGCACACTTTCTCTAGTTATGAGAAATTAAGGGGATGTGAAAGGATGTGATTGTCATTTTCTCTATGGTCGATGACACAATCATCAACATTTTCTAATGGAGACTCATTCTCTCATTCTACTGAACAAATGCCTCTCATCAACATTTTCTTATGCAGACTCATTGAAGTGAACAAATGCATCCCAAAATAGAGCTCCTATTGGAGCGAAAGATGAAATGAAAATGTGATATAGTACACATTATTTTATCTTCACTCAGTATTATGACCAAATAAGCAAATGGAAGAGGTGAAATGATGCTATTTCCTCTTATATGTGAGGTCAAGCTTGTGTGAGGTGTACCTAAGCCTTTATATAAAATAATTCTCGAATATGACCCAAAGCACCTCAAGCCTCTCTCATATTCTTGAAGTAAAGCTGTCTTGTTTTAAGCCTTTCTTGAGAAACAGGGAACGCATAAGCAAGTTTGAACAATCAGCCCTCCATTAGTTGGCTTGAATGATAGAGAATGGTTCGCAAATCGCACCATATCAGAAGTCCTTTCGTAAATTGTCAACCCACATGTGGTTGAACTCACCCGAGTCACCCCCCACTCGTAATCTGACGCAAACGATAGAAAGTTCTTCTCCTCAATGGCAATAATAACGTGTTAAATGGCACTGAACACTGCTTTAGGCATTAGACCCGACGAGTATATTCGTGGATACGTCAGTGAAAGCAGGAAGGAGTTTGCGATTGGGAGGACAGGCCGAGCTTGCCCCTGCGTGATCAGAAATCAGTGTTGCCTATTGAGTGCACTTAGTTAGTATTCTCTATTGACCCGATCTACATGTAAATATATCGAATACGAAACCAAGGCACAGAGACAAATAGAGAGAAACAGGAGACCTGATCTCAGGGCAAGTTGGGAAGCAAAATGATTCACACTAGGCAGTCCCCTAAGCCCATGAACTCGGTGAACTCCTTCCCTCCTTACCTGCAAACTTTTTCCCCCAGCGCTGGTCACTCTCCCCACCATCGCTCATCTTCGTCAACTGCTTCCGAGTTGGACAAGTAAGTAGCCTCTGCTTTGTTTCTTTTCGACACTGGTTGTAGGGATATTGAATGCAGCCAGTTATTGGGTCGATTCTAGTCGCGTAATTTGTTCATTACGAGTGGTTCACTCACTAATGTGGCATTGGTATATTTATTGGGTCGGTCAAATGCCTACAGAGACGGCACTTTATGCAGTCGATGTGTATGACGCGTTTCGGTGGATGCTTTGATTGGGCCAATATTTTTTTGAACTGGTCTCCTATAAGATATATCGACCCCTGTCCAAATGGGTTTGGTGTAGTGGATAGCATCGAATGCCGTGGTGCTGATGGCCTGGGCTCGATTCCTGCCCAGCTGGACATTTCAATTTCATTGTCATTTCAACATTCTTGTACCCTCAAAAAAAAAGGATATATCGGCCCCTTCCAGGATAAGATTAAAAAATCAGGTCACTAATAACAGCTGTCTCTTCAAAGTGGTTGTAGTCTATTTTGACCTCATGCTTAGAGACATCAAAACTAATCCACTTGCACCTAATGAGGTAGATATTATTCATGTGTATTTGGCCCTGAAAAATATACTTTCTTATTAACGCCATGATAGAATTGGATCTGATTTTCACATTTTACAAACAATTAGCGCAGGCGTAAAAGTCATGAGTGTTTCTTGGTAGAGTAAAACTTAAGAATTATGACTTTCTAAATTTCATGTATTTTTGGCCACCCTCTTAGAGATTTCAAGGAGACCTTTCGGTGCTTTCTGCTAGATCTCTGTTATCTATGAGGGACAGGAAATGTAATTCATGCAATTTACGCACACATATCTGTGCATCTATGATGTATGTATGCATGCTGCATGCATGTATGTGTAATCTATGTATGTACATATTTATGTTTTTATGTATGTATGTCTGAGAGTCTCTCTCTATATAGAGATGTAATATAAAGAATAGATGGCTAGATTAGATAGTATGTTAGGCAGATAGATAGACTGTATGTATGTATGTATGTATGTATGTATGTATGTATGTATGTATGTATGTATGTATGTATGTATGTATGTATGTATGTATGTATGTATGTATGTATGTATGTATGTATGTATGTATGTATGTATGTATGTATGTATGTATGTATGTATGTATGTATGTATGTATGTATGTATGTATGTATGTATGTACGTATGTATGTATGTATGTATGTACGTATGTATGTACGTATGTACGTATGTACGTATGTATGTATGTATGTATGTATGTATGTATGTATGTATGTATGTATGTATGTATGTATGTATGTATGTATGTATGTATGTATGTATGTATGTATGTATGTATGTATGTATGTATGTATGTATGTATGTATGTATGTATGTATGTATGTATGTATGTATGTATGTATGTATGTATGTATGTATGTATGTATGTATGTATGTATGTATGTATGTATGTATGTATGTATGTATGTATGTATGTATGTATGTATGTATGTATGTATGTATGTATGTATGTATGTATGTATGTATGTATGTATGTATGTATGTATGTATGTATGTATGTATGTATGTATGTATGTATGTATGTATGTATGTATGTATGTATGTATGTATGTATGTATGTATGTATGTACGTACGTATAGTCCAAAAAGGTTGGACAAGAGGGGGCGCCCTTTCTGTACCCCGATGGTGCTAGCAAGTGAATTTGATGGGCGGCTAGGGCATTTGACTCTACCTGATACTCTACCCGGTAATCTCTCATATAGGGAGTAGATCCCCCATATCATCTCCCTTGGAGCCCCGATGTTGAGTAGGCGTTTGAAGAGCCGTTCCTTGGAACAGTGCCGAAGGCTTTGCGGAAGTCCACATATCAGTCGTATAATCTCCTCTTATATATATATATATATATATATATATATATATATATATATATATATATATATATATATATATATATATATATATATATATATATATATATATATATATATATATATATATATATATATATATATATATATAGAGAGAGAGAGAGAGAGAGAGAGAGAGAGAGAGAGAGAGAGAGAGAGAGAGAGAGAGAGAGAGAGAGAGAGAGAGAGAGAGAGAGAGAGAGAGAGAGAGAGAGAGAGAGAGAGAGAGAGAGAGAGAGAGAGAGAGAGAGAGAGAGAGAATTTTTAACGTCTATTAGAGGCCAAAATCGGCCTATGAGACAAAACATATACATTAGCATGATCCGATCCACTGTAATCCGAAAAGGAAAATAAAAATGTGAGTACAAAACAAAGTATAATAGGAGGGGGTAATAGCTTGCATCGAGGGTGTGGGGTGCTATGGGTATGCATGTTGATATATTTAGGTAGTGATGTGTGGGAACACACTAGGACCGCTGGGGCACTTTTTTCCCTCTTTAGGAGGTTTTTTTTCCCGGGTTGTATATACGCCTAGTGCTTTAATGGGTTACTTATCTTTGTACATTCTAGTGGTAATACATTCAGTATTGTGTGTTGTGCTTCAAGATTCTTCTTCTTCCTTGTGCTGGTCGCGAGCGTCTGTAGAGGTCTAACTCCAGCAATTGGTATCAGAGAAGGTCGCCACTTCATCTAGGGCGTCATTGACACCCCTCCGGTCACAGTCTTAGAATTGCACGAATCAGAGTGATTAGGAGATCAAAACAACTTCCCACTAAAGCACTGCATTCTATCACTCCATATGAGGCTTGGCATGGTCGCAAGCCATCTGTTGCTCATCTGTGTGTTTTTGGTTGTTTGGCATATGTATTAGTGCTTGAACAACATCGCAGGAAATTGGATGATAAAGCAGTAAAATGTATTTTTGTTGGGTACAATTCTGAAAGCAAAGGCTATCGTCTGGTTCATCCACAGCCAAAACGCATTTTGGTCAGCCGTGATGTTGTTTTTGTGAAAGATGCTATTCAACCCTTACTTTTCATGTACTAAGGAGACATCTGTTAGCTCCAAAGACATGTATGGTACTTTGCCACCTCTTTTTAGAGGCGGACAATCTAGTGCTGGTCCTAATGAGGCAACTTCTCAGCCTTTACAGGTTTCATGTGATGATGTAGATCATTCCATTTCTGAAGGAGATTTACGTGATGCACTTGTTGACGAGAGAGCTGATATTGAGCGGGCAAAAACTATGCCAAAATGGCTGGTGCAGACTTTGTGTGACAGCAAATTGGATGCACCTTTGTCATACTCGTTTAGGCTCTCATAGTGCCTCTTTTGCATCAGATTGCTATGCTATGGCTGCATCAAAGTCACCAGGGGACGGGGACGGGTCCCGAGAACGGTAGTGTCCCCGGGACGAGGACGGAGCCTAGGGTGTCCCGCGGACGCGTCCCCGGGACGACACTCA
>CM035411.1:133817687-133845187 GCA_020310875.1 Ceratopteris richardii
GGAATTCAGGGTCATCAAGATCAATGATACTCTGCTGTATACCTCTGCGCTTGGTTTGTCTAGGCTGTAACAACTGATCTTGTCTATGATATGCGGCAGAAAGCGTCTGAATCTACCTTGATCCTCACTCATCATACATTGTTTGTAATGATCTCTTTGATCGGAACTGTGTCCTAAGGTCTGAATACTTTGGACATCGTACCACAAAGTGCTCCTCACTCTTGACCTCCATCTAACATGCTAGAAACATGAGCTCCACTCTATGTATCCCTTTGGCTCTCTGATGCTCGACCTCTAACTAGTGTGATGATACTCGAAGCTGTGCGATGGCTACTCGGAGATGATGGGGATGATAAATTTTCATATAATGTGGAATAACTATAAATCCTTGATCCGATATCCACAGGAAAAGATCACGATAGTAGAGTTTTCTCGTTGGAAATGGCTCAATCGGATTCATCCAAGTCCTCCGCATATATGTGTGCCATATCTCTTGTTGGATGATCCTATTCCTCTCTTGTCTAGAGAGTCAGTAGGTGGGAGTCTGAGTGTCAAACTGTATCGGTGGCAATCAGTCTCTCTCTAATCCATATCTCGCCATCCAATCTCGAGCTTGAACATACTGAGACAAGCTGTCCCTTGCAACGATCAAGAGATGCCATACAGGCTATATATATAATGCGCTCACTGTCCATATCCTCAGATCTATGTAGCAAGCAAACTATCTAGAAGAGTGCTTCAAGTTTCAACTAACATCGGTGGTATAGCTAGCTTTGCTCTGAAATATCATATGGCACTGAGGGCTTACTACGAATCAGCCAGGTATCATGAGATAGTCTCTTGAGTAACGATCATATCGAATTGGGTAGTCCTGACACCCATATCAAAGCACTATACAGTAGAGAGTGTGTGACTAGTGTATAAAACATCCACCCCTTTGTGCAGGGCTCCTGAAGCTGTCCTGGATGGCACTTACTCTTCATCAATGCTAATGCTGCATACCCTTGGGTAAGTCAATCACGGGCTGCTTGGGTCATAGAGAAGACCTGGATGCAGCTTTGAAAGTCACTCCCAGGTATGCATATCAGTGACCTCAATGAATCCCCAAGCCACCCTGAAACAGCTCTGTCTCTACACCTGTGTGCTGATGTGCGGAGAATGAGTACCTTGGACCTTGGTTTTACAAAGGTTCATTGAGAGCCCTCTTTTGCAGAAACCATACGAAGCCTGTAAATGATGTTGTAGTCCTTCCTTCAACTTTGAGATCAGTACAATGTCATCTGTATTTAGTAAGACATGAACCTTGGTCTCTTCCAACTGAGCTCCCTCCCCTCGCTGTCGAATGAAGTCAGCTATCTCATTAATGGAGGGTGGGGGGGCGAGGGGGGGCAGGGGAAGGTGGGGAGGTGGGAAGGGGGCTAGGGGGAGGGAGGGAGAGGCCAAGTTTATCATGGTCACTTTGTAGTTTTCTAAACTTCTGCTGTTTCGTTGAATTGCCCTGATACATTCTTCTATGCTGATGGATTTCTGTTGCATCTGCTTCCAGATACCTCTCTGAGTTATTAACTGAGCGCCAAAAGTTGAGCCCTTTTATGCAAGTGTTGCCCAATTGCAGTAGGCTTCTTAATCAAGGTACTTGTGCTCTCGCATATTTTAGTTCTCATATCTCAAGATACTTGAACATGGACACATGATTAATAAATTAGGTCTCTTTCACTGTTGGGTAATAGATTATAATGCAAAATTTTGTTATCATTGGTTGCATGGTAAGAGGATCCAGATGCAAGAAGCTAGTTGCTTGCTTTATGGTCTGTGTGTGCGTGTGATTCATCCTGGCATAAAGATCCAGGTGATCAAAGTGTGGACTTTCTTTGTATGCAGAAGTCAAGTGAAGGAGACTACATATAGCAGCATAATTTATTGTTCTGGATTATCTATATGTTTCTACATCCTTTTAGAAGCAAAAAAAAAAAATACTGTTCAAATTCTACCTAAATTTGTTTGCCTTTCCATAATGGATTTGCTTTTTGGAGGGTCTGCTATTGCAACTGAATATGTTTAAATAAATGTAATCAAAGAGGGGATTTTAAAAACGAAATCATTAGCTTGCATAAATGTTGTACCATTTTCGACTACATGTTTTCATGGAGTGTTCTTATTTTGAAGGTGTAAGTTTGTATGACCATTGCTTATTGACTTCATGGTACGTCTGGATCTTTGAAGTAACCAAAAACGGCAATTTTATTTCTTTTTTAGAGGTTTGTGTTTAAATACAGACACATACATACATATGTATATATACATAACATACAGATGTATATGTTCAAGAAATACACTATATTTATGCATGTGTGAAAGATGCGTACATTGTCTAGTCACCTATGTATTGTACCACTCTTAGATTGAAAGTTGCTTGCTAATAATTGCACGAATCCTCAATGCTGAGAGAAATGACTATGTAGAAGAACAAAATATGAATTCTCAAACTTCATATGAAAAGAATCAAACTCAAGTACTTTTATGTATCAAGATTCATGTGGTGCATCACACCGTAATCGATATGGTAGAAGAGTTTGGATTTTGTAGTGTTGAACTATTGTGCACGATGTATACTAATGATTAATCTAAAAACAATTCAGTTTTTGTGTCAAAAATCACAATTTAAAGAATTCGTATTTGCATTAAGGAAACCATGCCTTTGCACTCATCTACATTGAGCAGTCTTGATGTTATGTAGTCATGTTTTCCAACTAGTATGAAAGCTTATATGTGAATATCTTGTCATTGGGACACTCATGGTTACCATATCATTTTGTTCAAAAGTGCAAATAATATATTTGATGAATACATGCTCTAACACATTTCTTGATTGTCAAATGAACTACAATATCCAGAAAAGTAGATGGTTAAGTATGTATTTGCAATATGGGTTCCAAACAACATGAAAGAAAAAATCAGGATGATGCAAAGTTTGTTCAACAATGAAACTGTTTTTACATGTAAAGTCAAAGAAAAAATGTCAAGAAAAAGTAAATAGCCTTGCAAGCATGGTGGAAAGACCAACCACCTCAAGTTAGAATGTGTTTGTGTCTTTCTGTCTAAAATTTATATATGTCAAGTTTTTATTCATCGCCTAATTTGGGTCGAAGGGAGGAATGTTAGTTCTTAGACGTTATTTTTGTTTGTATTCAAAAGATAGAAGTTTGAAGTTGTCTTGACTCTCTTAGGGGTAAACCTCAGTAGGAGTTCGAAGTTTGTGAGGAACCCAAGTATGAAAGGGACTAGTTGCCCTCATAAAACAGTAAGGAATTGTGGAGATTGTTTAAGTAAAAAGTTTGTTTTTGATTAAAAGCTGGAAACTATCATAAAGTAATCCACTTTTTAAAAAAAGGCAAAAAGGTATTTAAGCTTAAATTGCAAACATCCATTCAGAGAAGAAGCTGAGGTACATACATACACATGATGTTAGCTTAAGATCAGGGTTGCATAGTTGTAGATAGGACCATTCTCATGCTTTTAGACCATCAAAGTGAAGAGCACGCTATCGCGTACATTTGATATCTTTATTTAAGGTGTTTTTTAGATATGTGAGCATAATCTTTTTGTTCTACAGCTCATATACTTCATCATCTACAACATGAATTGTTACTCATTCATATCACATATTATATATTTGTATATATCTTCTTAGTTCAATATGATCCATGAATTTTTCAAACTTCTGATGATTCTCTTATATCTTATCTCATGTCTATCTTGTTCCTATCTTCAAACTCCATAGCAATTTATTTATGAAGTCTGAGCTCTGATTTAATTTGTACATATCTGCTAATCAGTTTTTCTTCAATTTTAACCAACATATGCACTGTTTTATCATGACCAGGTGGTACCCACACACACACACACACACACACACACACACACACACACACACACACACACACACACACACATTTACTCTGTGTATGTGTGCGTGTGTATATATGTGCTGATCATGTACTGTTCCTCATGGAACATGAAACCCAACGATTCGCATGTTGGTCATATGTATGCTTAATAACCTTAGAGAGGATTCTAGAGCAACAAGGAGCAAGGACTATAAAGGGATGGGAGGTGAAACCATTGTAGGAGATAACTCCTATTTGTAAATAATTGTAGATATACTTTTGGACATTAGTCTTGTATATTAAGTTGTAACCAAAATTAGGTTAGTTTTTGAGTTGTTAGATTTAGGAAGATAAATCTCACAAACTTTTTCTACTATTTGAGAGCTTTTCAACCATACCCCACATGCTTATGTTCAACATCACCTTGACACTCATATCATAAACCCTAATTTCTGCTCATAAAGTCAAAAGTCAACCGTCAACATAATAGTCAGCAAATCAGTCAAAGGTCAAAGCCAACAATCAGCTTTTGATAAAACAAAGCACATGAAAAGCTCAACCACAACCATCCACGTATATGAATCTAAGAAAAGCAATTTCGCCTAGCTTTTAGATTTTGCCTAGCTTTTTACCATAGCTTTTCAAGGCTCATGAAATCTACAAATACATCCCATTGCATCACTTGTAATTATTCGACTTTGGAGGGCTTTCATGTCCTATCAGATGTGGAGGTGCACACTTCTTCTTGGAGAGTCATAGGACGACTTTGCATCACTTGTAATTATTCGACTTTAGAGGGCTTTCATGTCCTATCACATGTGGAGGTGCACACTTCTTGGAGAGTCATAGGACGACCTCTTTGCCTTCTTGTAGAGCTTCTTCATCGTTCTTAGAAGATCCTTTTTGTCTAAGTTTGGAGGGTTTTCCTTTTAAGAGGTCTACTTTCGCCTTGTCTTTGAACGCACATGTGAAAGGATTACTTTAGCCATACTTGAAGTACTTGGACAACCATGTCTCTAGCCTCTTCCTTAACGTCCTTGAAATCTCTCTTGAAAGCTTTCATTCTATGTTTGGTTGGTTTGTTATTATTTGTTTATTTATTAAAATTAAAAGAATCTTTTGAGACAGCATTCTTTGAGTAGTTTCATGAACAATTTCTTGTGGCAAAGTGTTGGAAACAATGTCACATCAGTTCAAAATCCTATTAGGGCAGAAACCCTAATTTTGGTACTTCGTCATTTTTGGCGAATTTGGGTAAAATTTTTATGAGCCTATCTTGTAGAGCTTGAAGAGAGCTTTCCAATGGTATATGACATTCAGTCATCAGAGATCAGATTTGGGAGAAAACCCTAACCCTAATTTTCTGCTGATTTAGGGTTTTTACCTCATTTGATAGCTCTCAGCTTGGAGGTCATAAAAATGTTTTCAGATCATTCATCAAGTGGTCAGAAGTGTGAAAAAGCAAGCCAGAAGCACTTTTTAACGATTAAATTAAAATAAAGCAAAAGCAATTTAAAAAGCGATGAGATTAAATTAAAGCGCTTTTTAGTCAGTTTTTCGCATGGGGCTTTAAAACCTATACCTATATAAGAGAATATTGAGGTCACTTTTTAGATCATCCCACCCCAAAGCTAATGCCAACTTTGGCCTCTACTTGAGGAGGTGGTGCTCTAGCACTCATGGAGCAGCCTTGGTGCACTTTAGGAGCAGCTATGGAGCTATGTTGAGGAGCAGTCACGGAGTTCTTCTTGGAGAAGAGTGTGCTCACACTCTTGCTTATGGAGAAGACTTACCGATTAGCAGCTTGGTGGTGTGGATCATCCATCTACATGATGTATTTGAAGATTGTCTTCTACATGAAGATTATGGAGTACTTCAAAGACATTGGATGGAGCTTAACATAAGATTGCATCTCATGTTAACTATTCAAGTACATATTCTCTTTATGCACATAGGTACGACTTGGAGCTTATGGAGGCAGTGGCATCCATATCTGGAGTCCTATTCGGCATACATGGAGGAAGTGGCATCCATAAAGGAAAAACAGTACATGCATGCTACATGCATTCAGATGAGGTGTTAGAGAAGGTGTTTCCACATGAGTATGAGGATTTCTGTCAGCAACATGTTAGCATTCTATGCTAATTCCGTAAGCATGTGATCTGTCACACACACATCTGATTTAGGGTCTTCCATAGCTTAAATTCAGATTAGGGTTTGCTGAATATCAGTTTCAAACTGATCTTTCCTCTTTCTGTCACTAAGAATCTTGGCATTTGACTCCGTGTCTCGTCGATCATCTCTCTGGTGTAATATGCAACCTTATTGAAGGACCTCACTACTTGGTAGAAGCCATGCTACACAAATAGGGAGTGTGGTTAGCACTTTTTCTAACTTAGGATCTTTAACCTTTAGGTTTGCGTTGATATGATTTTTTGACGTGACTACACACATTTCTATATAACATAACATAATAACATTTTAGGGCTCACTCATTCATTGTGACCTCCTCCAAAACTAGTCGACCAATTCTCTCTCTAACCAGCTTTGCCTTCATCTTCAGCTAGCTCCTCCATTCCAGCTCAGCGCCTCCACTTCTAAGGCACATATGTTATATGGAATCAACCTTTGGAAGAGGTGTGAACCACCTCTTAACTCCATTTAGATGGGCTCACACATGAGTGCCATGTGGCACCCATTTGTAGAGCCATAGGGGACTCATTATTATGGAAAGAGAGAGAGACTAATGAAGGAATAAGTACGCGGCAGGGCGGTAACTTCAGGATCGGACTCCGTGTAGAACTAAGAGTTCTTTTGAGAGAGACGAACGGGTCTCTGGAAGTGTGCATAGCTTAGAGTGAAGGCAAAACGAGGGGATTCATCAGAGCCAGGTTTCGATCCTGGGACCTGTGGGTTATGGGCCCACCATGCTTCCGCTGCACAAGTACAATGATCGAGGCAAGCTGACACGCGTGGAAGACTACCAGCGGCGCTCACGCAAAGAAGACGAATAGCGTGCTCACGCGCTTAGAGAGAGAGAGAGTCCCTCTCCTCCTCCTCATCCACTCCTCTTAGATGGGAGTAAGAGGCATGGAGCCTCCCTTTTATGCTTAGTTTTGTCCACCTGCAGTCCCTATGTGGGATAAATAGCTCCATTGGCGACCTGTCTGAGTCATTTCGAAACTACCACCAAGATCAAGTTGAAGATGGGGAAGATTTTGTGATTTTTCTTGAAGTTTGAAGGACAAAATTGATGCGATGGATCAAGATGTTGGCCGAATGAGGATGTATTATGGGCTGTGGATATGGAGTATGGGTCATGGGTTTTTCGTGAAAAGCTTCAGTTCCTCAGTTTTGAGCTTCTCAAAGTCACCCTTCTATGAAGATTAGCTTTTCCACTTCCTGCTCGTGACATACCCGGCTTCTCCGCACCATAGCTTCCTCATACGATTTCCGATTTCAAAAATCTTTGTCAAGTTATGAAGCTATATTCCCAAGCTTCGTTTAGAGACCATCAATGTTGGATTTGGATGAGATTTGGTCAACCAAAATCGTTCTGCAGCGCTTCAACAGGAACTAGACAACCTCTTCCGGGCCTAGTTTTTCATCATCCGGTGTCCGAATTCACGTTTTTCACTTGGGATAGCTTTAAATCTTTGAAGTAGAGGTGCTTAGGTGCTGGGCTACATTTCTTGGACTGGGAGGACTGTCAAATCTCAGAAGTTGTTCAGTTTTACTCAGTTTGCCCGTTTGGGGCTATTGCTACGTGGTTTTGGCATTATTCTTGTTGGTTTTTGGTGATTAGAACCTCTTCGGACCAACCGGACATTTCCAATTTTTGTTTGGACCTGGCGAGGATTCAAAATCAGCGACCTAAAGCTTCAAGGATCACTTGGATTTCGCTTCTGCAGCTTCATTTTATACTAGGGAAGTGCTCTTGTGATATATTTCTCTTCTTCTTGCATATTTAAGCTTTACTTCCATTCATTTTCACATACTCTAGTTAGCAAACGGGGGATGGGAAGTAAAACATGGAATCTAAAGGGAAACAAGTAGTTGAACACACTTCTCCATCTAAAGAGCAACTAGAGGATCCTGATTCTAGAATGGAAGAAGTAGAATTAGGGCAAGAAGTAGAAGCAAATTTAGAAGGGAAAGAGCCTCAGGAAGAGGAGTATACATATGAGGAACGTTTAGATGAGTTTGTCACTCATGATCAATTCATAGACTTGAAAGAACAAACCCTTAAATTAGAGAGAGGTCTTGGTAGCATCACATCTCTCATTCAGCAGCTAAAGTCTCAAATGATCTCACTTGAGACTAGCGTACCTCTTTCCTAGCTAGGAAGGAAAGAGAAACCCCTCCTATTCCTCTAGAGATTACTAGGAAAGATACTTCTCTTCCTAGTAAGCATAAAGGAGAGAGCTCGAGCGAAGCTCCCCTCCTGAAAGACTTGAAGCCACCTACCTTTACGGGGGATGACCGAGATAGGAACAAGGATGCAATCTACACTTTTTTACAAAAGTGGCATGATTTGCACCAATTGAAGGGCACCCCACCAGAGTATTGTGTACTAGAGGCGAGTCTCTCCCTCGGCCCGCGTGCTTACAAGTGGTGGATGAGTCTTAAGGAGGCGAACTCTATCCCTACTGATTGGACTCAGTTTGAGACTCTTTTTCTAAAAGAGTTTCTTCCTGAGAATGAGGAGGAGAGGAATTGGGATGAGTGGGATAGGATTACACAGAGAGGTAGGCCTCTTACGGTCTACCTATCCCACTATAGAGAGATCATTTTGAAACATAAGGGCTTAGATGATTTCCAGAAGACCAGAGGGTTTGTTAGAGGCTTAGATAAAGCCATAAAGAGGGAAGTCAGAAGGAATGTGCCTAAGACTTTTGAGGAGGCGATCAAGTATGCCCAGATCTATGAGGACCATAACCGTCCTCAATATACTTCTATGGAGACGGATCAGCCCCTCAAGCCTCTTAGTACGACTACATTCAAGAGAAGTTGCCTTTCAGGAAAAACAAAGTTTTTATTAAAAAACAGAGATCAGAAGGGCCTAGGTTATCCACATATCAGTTTGAGAGGGCCAAAACAGAGAACCTGTGCTTTAGGTGTTTGTCTCCTAGCCATTCACAGTGGAACTGTCCACTCAAGAAGGGGGAAGAGAAGATGGGACCAGAGACTAGTACGGCCCCCGAAAAGGGCAAAAAGGCGGTCCACCTAGTGCAGACCCTTTCTATTCATGGGAGCTCTAGCTGCAAGGGAGTGGAGGTGATGCACGAGGATATAGAGCATACCTGTTGTTTGACTCAGTCATTGTTGTCACAACAGTTTGGTAGTGTATACGGGACCAAGGTGCGGGTCACGATAGATGACTCTGCCACTCATAATTTTATAAATTATGCTTTGGTCAAGAAATTAAAGATTCCCCAGCAGCGCAGTGCACATAAATACATTGTATCTATGATGCAAGGGCAAGATAAGAGGATATGGGATACTATGGTATCGAATTTGGAAGTCAAGATGCAGGACTATACAGATTATATGGACTTCCAAATTATGAATATGGAGAGGACAGACCTTGTGTTAGGAAGAGAGTGGCTATGGGGGTTGGGAGATACACTTAAACGCAGCTATCAAAATAACACACTTGAATTTGAAAAGAATGGAAGTAAAGTTTGTATTCAGGGAGAGAGAGATGTACCTAGTGCACCTCTCATTTCATCATTAGAGTTGTATAGTCTTTGTTATTCTCAGCATGTAGAGGACATATTTTTATTGTATAGTCAGGATATGAACCATTGTACAGACAACTCATCTGATGTATATTTTCATGCTAGGAATGTAAATATGGACAGGACTTTCTACTATTCTTTTTTGCAAGAGTGTGTGGTTAAAAGTTTTAAGGATCTTATGTTTGAGTATAGAGATGTTTTTCCCATTGACTTACCTAGAGGGCTACCACCTGAGAGAGGGGATATTGACCATGCCATTGAGGTTGTTACTAACACTAACCCTATTTGCAGGCCACCTTATAGGCTTAGTGTTTCTCAGCATGAGGAGGTTGAAAGGAAATTGCAAGATTATTTAGATAAAGGCTTCTTTAAACCTAGTAACTCACCTTGGGCATCACCAATGCTCTTAGTTAAAAAGAAAGACGGCTCTATGAGGCTATGTACAGACTATAGAGCACTTAATAACGTAACTATCAGAAATAGATTTCCAATGCCTAGATTGGAAGATCTATTTGATCAGTTACATCAAGCTAGGTATTTTACCAAGCTTGACCTTAGATCAAGATATCATCAAATCAGGATTAGGGTAGAGGATGTCCCTAAGACTGCATTTAGGACAAGATATGGGCACGATGAATTTTTAGTGATGCCTTTTGGTCTCACTAATGCTCCTGTCACTTGATGAAGCTCATGGATAGTGTTTTACGACCTTATCTAGGACACTTTGTAGTAGAATTTTTGGATGACATTCTGATCTATAGTGCATCAGAGAAGAGCACTTGGAACACTTAAGAAAGGTATTTCAAGTGCTAAGGAAAAATTCACTCTTTGCTAAGGAGTCAAAGTGTGAATTTTTCAAGACAGAGGTTAGATATCTTGGGCATATACTCTCCCAGGATGGAATCCGGATGGATCCTGAAAAAGTAAGGGCTATTATGGAATGGCCACATCCAAGGAACCTGGAAGAGCTGCAGATCTTCCTAGGTTTATCAGGTTTCTATCGAAGATTCATCAAGAATTATGCTAAAATTGTTGTCCCGATGACGGAACAGCTTAAAGGGAAAGGGAAAGCCTTTCATTGGGAAGACGAACAGAAGCAAAGTATGAAGAAATTGAAAGTAGCAATTGCTACAGCTCCACTTTTACATATAGAAGATCCCAACAAACCATTTGTGGTTGAGACTGATGGGAGTGATTTTGCCATAGATGCGGTTCTAGTTAAGGATGGTCGACCAATCGCTTTTGAGAGTAAGAAACTAAAACCCGCTCAGAAGAATTACTCTGTCTATGAGGAGGAGTTGTATGCAATTGTCCATGCTTTGAAGGAGTGGCGTCATTATTTGTATGGTGCCAAAGTTACGATAGTGTTTTTGATCAAGAGAGCATTAAGTGGCTCTCTAATCAAAGACCTTAAAGGTCGTAAGGCCCGATGGGCAGAGACCCTTCATGAGTTTGATTATGAGCTTAGGTATAGGAAGGGAAAGTTTAATGTAGTGGCTGATTCACTTAGCCACATGCCTATGCTCAATGGACTGAGTTTTATTTAGATCACTAGTGAGCTACTTGAGTCCATTAGAGGAAAATGTAGGCTTGATCTTGCATATTCCGAGATTTGGGAAGCCATAGAGAATGGAGATCGTGAAATACGGGTTTCCAGTGAGGATGGAGTATCGACGGGTACTCGAAGGATTCAAGTGGAAGAATTACAGTGTCCATGATGGATATCTGTTATATAAATGTAAGGTGTGTGTCCCTAGAGATTTTGAGATGAGACGACATATTTTGTATGAGTGTCATGACACACCTAGTGTGGGACACCCAGGAGTTAACAAGACTTATGATCTTGTTAAGAGGCAGTTTTATTGGCCTGGACTTCATAAGGACGTCCTAGAGTATGTGCTTAAGTGCACTAAATGCCAGGTCAACAAAGCTGAGCGATTGAGGATTCGAGGACTACTCCATCCATTGGATATTCTTAATGGGAAGTGGGAGAGTATCTCCATGGACTTTATAGTCGGATTACCTAGGACACAGAGAGGGCATGACTCGGTCTGTGTAATTACGGATAGGTTAATCAAAATGGCTAGGTTTATTCCGACACGTACTACAGTGAAGACACCCGAGTTGGTTAGACTCTTTGTAGAGAACCTATACCGGTTATATGGTCTTCCTTTAGACATAGTTTGAGATCGGGATAGGAAGTTTACTAGCCACTTTTGGAGAGCGGTCTTCAAAAGGTTGGACACGAAACTTAGCATGAGTACGACCGAGCATCCACATTCGGATGTGCAAACAGAAAGGGTTAACCAAATCCTAGAGGATATGCTTCGAGCATATGTGAATGAAAGGCAAACTAATTGGGAAGAGTACTTACCTATAGTAGAGTTTGCATATAATAGTGCCAAGCACTCCTCCACTCGGCATAGTCCATTTATGCTTATGTATGGGTTTCAACCAAGAGCTCCTTATGCAGTAGGCTTGCAGAATGAGAAGGTTCAAGCTGCAAAGGACTTCTTGGAAGAGTTGAATGATATGTTTAGGCTTGCTAAGGACAACATTAGGAGAGCTCAGGATAGAGCTAGAGCCTATGCTGACCCTCAAAGGAGAGATATCAACTTTGAGATAGGAGAGAAGGTCTATCTTAGAGTTCCATCTAGATCTGAAACCATGAAGACGGGACCTTGTCCAACACTATCTCCTAGGTATTGTGGACCTTTCCAAATACTTGAGAGAATAGGAAAGATGGCTTACCAGCTCCAGCTTCCAGAGAATAGTCAAATCCATCCAGTTTTTCATGTTAGCCGGCTTAAGAAAAGGCTTGGTGAATCTGACAACCTCATTCCAGATAGTGAGGTATTAGAGCCTATTTTTGTTCAATCTATTCCACATGAGACTGAGAGCATACTACGCACTCGAGAGAAACGGACGAGAAGTCACTTATATAAAGAGTGTCTAGTAAAGTGGATAGATAGTTCAGAAGATAGTGCTACATGGGAGCGGGTTAGCACCCTTCAGAGACGGTTTCCCAACTTTAGATTACCTTCCCGTGAGTCTTCTTAAGGGGAAGGATATGGAGAAACAACACGGAGATATGACCATGTATTTTTATACATGGGGATTTAGTGGGAGTACTATTCCATTGATTATCTCTTTCTTTTAGACCTTCCAGTACCATTTTTGAGGACAAAAATGGAGTTAAGGGGAAGGAAATGTTATATGGAGTCAACCTTTGGAAGAGGTGTGAACCACCTCTTAACTACATTTAGATGGGCTCACACATGAGTGCCATGTTGCACCCATGTGTAGAGCCATAGGGGACTCATTATTATGGAAAGAGAGAGAGACTAATGAAGGAATAAGTACGTGGCAGGATTCAGGATCGAACTCCGTGTAGAACTAAGAGTTCTTCTGAGAGAGACGAACGCGTCTCGGGAAGTGTGCAGAGCTGAGACTGAAGGCAAAACGAGGGGATTCATCGGAGTAATCAAACAACATACATGCGTCCTCTACCCCCTCAGCACCATATCCAAACCCTTTGAACTGGCATCGCAACAGAATTAGGGTTTCAGAGCTGCAACGCAAGTGCTGTACAGCAAAGAAAACCTCACTCTTCACGATAATCTTCAATTTTTCGCGAAGAACTTTGCTCCAGGGCCAAGAGGAACACTTTGGGCATCTCAACAGCTCATAACAGGCTGTTTTCAGATGTTTTACGGTATAAATAGGTGTTTCACAGGTCATAACAGCAACACACAGGTCTAGCACCTTATGTATTGATTTGTGGCAAAAGAAATTGCTTATGTATATCAAACTGTGGTATTTTTTTTTGAGATTTCAGAAATATCTGAAGCAAAATTTGGGGCTTTTGCTCCTATTTGGCTCATAACAGGCTGTTTTCAGATGTTTTACGGTATAAATAGGTGTTTCACAGGTCATAACAGCAACACACAGGTCTAGCACCTTATGTATTGATTTGTGGCAAAAGAAATTGCTTATGTATATCAAACTGTGGTAATTTTTTTTTTGAGATTTCAGAAATATCTGAAGCAAAATTTGGGGCTTTCGCTCATATTTGGTTCTAAAGGATGCGTTATAGCCTTATGTATGCAGATTGAGGTCAAAAGAAGTCAAAATTGTTGATTTTTAGCACAAATTTGCTTGCTGTAATTTTCTGAAGAAAATTTCAGATTCTAATTTTGATCTCCAATCGGCTCGATTTTGCTCCATTTTGTTCCTACCGCTGTTTGAAGCCATTGTACACTACTTTTAGAGGTTGTACCCTGATTTTGGTGCATTTTGCCCAAATTTTCAGCACATTAACCTCTTATTTGTGCAACCATGGCATCGTTGTCCTCATACATGAAGAATCTTTTTGAGATTCACCGCTTCGAAGGCATAGGATTTGATCTTTGGGAGGAGCAAATTCAGGGAATTCTCTTCCTCAAAGATTATGACACAGCATTGGAAGCAAGAAAGTCGAAAGATATGTGAGATGATGTGTGGCATAATATGAATAGAAAGACCATCACTTACATAAAAATGGCCGTGTCTGATAACATTCTTGTAGACCTCAAGGGCATTACTACAGCTTCAGAATTGTGGGCCAAGCTCAAGGTCACTTATGAGAACACCACACCTGTTAATTAGGTACATCTGATGAGGAAATTAGTTGGCATGCAGTTGGACGAGTCCAAAAGCACTGCAGAATACTTGTCTCATTTTACAGGTACTCTATCACAGTTGCAGAACTCAGGGATGCCTCCCTTTGATGATAATAATCATGCATGTCCCATTGAAGGTATTGGCACTGTGCATCTTTCAACAGATGGCACAAATGAGCTGGTCCTGCACAATGTGAGATATGTACTAGGAATCAAGAAGAGTTTTCTCTCTGTTGGGCAAATGGATATGCATGGCTATAGCGTTTTATTTGAAAGAGGCTCATGGAAGATGACCAAAGGGTCATGGCTGGTTGTTAAAGGCATGAAAAGAGGAACTTTGTATTGCTTGCATGGAAAGGCCTTGTCTAGCAAATTCATTGCATTGGTTGAGATTAATTCTCATATGGAATTGTGGCATAAAAGTCTTGGCCATATGAGCCAAAAGGGTCTATCCAAACTTTGTAACTTGAAGAAACTTGATGTTAAAGGCACCAAGCTAGATTTTTGTAATGATTGTCAATATGGAAAGCAAGTGAAAAGTTCCTATTACTCTGGTGTGTCTCGTAAGTCTTGTATATTAGATCTTGTCCATTCTGATATATGTAGCATGCCCACCAAATCTATGGGGGGTGCTTTATATTTTATTTCTTTTGTTGATGATTTTTCTAGAAAAATTTGGGTGCAGCAGTCAAATAAAAAAATGAAGCGTTTAGTGTGTTTAAGAGATTTCATGCATTTGTGACTACCCAAATAGGTAGAAAGCTGAAATGCTTACATACGGATAATAGGGGTGAGTTCACAAGCGCTGAATTCAAAAATTTTTGTGAAAATTTGGGCATAAAGAGGGAGCTTACTTTTCCATACAGCCCCTCTTCTAATGGTGTGGCTGAAAGGTATAATCGGACTCTTTGTTAGAGGGTGAGATGCATGCTGTCCACGGCTAATCTTCCTCATGTTTTTTGGGGTGAGGCTCTTAAAACTACAGTACATATATGCAATCGATCCCCTCACATGTCCTTGAAAGCTGACACATCCCTGAAGAGGTTTGGTCTGGCAAACCTGCTTCATATGATCACTTACGCGTCTTTGGCTGTGAAGCTTTTGTACACATAGGGCCTGAGTTGAGGAATAAACTTGATGCAAAATCCATTAAAGGCCTCTTCATGAAATGGGTTATAGAATATGGTTACCTCAGTTTAAAAAGGTCATACGCAGTCAGGATGTTGTTTTTAATGAGGCAAGGCTCCTACAAAATAATGTTGCCTTGAAACATGATCATAAAAAGGTCACATTTCAGCAAGACCAGCCGCATGTTAGGCTTATTTCAGACCTCAGGATGCACCACATATGGCTGAAAATGTAGACAATCTAGTGGTTTTTGAGCTAGATGATGTTGGACAGCAAGAAGAGGCTAAGGGGTGGCTCTTTAGACACCCGCACTGATGTACGCAGCGGCAGTATGGGCACCAAGAATCACGGGGGCGATGTGGACGCGGATTGAGAGGCCCCAGGTCACCATGATCTCACGCTTGCTCCGCTGCAAGCCCTCTGTTCCACATGACATTATATGAGCTGAGCTTGGCAAACCACCGATGCTAGTGGAGGCCCTCTTTCAGCTGGTGGCCTTTATTCTGAGAGTCAGAGAGCTCCACACCAGTCGACTCACCAGGCTTGCATTTGAGAGCTCTAGACATTTGGCAGAGATAGGACATGAGAGAGTATGGTATGCACAGACCTACCGATGGTTGGCTGACCATGGCATGAGCATTATCGATCTCCCCCCTTTTCAGTATGACCTCTCTTCCCCCTACATTACCCTCTCTCGTTCGGAGAGAAACAGGATCATCCGTCGGGACTTACTACAGATACACGTCAGGGGATAGCACCACGGGAGTCTCTTCCCACAAAGCGGCCACACTACAGAGAGCACTTCCTGACAGTGACAGCGGATGGTTTCATTTAGAGACCACGATACATGGATACATACATGGCACCGGCAAAGAGAGTGGCCATTGGGCAGCTCAGAGTATCATCACACCAACTTGAGATTGAGGTTGGGCGAGCCACACAACCCCCCTCCCCCCCCCAGGGATGAGAGATTATGCAGGATATGCTGAGAGGAGGTGGAGGACGAGGAGCACTACACATGTAGATGCCAGGCATATGAGGATATCAGAGACCGCTACCCACAGCGCTTCAGGGGGCCCAAAGAGATCAGGGCTTTATTGGAGACGGAGGACTAGTGCCCTCTAGGTCGTTTCCTAGTAGAGCGCTAGCGCCGCCGTGCCTCACTTCTCCGACAAATGGAGATACACCCGGCCCCCCAGACTCATATTACAGATTTTTTCAGACCTACAGCCGCCTGAGGACCCAGTTCGATGCGGGATGTCACATTACAAAAGCAGAGGAGCTTAGACGACATCGTTGACAACCGAGACCCCTACTCCGGAGAGCCCATTCCCACCATAGAGAGATTCAGGCGATTCACGCACGTCATGACATGGAGATACAGAGACGTCAGCAACGCGCCCCTTCCGATCTCGATGTGTAGAGCATTTTGAAGATCGCCAAGATGCCTTACCCACGGATGCATTATATCCTACACCCACTCCAAGCATTTAGAGGGTTATGAAGCCACAGAGCCTCCCCTCCCCTCCCTATGCATATCATATTTGTATCTCACCTATTGAGCATATAGAGTGCATACCCATAGCACCCCACACCCTCGACGCAAGCTATTATCCATTCCTTTTATACTCTGTTTTGTACTCACTTTATTTTCCTTTTGGGATCACAGTGGATTGGATGATACTGATGTATTGTTTTGTCTCATAGGCCGATTTTGGCCTCTAATAGACGTTAAAAGTCTTTCTTTCTTTCTTTCTCTCTCTCTCTCTCTCTCTCTCTCTCTCCAACCAGCTTCGCCTTAATCTTCAGCTAGCACCTCCATTCTAGCCCAGTGCCTCCACTTCTGAGGCACATACACGCGTCCTCTACCCCTTCAACACGAGAGCAACACTCGCGGACGGTCGACAGAGCAAATATAGCCCAAATGAGCCGTTCGCGGCATAAAAAACCGAAAAGCTTGGATAACAATTTTTTTTCGTACGAATTCGTACGGATACGTACGGGTACGTATGGAATTTCGGATACGTACGGAGGGGTTCGTACGCGTACGAATACTAACTATGCTTTGGTCCATCCAAGCTTTTGGTTAGCATATCTGCAATCAGATCTTTTGTTGAAGTATGTATGACTTCAATCTCCTTATCAATCACCTTCTCTCTTAAGAAATGATACTGAATCTCAATATGTTTAGTCGTGGCATGAAAAACATGATGAGCAGCTAGATACAATGAACTCATGTTATCTCCATGAATAGTGGTATACTCTGAATGATGTCAAAACTCTTCATG
Organism: Ceratopteris richardii; assembly: GCA_020310875.1. NCBI lineage: Eukaryota > Viridiplantae > Streptophyta > Polypodiopsida > Polypodiales > Pteridaceae > Ceratopteris > Ceratopteris richardii. Next base: position 133,835,393 of record CM035411.1, read on the forward strand.
AGAGTCTTCAACCATATGACTTCCTTTGCAGCTTCAACCATACCTTTATACTCTGTTTTTGTAGATGAAAAAGCAAGTGTGCGTTGCTTCTTAGAACACCAAGATATTAACTTATCTCCCACATAACACAAGTATTCATATGTCAATCTCCTATCATCAAGATTACCTCCCCAATCTGTATCACTATATATTTTGATGTTTGTATCTGATGTAAAACCATAATACAAACCTTCTTTGAGTGTACCCTTAATATATCTCAACACTCTTTGTCCTGCAACTTAATGTTCTTTCCTAGGACAATGCATGAATTGAGACAACACTCCAACTGCATATGACAAATCAGGCCTAGTTAAGGTAGCATAGATAAGACTACCAACCAGACTTTGATATAGCTTCATATCCTTGAATTCTTCTCCTCCATATCTGCTCAATTTGTGATTCATCTCCATTGGAGTAGGTGCCACCCTGCAGTCATCCATTTTAAACTTGATCAACAAGTTCTTCAAATACCTTTCTTGAGTCACATACACTCCATGTTGAGTATATGAGATCTCCATGCCCAAGAAATATGACAAGTCTCCCAAGTCACTAATCTTGAACTATTTCTCCATTTGCTTCTTTAGGCTTTGTATGCCCTTCTCATATGTACCTGTAAGAATAATGTCATCAACATATATGCACATATAAATGAACCCATCATCACTTGCTTTGACAAGCAAGCTACTATCAACTTTAGATATTTGAAAACCAAGTTACTTCAAGAACTTTACAAGTCTACAATTCCATGCCCTTGGGGCTTGTGTTAAACCATACAAAGCTCTCCTGAGCTTACATACATATTCTGAATACCTTTTATCTCCGAATCCTTGTGGTTGCTCCATGAAAACATCATCTGAAATATAACCATTAAGAAAAGCATTCTTCACATCTAATTGACATAATCTCCAACTCCTACATGCAGCAATGGCTATGAATGTCCTGATGGTTGTCATCTTTGCCACAGGACTATAGGTCTCATCATAATCTATACCATATGTCTGAGCATACCCTTTCACAACAAGTCTAGCTTTATACCTAGACACACTTCCATTTGCATACCTCTTTGTCTTGTAGACCCACTTGCATCCAATGATCTTCTGACTATTTGGTTTAGGAACCAAATCTCATGTCTCATTCTCCATCAATGCATCATACTCTTCCTGCATAGCTTTCTCTCAATTTTCCTTACCTTTTGCCTCTTCATATGTAGAAGGGTCTTCATCTGCTTTCACCATGTAAGCATAGTCTTTAGTAGTCAAAAAAGAAGTGTCATAACTATACCTTGTAGGTTGCCATTTGTGTCTTTATGACCTTTTGAGTTCTCCACTTCTTGAAGTTTCTAGTTCATCACATTCTGGATGAAACATTGCCACTTCTTCAACTTCAACTTGTACTTCATTGTTCTCTTCTTCATCAAACATATGAACCTTTGATTTACTTTCTTCATCACCTTCATGATTATTGATTGTACCTGCATACCAAGTACCTTACTCATCAAATGTAACATCCTTTGATACAAGGAATTGCTTTGTGGATTGACTCCACAACCTATAACCCACCTGCTTATCATCATATCCAATGAACACATACTTTTTAGCTTTAGGTTCCAATTCATGCCTCAACTGAGATGGCACATATGCATAAGCCAAACATCCAAATACTTTGCAATGATCTAAGGTAGGTCTCTTACCCCACCAAGCTTCATATGGTGTCATACCCTGCAAAGCTTTACATGGTAACCTATTAACCAAGTATGTAGCTGTATATACAGCCTCAGCTCACAAATAATTTGGACAATTTTTCTCCTTCATCATTGATCTTGCAAACTCAACTAGAGTTTTATTTCTCCTTTCTGCTACACCATTTTGTTGAGGAGAGTACCTGCAAGTAACTTCCCTTTTTACACCTGCATTCCATAAGTAATCATTGAACTCATTCGAGAAATACTTTCCCCCTCCATCTGACCTTAGTCTCTTCAACTTTTGACCTTTGATTCTTTCTGCATACATATGATAATGTTTAAATGAATTGAATACCTTTGATTTATCTTTGATCACATATATAGTGATCCACCTGGTAGCATCATCAACATAAATCACATAGTATCTTGAACCATTAATACTGAAATCCTTTGATGGTCCCCATACATCTGTGTGGACCAACTCAAGCTTCTTTGAATACATGAAACCATGCTTAGAGTATGATTGCTTATGAGCATTACCTAATTGACATGCTTCACATCTGTATGTCATATGTTGACCTGCAACATTAGGCAATCCAAGCATTGAACCATTGTTAACCATATCTTTAATACCTCTTTCATTGAAATGTCCAAGGCTTTTATGCCAAAGATCTAACTCAGAGATCTCATGTCCTCCATAAGTGAACAAGGCATGACCAACATTACCTTGAATCTTCAATGTGAAGAGTCTTCCTTCTTTCTTCCCTGAAACAATTTGTTTATACCCATTGTTAGGGTCTTCCACAAAAACTCCATCATTAGTGAACCTTACTTCATAACCTTTTTCAACAATTTGCCTTACACTTATCAAATTCTTTGGAATTGTAGGAACATACAAGACCTTACTCAGAAGAGTACTTCTATCCTTGGCCTTCACTGATCCAATTGACTTCACATTGTGCTTTGTATTATCACCTCTTTGAACTACATGATTAGTTACCTTATTTTCCAAATCAGTCATCAAGGCTATATTACCACTCAGGTGATTGCTACACCTTGAGTCAATGTAGAAGACTCTTTGGTCTTCTTTGTCTTTTGCAAGTTGCATTCATGATTAAGGTTGAATCCTCCTTCTGATCTGAAGCATAATTGTAATAGGTATTGTTGTAGGATTGACTTTGGAATCCTCTACATGCATTTCTTCCAAAGTAACCTCTACTACCTCTACCTCTGAAATTACCTCTTTGGTTTCTATCACCTCTTCCTCTTGAATTAAAGTTTTGATTATATCCTCCATTATTCTGATTATTATGCCAACAATCATGAGCTAAATGATTTGTCGTACCACAAATCCAGCAAGCTTTGGCTCCATCTTTATTGCTTCTGCCTCTTCCTCTACCTTTGCCACCTCCTCTTCCTCTTAGGAAGTTGGCTTGGCTAGTTGTACCTTGTTCTTCATTTAGTTGTTGCTTGCCTTTGCTATTCTTCTTCTTATCCTTTGAATACATTGCTTGACTTGCACTCTTATCACCATCACCTTTGACATCACCTTTGACATCCTGCTCAAAGGTTAGCATGTGTTCTAGAAACTGATTTGATCTAGTGACAATTCAGACAAAATAAATGGCTTCCATTTCTCATCTCCTCTCAAACCTGTGAGAATTTGCCTTACCAATTTATCATCCTCAATATCTTCATCAACTGCTCCTAATGCATCTGCAATGTCCTTCATCCTTGTTACATAATCAGAAATGGATTGAGAAGCCTTCTTCTTGAATGTGGTAAACTCTGTCCATAAGGATGCCTTCATTGACTGTAGTATTTTGGAAATGCTTCTCCAAAGCATTCCATATGTCACTTGCACTTTCGAGTCCTCTAATGAGGTAGCAAGAAGTCATTAACTCCCATGTAAATAATGCTCCTTGCTTGAGCATCCTTCTTCATCTAAGTCTTCAAATCTGAGAGTTCATCCCTAGTTGGAACACTAGGATCTCTGAATTGTGGTTTTTCTTCTTCACATGTGATGTAACCTATCAGGTCTTTGCTCATGAGATTAGCTTCCATCCTCATTGACCAAGCTGGATAGTTTTCTCTATTCTCTATCTGAAGAGAATCTCCCATCCTATCTTCACCTGTGTATTAAATTCTTCAAGTTTTATGAGGAATAAACGTACCTTTACTTCGAATGAAGTTCCTTTTGATTTTCTTGATAGCTTCAGGCCTCTTTCTCAAGCTTTCTCTTCAAACTTTCACCTTTTGAACCTTCAAATGTTGATGTCTGTATGACTACAGCAGTCGGGGTCCTCTTTTCTTCTATTTGATGATTATTGCTCTGATACCACTGATGGAGAGTGTTAATCTCCAAAAGAACAAGCTATCCTTGATGTTAGAACACTTCTATATCAAGAATAACTCAAAACCTTACTCAATTTTGGAAGACCAATTCCAAACTATCAAAATTTGTACTAACTGTGAAGAGAGTCACTACTCAGAAAAGTCTGCTGCACATTACTCACTTATTGACTAACCAAATGTGTAAAGTTTTCAATGAAACTTTGTATGGAGTGTCGTCTAATGTTTGCGCACCTTTTTCCAAGTTAAATAATCTCAAAAGACTCAGTAGATCTTGAAAAATGATTCAAACAATCCACCTATGTCTAAAACTGTACTTCTCTACAGTCAACTTTGACACCTGTAACTTTTAATGCATAGTTCTCTCAAATTACAAGCCGTTTATTCAAATGTTTTTGGCCATAGGTAGCTTACCTTCCAACTTAAAGAATGGGTGCTTGCTTGCTCAAAACTTTACACTGTGGAAGGAGAACTGACCAAAACATTAGCATCAAATTTTGCGCCGGTTGCAACTTCACTTCTTCACATTTACACATGTAAATGTTCCTACTCTCAATTCTCTCAGCTTGATCACGATTAAGATCTGAAAACTTGTACAGAGGTCAATCAACTATAGACTGACTTGTACAAAAGCATTTCACAAAAGATTAAACACAGGAGTACTCAGCAAAAGATCGGGCGCAATTTTTCTTGTTCTCTGAAAATTTTTACATCTGAATGATGAGAGAGATCTTCTTTACTTCTCAAGTGTCTAATGACTCTTACAACTTCTAATTCTTCTCATCTCATGCTCTCTCATACTTGCCCCGACTTTTTACTTGTATATATAGGCATATATGTACAAGATCATAACCATAACAAAGGTATAAGTGAACTAACTATAAGTTTAATGTACATATGTATACAAGTCTCCATTTTTCTGAATATGCACTATCTTCAAGCTTCATAAGCTAATCTTTTCTTCAATCTTTGACTTCAATCTTTTATCCAAAACATCAATTGGTGGTTGACTTGCACCAACATTGTTGTCATTAGTTGATTGTGTGTAAGGAGCCAGGCCTGAACGAGAAATATATAACTGTTTTGAGAGTTCGTGCAAGGCATTGTACCCCTTTCTTGACTGCCACCTAGACATAGACATAGTAGGCACCATTCAAAGTGCCCTTTTTCAATGTATTGAAAGGAACTCAAACCCTAGCGAAGATTAACACCAATGCTAATTTAAATGAACTGAAGCTATTTATGAGCGATTTTGAGAACATTTTGTTGCTATTTGATCTACAGGTCCAGTAATTGCATGGATAGATTTACAGGTTCAGTAATGGCATGGATAGCTTTCAACATTTTTTGCATTATGCAAGCCATTGATGGACTTTCAAGGTTCACCTATTATGTAATTTGAGATTGTCATCTTCATGTAGGCAATGCCTTTTGTTCATATAATTCTGTGTTTCATCAGTCATATCAACATGTTTCTCTTGTAGAGGCTTATTGTTAATGAAGTCAATCTCTTTAAATTTTTGAACTACAGGAAGTAGAGTCTTTGTTTTAGGAAAGTGGCAAATTGTAGAAATAGTAATCTTTGAAAGTAATCACAAACATCAATAGTTTTTGGAATCAATCACAGGAAAACAACAAATTAACCATATAAATATTTCTGAATTTCAAATTTTGTGCTATGTAAATGTATCTCAATGTGCTTTGTGCGTCCTTGACGCTTCATACCAAATATGGCACAAAAATCTCAGTTGTGGACAAATTATGAATTCTGGAGTTTGCTTCACTGAATTTGGCCCAAAAACACAGCAAAATCTAACACGCTTCCATAATTTTTATGTATAGGCATACTCTCCCACTGAAAAAGCAAGTCCTCTGAGATATGTATTTTATCTCAGACATCTGATTGAAGAATACTTGCAAGAAGGAAGTGGGTGTGCTAATTTACTTTCAAAAAGGGACTTCTCATTGGAAACTTTTGAAAAGCTCCGGTTTCACTTGGGAAAGTGTGTGGGCTGTTTGAACTTGTGGGTGATGCTTCCTTAATGAGGGGGAATTCTGAAGCTTTGGTATCTGTTATAAGAGCAGAAAGAGAGGAAAGCTATCTGATGGCATTCATTGTGTCCCATAAGGTGCACCAAATGAGCAGATTTTGAAGAAAAAAGGATTAAGTGAGAACATCCAGCACAGCCGTTCTAGCAAGAATGAATAAGAATACGAGTGCAAGTTTTAGCAAGAATGAATAAAAGTATGAACACAATTTTAAGAAGTTCAAAACTGATGGGCCATTTGAGGTTCAGGTCTTAGTTTTTTTGAAACTAAGACCTCCGGAACGTGGACATAAATGTTATATGTACTCTATCAAACTAGTCCAAGTGACCCATTGGCCAATAAATGAGCATACAAATGTTTCTAGAATGTCCAAATGGAGGTAAAAAAATATAAATAATGATCCTTTGAAAGCTCTTGGGGAGAAACACCATATGGACGAGTCAAAATGTACATGAGAATCATAATTGGGGCATTGTCCTCAACAAGTGCTACATGCTTGTCATTGACTATGGAGCATGCGAAGGTGATTCACTGCAAGTGGATCGTTTTACCTCCACTAGAGGAATTCCCAAAGGAGTTTCCTCAAATGTTTCACAGTTATCTCTAGGCTTCAAAGTTTAGTGACCAGTCATTTGAGTCGGTTAATCTCATTATATTTGTCACTTCACATTGGTTCATTCGTAAGATTGATAAGTTCTACAGCTTTATAAGTTATAACTCATGTCGTTTGCACTGATACTTGGCTGCATATTTCTACAGCTTTATGAATCCCTTTTTTATATTTTTTTAAAGTCATAGTTATGAGTGATTATGCTACTAATCTGCTTCTGATATGTTAATTGAAAAGTTGGAGTCATCATTTACACATTATCTAATTCTTTATGCAGAGATAATGAGGTTAACAAGTTTAATGGGGGCAACTTCATATAGTGAGCCTGATTCTATAGAACATGGCAGCCTTCTTTCTAGTATGAGTATGATGTCAAATGGATCAGCGCTAGATTCAAATGGCTGGTCCTCATTTCAAGCAGAGGCATGATTTTTCTGCCTTGAAATCTACATTTTAAAGTTGGAAGATTTGTATTGATGGCTCTGATTGGTTTGTTTTTGTAACAGAGGTTGGTATCTGCCATGTCATGGCGTGGTTTACCTGGTGTGGGGGGTTCTCCAGGTCCAATATTGAAGAAGATAATAAGGATTGAAGTACCTGTAGACCTATATCCCACAGTAAGATCATTCATATACATGGATTTCTGTCATTTGAAAATTTCACATTTATACTGACTGAATTTGACACCTTTTGCTCACAGTTCAACTTTGTAGGCCGCTTGCTAGGCCCAAGAGGTAATTCATTGAAGCGTGTGGAGAGCATTACAGCATGTCGTATCTTCATAAGAGGAAGGGGTTCTGTAAGAGATATGGAGAAGGTAATGAATGTAGCTTGTGTTCTTATCTGTCTGTAGAGCTGTTCTCTTTGATAAGCTTAGCAACTATTATAGGAGATTCGATTGAGGGTTCACATGCGTTACTTTTGATTTCTCCTATTCCGTGTCTGTTTTATTGTTATGTTCACAAGCTTAGCCATTCAAGTCAACTGATTCATAATGATAGCTTCTATTTATGCTTGTAGACAATATATATTATGCTGGAATCAGATGCTTTATCCGATTCTCTGTTTTAAATTAGCTTGCCAGTTCAATCCCCCAGAATAGCCATGTCGAAGGAGAGTCCATAGTGAGCAAATTGCTCATAGTCTGCAGAGACTTCAACTTTGATTTGTCTGATCACGAGTACATGGGAATTGATGAATGAATCAAGCTTCTAAGTTCTCATTGATGTCAGTGTTGCCATGAATAGCAGTTCCATGAGCAAAATGGCAGGAGACTAGTAAATGGTGCAGAATATAGAATGACACATAAAATTGAGATCATATACTGAAAATTTAGCTCTAGAAGACTGTAGGACATGTTGTGGATACTCGATTGGCCATGTTATATGTGACAGTTCTTGATGATCACGTGAAAGAGACGGAGGGAGAGTTGGGGCAACCTTTTCATTTTTATTGCTCTTTACAATTTTGTGAAAGCGATGAGGGAGGGAGAAGAGTGAAGCATGATCCAAGTATGTAGTGTATTTCAGATCCTTTGCTCTTACTTGCACATGCAAACTCATGCACACCTGAATGTAGAGTATTTAGAACCCTCTTATAAAAGAAACCCCATAAATTTAAATTAGCTCTGGCGAGATTCAGGATTCATGTCCTATAGCTCAAATGTGTTATGCAATAATGTGGATGCCTTTTCATGTAAAACATTTGATCCTTCCTCTTCAAGGTCAATTGTATATTGTTCAAATTGAGGATGCTCTGTTACACATCTTAAACATGTCCAATAATTCTATTGTCAGAGAATACCATGTATAGCTTGAATTATTCTATGTGCAAAAAGCAGCTTATGTTCTGTATATCTTTCACATCATACTCGTATTGAAATAAGCCTTCACACATGTGCTTCATGCAATTTCAATCACTTTCTGTGTACTGACCTTGATCACCTAATTGTATATAGATGAATGATTTGACCTTGCAACATAAAATGCAATCATGAACAGTTGATTCAACTTTTGCAAACATTTAGATAAAACATAGGCCTAATCAAAGTGATCAGCATCTTAAAGAAGAGAGCCATTGAACCATAAAAATCTTTTCTTCCAAATTAGAAATTCAAGCATACTACTGACTAAAGCTCTATTCCATTAATTTACTCTAGTATCTTTTCAAGTTATTTTCTCCTTAAAATTGCACATAATTCTCACACAATTGTTCAAGAGTTGATTCGTTCTTGTGCTGAGAGACACTGAAATGTTATTGGTTCATGTTGATGTGTTTTCTCTATTTATTTAAAAAGTTAAGAATGAATATGGAGTCTCTAGTCACTGAGTGAAGCGATAGAGGTACTGAAAACCCGTTTACCATTTACGTTTATGAAAACAACACGTTTTTTTATCACTCCGATCAGAAAGAATTTCAGTTTGTAGTATGTACTATGCTAGGAACTTGTACCGTTAGAATGATACAAAACCTTAATCCATAACTGTTTCTTTCATGCAACACCATAAGCTGTCTTCGAATGATAATATCTCAAGATGTAATTTTTGTTTTGGATTTGGCATACAATTGCCTCTAACACTGTTGGTTTTAGGCCCACAATCAGTATAGAGACAAAGAGAAAATAGAGACATGATGTAGAGAAGACTGCACATGAGAGAGATGTAAGGAGCAACTCTCCACATATAATCATTACATTCCATAATTGAAGTTACAAAATAGCATAGAAGATACACTTCAAGTACAAACTGTTGAATACAGGCTCTCGAATAGCTCCAAAACCTCCAAGGCTGAAGTATGATGTCTGCCAAATAAATATAAGCTGCAAGCTGCTGCACACCTTGTAGATGATGAAGAAAGCATAACTGGGCTTCCAACTTGATAATGTGGTCTCTAAATAGACTATGAGATGTCCTATGAAGCTAGGTGAAAATCTCCTTCATAAAAGCATAAACCATGGGACCTTGGAATACATGTTTGCAAGAAGCTGTCGAAAGGAATCCCATATGCTATATTTGGTTTGTATTGAAGTCACAAGGCCAAGATTGGTTCACATGGATAATAGTCT
>CM035411.1:133850187-134145187 GCA_020310875.1 Ceratopteris richardii
ACACCTATAACCCCAACGGGTCACTTGTCTTTGTAAATTCACTTGGTAATGAATTTCGTATTGTGTTGTGCTTCAAGATACTTCTTCCTTGTGCTGTTCATGTGCTTCTACAGACCTCAGACTCCAACAATCGGTATTAGAGCAGGTTGTCCCTTCATCTAGGGTGTCCTCAACACCACTTTGGTCATAGTCTTAGAATGGCACGAGCTTCAAAAATACATGAAAATTGATGAGCATACTAGAGGTGATTAAATGTGCAAAAGAACTTTGTTATGTGGCATCAAAAATTTTGATCTAAGCTCGTTTTGGCTTCCGAATGCACTATCCAAGTGGTATGTAAGCGATTTCATCCTCTTGTGCCAAACTTATATACAAGTTTTGGTTTGCCAGTACAAGCACCTCAAAGTCTGCCACAAGTTTAGCAGAGCTTGAAAGAGTGTTCTTATTCAACTTTTTGAGATACAATCAATGTTTTGCATTAGGGTATTTGGTGACTGGCCATGGCTAAAAGCAATGATGTATTTCATATGTTGGCTCTTGAGGATAAGTTGGATGGTACTAATCACCCATTGTGGGTATATCATGTGTCATGTATTGGTATTAAAAAGGTTGTGGAATATTGTGCACGGTGTTGAAAATTGTCCTACTACACTTGCAAATATAATTATTGAAGGTGATGCATATGGTGTTGAAGAGGATGATCTTCAATCGCCTCGTCGTGTTGCGGTTCTTGCTACACCTACTACAAAGAAACTTCGTTTGGATGACAGAGATGCTCAGGCAAATGCATTTAGCTTTGTCTATCAAACATGCCATTATCCCTCACATTCACTTTTGCAAGATCTACCAATGCTTTACACCTAAGCAATGCATAAACATGCTCATCTGAGAGAGAGCAAAGTGGATATCAGGCCGCATTATGCATAAGTAAATCAAGCATCCAATAACTTGCTAATAGAGAACAACATCAAATGCATCTCTAACATCATGAAGGCTCAATCGTAAACATGTTTCCATGGGAGTGGCAATAGGTTTGCAATCTTCAAGTACCAAGCGTTGCAATAATATTTCAATATCCTTTATTTGACACAAAGTTGTTTCTCCATCAACTTGCATAATTTGAATGCCCAAATAATGATGCAAATACCCCAGATTTGACATCTTAAAAGAGGCTTGCAAATCAATCTTAAATTCAACAATATACTTCTCATTAGGACCAATGACCATCATGTCATCAATATATACAACAACAAAGAGCAACACACCATTTGCATGCTTAACATATAAGGTGCTCTCGATTGTTCTCAGAACCATGTGTGATCAAGTAGGCATGTATCTTCTCATACCAAGCATATGGTGCTTGCTTCAAACCATATAATGCCTTTTTCAACCTTCACACTTTGTTCTTATGCCCTTTCTACACACTTAATGTAAATCACCATTTAGAAATGCAATTTTAATATCCAACTCATATACATTCCAACCATGATGAGTTGAAAGTGCATAAATGTTATGAATAGCAATCATTTGGCATGTGGAAACAAAAGTCTCATCAAAATCAATGCCTCTCTTAAGCATAACCTTTGGCAACAAGCCTAGCCTTAGATGTTTGAATTGTTCCATCAAGCCTCCATTTCATCTTGTATAGCCATTTAGTGTCAATGGCCTTTTTGCCTGAAGGTAAATCACATAAAGAACAAGACACATCTTCCTGCAACGAAATAAAGACTTAATTCCTCAAATGTTCAGGCCTTTGGATTGCCTTTCATAATCAATCGAAGAATAGAAACAAAACTTTGACATGAATCTAGAACACCATTAAGAACAATCTCCATAAGTGAACCATCTGCAAAATTTCATTATTAGAAATCAACTCCTTAAAATCTTTGATCTTTGTCAAAAAATATCCATAGAATCTCTTTCATTCATATGCTCACTCTCTAATTATTTTCGGAGGTAAGCAACACAAGCCTTGTTTCTTGTCTAGTGTAAAGTTGTAAGTGTATCCCAAGCATCCTTTACTATGGTTAAGCACATCTTTTGCTACTTGAGTGGTACCTAGCTACTTGGATTGTTTTATCCCAAGGAGGGATCATTACCTCTAGATTTACATGCTTTTTTGACTCATAGTTTGCTGGTTGCTATGACACTCATGTGTCCAAGTATAGGAAAACTTTCATAACAAGTGTAGAATGTGTGTGGCTCAAATGTCTTTTGACTAACTTGGGTGTTGGTTTATCTTCTTCCACCTTTATCTTCAGTGAGAGTTAGAGCACAGTGGAAGTTGCTAGGAACCGTGTGTTTTATGCTCGCACAAATCACACTGAGATGCAATATCAATATGTCAGCGAGAGGTTCTCTGCCAGAGAGGTTAGTTTAGCTTATGTGCCCACATATGATAATGTTGCACACCTTTTCATCAAGGCTTTGCTTAGGGAGAAGTTTGAAGCTTTTCTCAAAGGTTTGGGCTTCCGTTTGTGGATTGATCTCTTTCCACATAGTTTGGCACTTTCTTTTACATGAGTGACAACTCCTTGCTCACTAAGTTATTCCCAAGGGGAATTTTTTGACATATTTCGGTAGTCATGTGTGAATACACTTAGGACTGCTGGTGTACTTTTTTCCCTCTTTAGGAGGTTTTTTCTCCTCTGCCTGTATATATGCCTATAACCCTAAACAGATGAGGTTTTATAGAAGACCATCTTAGATAACATGGGTTTACATAAAGTCTAAAAATAAACGTTTCAAGTGCTTCTTCCCATTGCAATATCCAATCACATCATTTTCATAAACTTCCCAAGTGAATGGGAAACCTTGTTTTTTCCAATCTTGAACGAATATGACTAGAAGCTTGATTGTGCTAGAATGAGACTTGAATGATGTGTGTGTGACTCTCCTCCCATTCATATATACCCTCTTGTACTCTAAAAATAGCAATGATGTACTCTAAAAATAGTAATGATCTGGAATAGTCTAGTGTGAATATATGGCACTTATTCCCATAACTACCCAAGTATTCCCATTACTACCAAAGTATCTTAGGGTATCCCCCAAGCTTGGGACCTTGGCTAGTTGGCCCTTGTCCCTCACACACATGGACTGATCCCTGTGGATCATATGGACTAATCCCTATGGATCAATGATCCCTGTGGATCACATGGGCTGATCCTTGTGGATCAATGTGTGACACTCTCTCCCCCTTCTAAAGATCATTGTCCTCAATGATCAATGAGGGAAAGTACTTGCGAACGAGAGCTTTTGATTCCCAAGTAGAGTTAGTAAGTGGTAATCCTCTCGAGGCTAGTAAATACTCTTGGATGACACAATTCCTCAATCGCTTCTCTCTCCGATCTAGTATCCTATCTGGGGAATGATCTGTGCTATTATTTTCTTGCAAAGAAACATTACCTTCTATTAGATTATCCTCCCTAAAAACACTACATGAAACATTGGATGGACTCTGCAATTTGGAGGAAGCTCTAATCGATATGCAACTTCACTTAGCTTTTTAACTATCTTCCAAGGTCCACAAAACCTTGGTGATAGCTTACTACACTTCCCTATGGAGAGTGAAGTAGATATAGCTAGTACTTGAAGAAAGATTCTATCTCGCTCCTCAAAGGATCTAGGAGATCTCTTCCTATCAGCGTACTCTTTAGCCCTATCAGCTGCTTGCTACATCTTGGCTTTAGCTATTTCTAAATTTGCTTGGATGTTCACTACGAACTCTGAAGCACAAGGACATTTCTATGGCATGCCTATGGTACTGAGAGCATTGGGATTCATGCCATAGTTCATCTCAAAAGGAAAATCAACTAGTCACCTTATGAGACCTATTATTATAAGCAAACTCAACTAGTAGCAAATAACTATCCCAATCTATCTATCTCTCAGACACATATGCCCTCAATATGTCCTCTAAAATATTTTTGACTCTCTCGATCCTATGACTCTGAAATCCCTATCTGAAACTATGGATGTCGGTAACCCATGCAATCTGAAGATATGCTGGATAAACAACTCCGCTACCTATGGAGCTTCTATCATCTCTTGCATGGGAGAGATCTTTCCAGTGATTGGCTGCAAGCCATAGTTTGGTTTCAGTCTCAGTTAGTCTCAGAGTTTGAAGTTTGCCATTCATCCGTCAATAAACATCATTCAAGCGACTTCCAACATATTGTTTTCTCTTGTACAAGCCAAAATCCATGAAGATTGTTGATGCTAGGGCACGATAAGCTAGTGAGTTTGACATGATTATGTTGAGCTTTGTGGCATCCACAAAAAAGTTTGAACTATGAAATTTCTTTAATGTTGCAAGTTTTGGACTATGGAAGAGCAATGTTGCATACAAATTGGGTTCTAGACGTTTTGAAAGTTTGGGAGAAGATTGAAAAAAAAAGTTCAATGACCAAAGAAAATGAAGAAAGTTAATGAACTCATTTTCAGTTTAGGGAAAAATATCCAATTTCACGTGTTTTTGTGCTTGAGGTTAATCTACAACCTCAAAGCATTGGATTACACAAATGATCAACCTATAGAACTAGGAAAGTTTGTGAAAGTTGGAACACTTTTAGGATAATGTAGCATCATATTACCACTCTAGTGTTAATATTTAGGCATGCTTGAAAAAATAAGATGTAACATATTAATTTCAATTAATGTCTTAATCTCCTTAAGAGAGAGAGAGAGAGAGAGAGAGAGAGAGAGAGAGAGAGAGAGAGAGAGAGAGAGAGAGAGAGAGAGAGAGAGAGAGAGAGAGAGAGAGAGAGAGAGAGAGAGAGAGAGAGAGAGAGAGAGAGAGAGAGAGAGAGAGAGAGAGAGAGAGAGAGAGAGAGAGAGAGAGAGAGAGAGAGAGAGAGAGAGAGAGAGAGAGAGAGAGAGAGAGAGAGAGAGAGAGAGAGATTTGAATGTTTTCTACACTTCGTATACATGAAGGTACAATCTACTATTAATAAAGTTGATATCAAATCATCATTAATGACATTTCCAATTATTTCACAATGGGGAACATCTTTGTAGCCATGATAGGGATGACTAGATCAGATAAGAGGACATTGATCTTGACATCAAACTAAACTATGATGATTGTTGCCTTCTCAACAGGTGTATCTTGGAAGGCATGAAGCTTTTCCAATTTAAAAGTGCTCCCCACTCACGAGGGCTGAAGTGCAATTGTAGAAATAACATTGAGGAAATCAATAGAATCAACAAGAAAGTGGATCTTTACCTTCATATGAACAAAAAATGATGCACAATACGGCCTTGGATAAATTGCGGCTTAAGTCTTGGCATGGAGTGCCTTGATCTGGTTTTAAATATGTCTCAAGGAAAAGGAAGACATTATAAATCTCTTCTCTTATGTTGGATGATCAACAAACTACTAAGAACTAACTACCTAGCAATACTACCATGGCAAGAGACAGCACGTATCCACCCATCCAACTCCACCCATATATATACCTCTACACTAAGGGGGGTGCATGTCCTTGGGTTTGGCCAGGTTTCCAACAAAGTGGCCCTCATCAGTACACTTTCCCAAGGGTGATCACATGCCTTATTAGTTCCCAAGGTCTATCACATGCCTTCTAAGTCACATGAGGATTCTTCTCTCACGTACACACAAGGTGGCACCTAGAGAAGCTTCTCCCAAGACTAAGGTTCCCACAGCTTAGGATAAATCAAGCCTAAGGTTCCAACCATTCAATTGGGAGCTCATGTGAATAAATACTCCAAGGGTTTCATCCAATGGTTCAAGGCATGTTCCAAGGTTAATTCAATGGCTAAACAAAGGCAAACATACATCATATTCTAACCTTTAGAATCCATATGTTTAACCTTATAAACCCATGAATTATACAACACCTGAGTTCAAGGATATTGTCATTAGATTTGATTAAGGAAAAGAGATTCCCATTACCTGAAGACATAGAGATGGGAGAGGCATCTGAAGGTACTCATGTTATGAACGAAGCAGTTGCATTGAGTGACCCCTTTGATGATGAAGTTGATGAGATTGTGATATGTCAAGTGAATATGAATTCTCTAGGACATTTCAGACTTGATGATGAGACAAAAAAGTATGAGAGTGATTATAATAAGAACTTCTAGGCAAGAGGGGGATGCCATAAGTAAAAGTAAAATTAGTAAATGATGGAGATTTGTATTTAGCTTTGGCCTTGATTGACTTAGCGTCAGAGATAAATGTAATATCCAAGGAGTTGTATGACATATTTGGATGACCCATAGACAAGGAACATGGCTGGAGGGTAAAAACCATAGATAATGGCTCCAGGGCTTTGTGAGGAGCATGTGCTTTTGAATCTGTGACAATTGGGGGAGTTTCTGAGGAGTTCCACTTCTTTGTCTAAGACAATTGTTCGTACGAGGCTATTCTTGGGCAATCCTTGATAGTCAAAATGTAGATGGATACAAAGGCAATGGATGAGGGATCTACATATGCGAGAATCTAATCAAGATATGTAAGTTAATTTTTGAAAATAGTTTTAATTAATTAGACTTTTAATTGCAACACAGGATAGGTGGACAAAAAGTTTTCATTGCTCTCTAGCTAAAAGGCAGTCTTGAAGGTCTATGCCATCCATAATTCACTAATGATTCATCACCATCATGTATTGAAGTAATAGCATTGACAATTATGTATCTTGCTACATCTCTACTCATGTATGGTGATTCATGACTATTTTCATGCTCCTCAAATGTGCAATTATTCATTGAACTAATATATCCTCGAATATTGTTTATTAAATCTACTATATTTCCATGTGTGTAAGGTCTTCCATCAATATATAATCTTTCATTTTCTACATGTGTAATCCATCTACTATTAAGAGAAGCTGTATTCAGGCATAATTGATAAGTACTCATGCTTTGAACGTAACATGTAAGTCAAATCCAATCTCCCCATCTATATATAGGACCAAAAAAATACATAAGAGAGACTTCAGAGATTGGAGGCACATACAAATCCTCCACAATAAAGAGCCAACGACCAACACTAGTGATAATGGAGGGAGCAATCATATAGTGATTAGCCCAAAGGTCAAAAACTTCTCCATCTAAAGGAAATGGTCCTCTATGCCATCTTCCATATCTTCTTCTATCATATGTTTGTACTAGAGGACGATCACGATTTGGCAAAGGATAATCTCTAACCGTTTTAGTCTATAAACTAGGAGGTAGAGGATTTTGAGAAACTGTTACCATTAGTGTCCATGTGAAAGGCCAAATGGATGTCGGACACTTTTTGTATATGTTCTTTAATAAAACATATAGTGGCCTGGTCAGCCATAGACCGTAAGTTCAACCACATTTGTAACACCTAAGAAGTCTGTTTTCGCACTCCTTGAGTACTATGTTTTTCTGCGTATTATGCAGCCTCTGTGCAGAGTACTATGTGCAATGCTTGGAGCTCAGTTTTCTACTATGAGGATATCATCATGGAGATCTCGAGCAGGAGACGACACTGTGGTGTGTAGCCATCAAATTACTTCACTACTATTAAAGCATTTCAACGGAAAAGCTTTGTCCCTTTTGTACGAGCGAAGCGAGCACATTTCTATCCACCCAAGGCTTTTTCCAAGGCAGGTGGCGAATAAGGCATAGACCTTCACATACCTTGTCATCCAAGTCATCGAAGTCACCATCAACACCGTTGGATACATGGAAGGGAGGACCTCAATGATCAAGGAAGAAAAATGTTCCCGGTACTTCTGGGGAGGTCACCCATCCTAGTATTGTTCCCCCTGGAGCTTGCTTAACCGTGCCAATATCTTGCCACTAAGCTACACTCTTGTGGTGCTTGAAGAAGGGGAAAGAATAAGGCCCACATTATCTTCAACAAGTTTTGGGCCCTCAAAGCTTCATTCTTTGCTTTCAAAACCTATTTTTGAAGCATTTTTTGGGGTGATTTTTGGAACCATTTTGGAGTACTTTCGTGCATATTTCTCTTCATAGAGGTCCAAGAACATCAAGAAGAGTGTTCTTTGTACTTCTTCAACAATGAATGTTCACCTTTTGGGGTTGTGTTTCTATCCACATTAGTTAATCTACAAGTTTCTTGAAAGATCCTAGTTGCAAGTTTTTTGAGCCAAAAGAACATAGTTGACGGACACTTGCAGGTGTCATTGACAAGTGTTTGGGCAGTGAATTCAGCTTTTCAGTGCCATTTTACTTCATATATTGAGCACAAACACACTATGTATGCTTATATGGAGACCGATTATGTACGTCCATGTGGTCATTGATATAGCAGTTACGTTTTTGCATACAGCCTTTTATGTTTGATAAAGAGGGTCCTAATGAGGTTTTCTTAGCTAGGAGACACCTAGATGTTGGGGTCTTTTCGGTGATGCAGGTGGAAGACTTACCCAACCTCACCATAGGAGATGTATGATAGTTGTTCATAGGTTCTCGATAAGCCTAGTTGGCTTCTTTCGAGTAACTGATTATATTCAGTGGAGTCAGTGATTCACTATGCAGGTAAACATGTCAATACTTGCAATTTTATGAGATTTTGACACTGATCATATGCTCATTTTGCAAGGATACTCTAGCAAAATTTTTCTAGATTTTTGGTTGTGTCAACTATATAGTGGTTGATTTAATCCTTGATACACTTATTGGTATGAGCACATTTATTCTGACATAATCCTCTTGGTTGGTCATTACTGCTCATTAATTCATCTTTCTGGGAAGACTACTAAATTCTCTCCCAGAATCTTACACTTGGTCATCCCTCTTTGAGCCTTAGTGGTGGTTGGACTCTTCTAGCTCCATTATCATTCTATTCAATTCTCTACCATCATGGCATTAGAGGTCTCAGGCATGTCTGGTGGATCAAGGTCTAGTGCCAATGTTTCGAGGAGGAGCCATAAATTGCAAGGCAAAGACCATTTTGAGATCCGAAAATTTGATGCCACAAACTTTGCTCTATGGAAGAATTAGTTTAAAGATGTGCTGATTCTGAGGAGGCAATGGAAGCCCGTAAATGGAATCTCAAAGAAGCCTGTTAACATGGATGAAGATGATTGGGATAAGTTAGATGAAATGGCTAGGTCTACCATTCGATTTCACCTGACAAATAATGTTTAGTTTATAGTATTAGACTGTGAAAGTGAAGAGGAGCTTTGGAAGAAGTTATGCAATACATATGAAAAAGAGACTGCATCAAATAAAGTGTATCTGATGAGAAAATTATATGACTTCGCATGATGGACACAGATACTCTTGCTGCTCATCTAAATGATTTTGATGCTATATTCCCCTAGTTACATGCTCAAAAGATGGATATGGATAATGAAATGAAAAGTCTTATTGTTATGCACCTTACCATCATCATGGGATACATTTTGCATAGCTATTAGCAATTGTGCACCTGGTTGTAAACTGTTCTATGATGACATATGTGGAGCACTCTTGAGTGAGGAGATTCATAAAAAATCTATGGTTGGCACTCAGAGTGGAGATGCATATAATGTTCGTGATTCTTACCAAGGAAAAAATCAGCAACATGGCAGGAGCAAGAACAAGGATAAGAACGTTGAAATAAGCATAGAAGTAAATCAAGGAAGAGGGATATTGAATGCCATTATTGTCATAAGAAAGGACACATGAAGAAAGACTATTAGGCATTAAAGAATGCTAAGGTAAAGGACAGAATGTTGATGGTCATGTTAAACACCTAATTGCACCATCTACTTTGACTGTGAAGATTGAAGAAATTAATTCTATTTCTGATGATGTTGATGTGTTGACACTCGATAGCACTATACCAACTGAGGCTCTTATAGTTGATTCCCTTTCCCACACGTGGCTGCTAGATTCTGGTGCTTCTTTCCATGTGACACCACATAGAGAATGGTTCTCTAATTATGCAGCAAAGTCTCTTGGTACCGTAAGACTTGGCGACTCTTGCCATGTGACATTGTGGGGATCGGAGTTGTGGTTGTGAAGTTCATTGATGGTTCAAAATTTACTATGCATAACCTCACTTGGAGGCTGCCAAAAGGATCTTGAAGTACCTTAAGTGTACTCAACATCATGGTTTGTATTTCCCTTATACATCAGATTTGGATATAAAGATTTATTCAGATGCAGATTAGGTAGGATGCAAAGATGATAGGAGAAGTACCTCAGGATATTTATCATTTGCAGGTGATAAGCCAATATCATGGTCTTCAAAGAAGCAAACTACTGTTGCTTTATCTTCCACAGATGCAGAATATAGAGGATTGGCCAATGCTACTCAAGAGCCAATATGGATCAGATTATTGTATATAGAATTGGGATTATACACTACATCTCCAAGGATTTTCGGAGATAATACAAGTTCATTACACCTTGCAGCTAATCCTATTTATCATGCTCGGCCCAAGCATATAGAGGTTCACTATCATTATGTGAGAGAGAAGCTATTGAGCAAGGATATTCAGTTGGCATATGTATCAACTAATATGCAATGTGCAAATTTGTTGACTAAAGCATTAGATGGTACAAAACTTTACAGGTTCAAATCAATGATTGGATTGCAGGATATTCATGAAGATTGAAGATGAAGGCCAAGCCAAAATGTTTGGCTTGAGGGGGAGCTGCTAGTGCAAATCACAAGCCTACACATTTGGCTTATAGTTCATACACATTTGAAGTTCCATGAGAACCATTGCTAGTGGAAATTTATCCACTTACCTTTGTAAAAGTCATTTCTTTTGACTAGAAAATATTTGTAATCACCTACCCAAAAGTCGTGGACTTGTTAGTTAGCAAAGTAACTACCAAATTGAGGGAATATCTCCTAGGATGAAGGATCACTTTTAGAGAGAGCCAAAATTTGAATTCAAATTCAAATCTGATTGTAACACTTATATAAGATGACTTGAAAAAGTCACGGTGAGGGGTCCTCTCCCCGAGTTTGTTCATTGCCATTTTGTATGTGTGTAAGGCCTACATTGTAGCCTACAATATCCACCATCATAAGGCTATGGTTATCAAGCCTATGACATCGTACAACATTGTTCATTAATACATACATCTACATTGTTCATCTATGACATCTCTGTTATAGTCATTCTTCACTGTCAACTTGTGCTGCTCATATCTTAGTCAATTCATCACAAAATTCAAAGATCTATAGCTTGTTGGAATGAGCTCAAAGTTATATACGTGCTCAAAGTTATACAAGCTCTGTTATAGCTTGTGCTTATCCATTCAGCTAATTGAGAGAAAAGGACGTCAAGGCACTCACTGGTCAAACTCTGCAGAGGTCCTAAGAAATCGGGGGTAAAGATTTATTTGCTAAATTGATTTCTCTGTGTATAGTGGATCATTTCAAGTGATTCTACTTGTAATCAGTAGCTTACTAAGCTAGTTAGATACCTCTAAAAGGAATTTTTCCAATTCCTACTGTACTGGTAGCAGTGAGCATTACAAGCAGTAGGTGTATGATCCAAAATAGAAGGTTTTCATTGAGTCTTCTATTTGGAGGTTGTCTGTTTTGATTCAATCTTTTCATAAATCTTTTCCAAAGTACATAGGCACTTTTGTGGTGTCATTGGAAAGCTAAGAGGGCCCACATATCAGCTCTGAAGTCACAAAGGGCTAGTACTAAGCAGGATTTGGCAGTACCTACTCATCACTTGGGGTGTTCATCCATCTTTTACAACAAGATTGAGGCAAGGAAGAATGATCCTCTTCTACTTCTTCTATTAGATGAAGTGATTATACAAGAATGACCTAATACAACATTACAATCAATACAATATATAAAAAGTACATAAAGAAACTCTAATGTTTGTGAGTTAGTGAATTAAGAAGAAACAAATGTGCCATCACTCTTGATACATGAATCTGGTAAAGCTCACTAAAAGTATCCCTAACATATATCGGTGTAACCACTACACATGTCAAAGAAATGAGAAGTGCTATGTTTCATCCTCAAATATCACATGTTGAGCTTGATATCTGAACATTTAAGCCCAATGATTTTATGCAAAACGAGCATGAAAATGCAAGGTCCATGTCAAAGACGACATTGCATGGATTGACACAAACACCACATGCATAGTACAGAAGAAATAAATGCCTAGTATGCATAAATTATGCTGACATTTAGTATATTGTCCCTCAAGTGAGTAGTTTATGCATTGCCCATTTGGAAACCATTGGCAAGTAGTTAAGCATAACTTTTGATACTAATCTAGTATAGCTTACACCTTGGGGTTTTTTTATCCTAGTGATCAATGCCTTGACTTTACATGCTTTTTATTACTTCGATTGGGTTGATAACTATGAAATCTATGTGTCCACAAGTATTTATTGCTTCATTCTTGGTAGTTAATGCATTCTTGGTTGAGCAACAAACAACCTTTTATAGCCACTACTAGTTATGAGGTTGAGCATAGTAAAGCTTTGAAATATAAAATTATGTCTAGCTCAAATGCCTTATGGATCATATGAGTTTTGGTTACACTCTTCCACCACCATCATTGGATTGGCAACTATAACAAACTCAATGTTCCATGCTCACACTAAGCACATTGATCTGCATTATCATTATATAAATGAAGATTTTACTTAAGATATTTTATTGGCCTTACGTTCCCATATAGCATAATGTTCCACATCTTTTCATAAATGCTTTTCCTTGTGAGAAGCTCAAAACTTTTTGCAAAGATTTGTGCTTACTACCTTTTGTGGATTGATTTGATTCCACATGGCTGACAACTCTTTGTTTAGTGCATCACCCCTAGTGAGGATGCCTATGAAAACCTTTTGATATTTCAATCATATTTGAGACATCAAATCAAAATTTTGCAACTCTCTTCCATGCATACAAAGTTTTTTTCTCTATAAATACTCGTGAAGTTTGTGAATCTCAGTTTCCCACTTTGAGCATTCTCAACCATTTGTCTGAGCGTTTGAATGGCTTCTACTTCTCATCGTCCTTCCGATCATGTAACCTCATGCGAGGCTTACAATATAAGAGAGGATTCTTTATGAAAACCTCTTTTTGTGAAGCTAAATGATTGGATGACTATGCTTGCTAGTTGCAAAGGTTTCCAAAAAGTCAAACATGCTAAAAGAGACAACACAAAAATTTAAATTGAAAGGTCATATTCTCAGCTTTAAATTGAAGAGACATCTTTTAATTGTTTTTGTATTACAAGATATATGTTTTTTATTGGAAATATTTTTCCTTCCAATATTCTGGAGTGGCAACTTGTCGAATGTTTAATAGGAACATTCAAATTTCTTCATAAGGATTATGCAAAAATTATGTATGCAAACAAACCTATTCAAATTTTCAATAGCATTCAGTTATTTGTCTATTTTGTAGATTATCCGATGCCATTAGGGAGGAGTTGATGGGGGATTATTCTAACGCCCCAATGCAAAAATGGAAGATGGCCGCCCTCCACTAGGTCCACAAGCAGTGATATATGCTCACTATTCTAACCTTTTCTCTGAACCAGTACAGCGACTTAAAATGAAATTTTGCAGACTTAGAATAGACTATAAGAGCTAGCCAAAAAGTTCTAAATCACCCAAAATGGATATTCCAGCTGGGAAAATTAGCCTTTGCAAAAAACGTTCAGGGCACTATATGAGATACCAAATGAAGCTTGAAATAAATGAAAATGAGTACAAGGAGAGATCAAACAATGCTCTGCAATCTGGTACAATCAGATTTGGAAAAGCCTAACTATGCCTCTAGATAGGGAGGAGCAAAATCATGAGAAAATGAGGTAAGCAAGCAAGGGGGCTGCTTGATGGAGTTTATGACTTTACTAAACTAAGTGAGAAACTCGTGGAATGCATACAACTCAAGAAACAAAGGTGGGATGATGCTTACATAGAGTTTTACTTTTCCTACAATCTAGCTAACCACCCACCAATCAGTGTAGGTGCACTTTTTGGTGGTTGATTTGATGAGATTTGAATTTGATTAATTTTGGTGGAGCTTCTAACTTTATTCCATGACTTTGGGTCCTCCTTTTTTATTGTTCCACTTAAAAAACTCGTGGTTGAGCCTTTTTGCATGATTGAGACTTGATTTTCAATAGTCCCCCTCAAGTCTCAACCCCTAGGTCCTTCATTCCGATGCATGCCTTGAATTGTTGTAGCTTTACTCCATCCAATGCTTTGTTAAACATATCTGCATATTGGTCCTTTGTATTTACATGCTCCACCTTGACATCCTTTGACATGATCTTCTCTCTAATAAAGTGGTAATGCACTTCTATATGCTTCGACCTCGCATGGAATACCGGATTTTGAGCCAAGCATATGCTACTTATGTTGTCACAAAAAATAGGTACTTGCTTAAAGTGCAAATCAAGATCAACAGACAACTTATTGAGCCACATAAGCTCACATGAGACTTGTGCTAAGCCTCTATACTCAGCTTTGATCGATGAGAGAGCCACTGTTGGTTGTTTCTTTGACATCCATGAGATGGTCTTCTTCCCTAGCATGATAACATATCCACTAGTGCTCCTCCTGTCATCTTTGGAACCTGCCCAATTGACATCACAATAAGCTTGTACATTTAATCCATGATCAAATGGATAATATAGACCTTCATTCATTGATCCTTGGAGGTCCCTAAGTACCCTTTTGGCTGCAACAAGATGATGTACTCTTGGTGCTTGCAAAAATTCAGATAATACTCCAACTACATGTGCAATATCTAGTCTTGTCATAGTAGCATACAAGAGAGAGCCAATTATTGACCTATACATGGAGAGATCTTTCACTTCTTCACCTTCATGAGCACTTAGTTTAACATTTACTTCTAATGGATTTGAAATGGGCTTGCAATCGCACAAGCCAAGCTTCTTCAAAAGATCTAGAATGTATTTGCTTTGCATCAAGTATATACCTTCCCCTTTATATAGTACTTCAATCCCAAGGAATTACCTTAAAATCCCTAAATCTGAGATTTTAAAATCACATCCAAGCTTCCTCTTTATGCCCTTGATGTTGGCTCCTTGCATCTCTTCATTAGATTGGGATGCTCATGATCATTCAACAATTTCAAGTTTTCTATGAAAAATGAAAGATGACATCCAAAAAGCAATGTTAGTAGGTTGAATCTCTCGAAGGTTAAAGATTCAATGGTTTTTTCCTTTGCACATTTTTTGTAGTATGTTTTAAAAACATGTTATTACAGAAAAAAAACAATGTGGTTGAATAGGAGAGATTCAATTTCAAAGATTGATGATGTTTTAAGTAGGGAATGGGATAGAAAAGAATTTCAAAAGCTAGGAGGCACCAATTTATGTAAAGTTAGTCCAATTTCTCTTTCAATTTCATATTAGATATCTCGACAATCACTTGTTTTAGGATAGAGAAGGTGGAAAAAAAATCTTGGACCATGGATACCCTTGGATTCAAAGGAGAGCTATCAAGAATTTGAGTTAGAATTATTGATTCATCCAGATTTTCAACCTAGAAAAATAATTATCACTGCAAATTGGAAACTCAAAAATGTAAGGGAGCTCCTAGAGTACCTTGATGAGGTTTCACCACAGTTCAGATTCTCAATTGATGGTGAAATGGTAAACATTATATCAGAGAAAAAATTATCTTGCATTACTTGCCTACCACCCTTCCAACCCTTGAGAATGTAAGCAATATTTCCTTTTTCCTTCTACCAAAATTGTTCAAATGGAAACAAAGATATTGATGCTAAATGCATATCTCTTTTTTTATGAAGAATCATCATATTCATATTGGCATTGTTTGCAAACACGTTTATCATTGCTCGGTTAGGCTAAAGAATACCTCTGTGTTAGTGATTAGCTAACATGCTAATCACTAAATACATATCTCTTTTGTATGTAAATTTTTCATTTTCATATTGACATTGTTTTGATTTGTATCATCATTCTTTTAAGGTTTTGATTGTGTAAAGACTTTTATCCTTGTTGGGTTAAGGTAAAGAATATCTCCATTGTGTAAATAATTTTATCATTTTCAAATACATATGATCGTTATGCAAGGTTTCTACTGTCCAAAGAAATTCTATTGATCAAGATAAGGATAAGAAGTTCTCCATGTTGGTGATTAGCTATATAGAGCACTAAGGTAGGAATATTACAAAGGGGAGAAGCTTGGAGGACATGAACAATTCAAGCAATACGAGGCATTGAAGGTTCTCCAAAGGCCTTTATCACTTTGATTGTCTTTCTTTTTTTATGTTAATGGGCCATGTATGAAAAGGCACGACCAATTCAAGTGATTAGGACCATTTGAAGTTCTTGGACTACTCTCTTCGCTTGAATCCATTGTGCCTTTTGTGTGAGTGATTAACAAAGTATAAGAGCATCAAGGGTAAGAATATTACAAAATGGAGAAGATTGGAGGACACAATCAATTCAAGCGATTAGGGCCATTGGAGGTTCTCTGAGTTCCCTCATTGCTTGAATTGGTCGTGTCCTCCAATCTTCTCCATTTTGCTTCAGAAGAACAAGTTTTCAATTCAGATATCACCAAATCATGATATAGCATAAAAATGTAGAAATTAATGATAAACCACTTATTTATCTTAGTTGATCTCATGAAGAGGGGGCATACCACAAATTATATTTTAGACAGAACTACTACCAACATTAATAAGTTGAAACACATTTCTTTATAGAAACATGAGTAACCAACACTATCTTCTATATAAAGATAGAATGGCATCATTTACCAATACATACAATGCTTTGAAGGTTAATTTGATGGAGAGTGTTAATCTCCAAAAGAACAAGCTATCATTGATGTTAGAACACTTCTATATCAAGAATAACTCAAAACCTTGATCAATTTTGGAAGACCAATACCAAACTATCAAAATTTGCACTAACTGTGAAGAGAGTCACTACTTTGAAAAGTCTGCTCCACTTAACTCACTCATTGCCTAACCAAATGTGTAAAATTTTCAATGAAACTTTTTATGAAGTGTCGATAATTTTTGCACCTTTTTCCAAGTTAAATAATCTCAAAAGACTCAGTAGATCTCGACAAATGATTCAAACAATCCACCTATGTCTAAAACTGTACTTCTCTACAATCGATTTTGACACCTGTAGATTTTAATGCATAGTTCTCTCAAAGAACAATCCATTTATTCAAATTCTTTTAGCCATAGGTAGCTTACCTTCCAACTTAAAGAATGAGTGCTTGCTTGCTCAAAACTTTACACTGGGGAAGGAGAACTGACCAAAACATTAGCATCAAATTTTGCGCCTATTGCAACTTCAGATCTTCACAATTACACATGTAAATGTTCCTACTCTCAATTCTCTCAGCCTGATCACAATTAGAGTCTGAAAACTTGTATAGAGATCAATCAACTATAGACTTAGACTTGTACAAAAGCATTTCACAAAAGGTTAAACATAGAAGGAGTACTCAACAAAAGATCGGGTGCAATTTTTCTTCTTCTTTGAAATTTTACATCTGAATGATGAGAGAGATCTTCTACACTTCTAAAGTGTCTAATGACTCGTACAACTTCTAATTCTTCATATCTCATGCTCTCTCATACTTGCCTCAACTTTCTTCTTGTATATATAGGCATATATGTACAAGCTCATGACCATACAAAAGGTATATGTGAGCTAACTAAAAGTTTAATGTACATATGTATACAAGTCTTCATTTCCTGAATGTGCACTAACTTCAAGCTTCATAGGCTAATCTTTTCTTCAATCTTTGGCTTCAAGTCTTTATCTAAAACATCAATTGATGGTTTTCATGCACGAACAACTCCCCCTCAATCATCAATTGAGGTTTTCTCTATCTTCTTTATTCCTGCCATGTCTTTAAATCTTTGTAGCTTTGGTCCATCCAAGCTTTTGGTTAGCATATCTACAATCTGATCTTTTGTATGTATGACTTAAATCTCCTTATCAATCACCTTCTCTCTTAAGAAGTGATACTGAATCTCAATGTGTTTAGTCCTGGCATGAAAAACAGGATTAGCAGCTAGATACAATGAACTCATATTATCTCCATGAATAGTGGGTGTACTCTGAATGATGTCAAAACTCTTCATGAGAATCTTCAACCATATGACTTCCTTTGCAGCTTCAACCATTCCTTTATACTCTGCCTTTGTAGATGATAAAGCAACTGTATGTTTCTTCTTAGAACACCAAGAGATTAACTTATCTCCCACATAACACAAGTATCCATATGTTAATCTCCTATCATCAGGATTACTTGCCCAATTTGTATCATTATATATCTTGATGTTTGTATCTGATGTAAAACCATAATACAAACCTTCCTTGAGTGTACCCTTTATGTATCTTAACACTCTTTGTCCTGCAACCCAATGTTCTTTCCTAGGACAATGCATGAATTGAGACAACACTCCAAGTGCATATGACAAGTCAAGCCTAATTAATGTAGCATAAATTAGACTACCAATCGGAATTTGATATAGCTTCATGTCCTTGAATTCTTCTCCTCCATATCTGCTCAATTTGTGATTCACTTCCATTGGAGTAGGTGCTACCCTACAATCTTCCATTTTAAATTTGATCAACAAGTTCTTCAAATACCTTTCTTGAGTCACATATACTCCATGTTGAGTATATGAGATCTCTATGCCCAAGAAATATGACAAGTCTCCCAAGTCACTAATCTTGAAATATTTCTCCGTTTGTTTCTTGAGGCTTTGTATGCCCTTCTCATCTGTACCTCTAAGAATTATGTCATCAACATATATGCACATATAAATGAACCCATCATCATTTGGTTTAAAAAGCAAGCTACTATGGGCTTTAGATACATGGAAATCAAGTTCCTTCAAGAACTTCACGTCTATAATTCCATGCCCTTGGGGCCTGCTTCAAACCATACAAAGCTCTCTTGAGCTTACATACACATTCTGAATACCTTTTATCTCTAAAACCTTGTGGTTGCTCCATGAAAACATCATCTCAAATATAACCATTAAGAAAAGCATTCTTCACATCTAATTGACATAATCTCCAACCTTTACATGCAGGAATGGCTATGAGTGTCCTGATAGTTGTCATCTTTGCCACAGGACTATAGGTCTCATCATAATATATCCCATATGTCTGAGCATACCCTTTCACAACAAGTCTAGCTTTATACCTAGACACACTTCCATCTGCATACCTCTTTGTCTTGTAGACCCATTTGCATCTAATGATCTTTTGACTATTTGGTTTAGGAACCAAATCCCATGTCTCATTCTCCATCAATGCATCATACTCTTCCTACATAGCTTTCTCCCAATTTTCCTTACCTTTCGCCTCTTTCATATGTAGAAGGGTCTTCATTTGTTTCACTATGTAAGCATAATCTTTAGTAGTCCAAAAAGAAGTGTCATAGCTATACCTTGTAGGTTGCCCTTTGTGTCTTGATGACCTTCTAAGTTTCCCACTTCTTGAGGTTTCTGGTTCATCACATTCTAGATAAAAACTTGGCACTTCTTCAACTTCAACTTCTACTTCATTGGTCTCTTCTTCATCAAATATCTGAACCTTTGATTTGCCTTTCTTCTGATTCAAAACTTCTTCATCACTTGCATGATTATTGATTTGTACCTGCATACCAAGTACCTTGGTCATCAAATGTAACATCCTTTGATACAAGGAATTGCTTTGTGGATGGACTCCACGACCTATAACAAATTTGCTTATCATCATATCCAATGAAACTTTTCAGCTTTAGGTTCCAATTTATGCCTCAACTCAGATGGCACATATGCATAAGCCAAACATCCAAATACTTTGCAATGATCTAAGGTACGTCTCTTACCCCACCATGCCTCATATGGTGTCATACCCTGAAAAGCTTTACATGGTAATCTATTAACCAAGTATGTAGCTGTATTTACAGCCTCAACCCACAAATAATTTGGATAATTTTTCTCCTTCATCATTGATCTTGCAAACTCAACAAGATTTCTATTTCTCCTTTCTGCTACACCATTTTGTTGAGGAGAGTACCTGCAAGTAACTTCCATTTTCATACCTGCATTCCATAAGTAATCATTGAACTCATTAGAGAAATACTCTCCCCCTCCATCTGACCTTAGTCTCTTTAACTTTTGCCCTGTGATTCTTTCTGCATACACATGATAATGTTTAAATGTATTGAATACCTCTGATTTATCTTTGAACACATATATAGTGATCCACCTGGTAGCATCATCAACATACATCACATAATATCTTGAACCATTTATAATGAAATCCTTTGATGGTCCCCACACACAATGTGTACCAACTCAAGCTTCTCTGAATACATGAAACCATGCTTAGAATATGATTGCTTATGAGCCTTACCTAATTGACATGCCTCACATCTGTATGTCATATGTTGACCTGCAACATTAGGCAATCCAAGCACTGAACCATTGTTAACCATATCCTTAATACCTCTCTCATTCAAATTTCCAAGCCTTTTGTGCCAAAGATCTAACTTAGAGATCTTATGTCCTCCATAAGTGAAGAAGGCATGACCAACATTACCTTGAATCTTCAATGTGAAGAGTCTTCCTTCTTTCTTCCCTGAAAAAAATTTTTTATACCCATTGCTAGGGTCTTGCACAAAAACTCCATCATTAGTGAACCTTACTTCATAAACTTTTTCAACAATTCGCCCTACACTTATCAAATTCTTTGGAATTGTAGGAACATACAAGACCTTACTCAGAAGAGTACTTCCATCCTTGGCCTTCACTGATCCAATTGACTTCACATTGTGCTTTGTATTATCACCTGTTTGACCTACATGATTAGTAACCTTATTCTCCAAATCAGTCATCAAAGCTATATTGCCACTCAGGTGATTGCTACACCCTGAGTCAATGTAGAAGACTATTTGATCTTCACTTTGTCTTTCACAAGTTGCATTCATAATCAAAGTTGAATCCTCCTTCTGATCTGAAGCATAATTGTAGTAGGTATTGCTATAGGATTGACTTTGGAATCCTCTACCTGCATTTCTTCCAAAGTAACCTCTACTATCTCTAACTTTCAAATTACCTCTTTGGTTTCTACCACCTCTTCCTCTTGAATTAAAGTTCTAACTATATCCTCCATTATTTTGATTATTATGCCAACAATCATGAACTAAATGATTTTTCTTACCACAAATCCAACAAGCTTTGGCTCCATCTTTATTGCTTCTACCTCTTCCTCTACCTTTGCCACCTCCTCTTCCTCTTAGGAAGTTAGCTTGGCTAGTTGTACCTTCTTCTTCATTTAATTGTTGCTTGCCTTTGCTATTCTTCTTCTTTTCTTTTGAATACATTGCTTGACCTGTGGTCTTATCAACATCACCTTTAACATCCTACTCAAAATTTAGCATATGTCCTAGCAACTGATTTAAATCAGGAGTGAAATGATCTAGTGAAAATTCAGTAGAGAAAATGAATGGCTTCCATTTCTCATCTCCTCTCAACCCTGTGAGGATTTGCCTGGCCAATTTATCCTCCTAAATATCATCAACTGCACTGAATGCATCTGCAATATCCTTCATTCTTATTACATAATCAAAAATAGATTGAGAAGCTTTCTTTTTGAATGTATTGAACTCTGCCCATAAGGATGCCTTCCTTATTGGAAATGCTCCTCCAAAGCATTCCATATGTCACTTGCACTTTCAAGTCCTCTAATATGAGGTAGCAAGTAGTCATTGACTCCCATGTAGATAATGCTCCTTGCTTGAGCATCCTTCTTCATCCAAGTCTTCAAATCTAAGAGTTCATCCCTAGTTGGAACACTAGGATCTCTGAATTGTGGTTTTTCTTCATCACTTGTGATGTAACCTATCAAGTCTTTGCTCATAAGATGAGCTTCCATCCTCATTGACCATGCTGGATAGTTTTCTCTATTCAATTTCTCTATCTGAAGAGAATCTCCCATCCTTTCTTCACTTGTGTATTAAATTCTTCAAGCTTTATGAGGAAAAAGTGTACCTTTACTTCGAATGAAGTTTCTTTTGATCTTCTTGATAGCTTCAAGCCTCCTTCTCAAGCTATCCCTTTAAGCTTTCACCTTTAGAACCTTCAAATGTTGATTTCTATATGACTGCAGCAGTCGGGATCCTCCTTTCTTCTATATTGATGATTCCTGCTGTGATACCACTGATGGAGAGTGTTAATCTCCAAAAGAACAAGCTATCCTTGATGTTAGAACACTTCTATATCAAGAATAACTCAAAACCTTGATCAATTTTGGAAGACCAATACCAAACTATCAAAATTTGCACTAACTGTGAACAGAATCATTACTCAAAAAAGTCTGCTGCACTTAACTCACTCATGACCTAACCAAATGTGTAAATTTTTCAATGAAACTTTGTATGACATGTTGCCTTATGTTTCTACACCTTTTCCAAGTTAAATCATCTCAAAATACTTAGTTGATCTTGAGAAATAATTCAAACAATCCACCTATGTCTAAAACTATACTTCTCTACAGTCAATTTTGATAGCTGTAAATTTTAATGCATAGTTCTCTCAAATTACAACCCATTTATTCAAATGCTTTTAGCCATAGGTAGCTTACCTTCCAACTTAAGGAATGAGTGCTTTCTTGCTCAAAACTTTACATTGTGGAAGGAGAACTAACCAAAACATTGGCATCACATTTTGCGACTGTTGCAACTTCACTTCTTCACATTTACACATGTAAATGTTCCTACTCTCAATTCTCTCAACCTGATCACAATTAGAGTCTGAAAACTTGTACAGAGATCAGTCAACTACAGACTTAGACTTGTACAAAAGGATTTCACAAAAGATTAAACAGAGAAGGAGTACTCAGCAAAAGATCGGGCACATTTTTTTGTCTTCTCTGAAAATTTTACATCTGAACGATGAGAGAGATCTTCTAAAGTTCTAAAGTGTCTAATGACTCTTACAACTTCTAATTCTTCATATCACATGCACTCTCATAATTTCCCCAACTTTCTTCTTGTATATATAGGCATATGTGTACAAGCTCATGACCATAACAAAAGGTATATGTGAGCTAACTACAAGTTTAATGTACATATGTATACAAGTCTTCATTTCCTGAATGTGCACTATCTTCAAGCTTCATAGGCTAATCTTTTGTTCAATCTTTGGCTTCAAGTCTTTATCTAAAACATCAATTGATGGTTGTCATGCACCAACATAATTTGTGTACAAATTTGTATTTACAACAAAGAGCATATAAATATCTTCCAACATATGTTGGAAGTACATGGGCTTACTATCATGATGTAATCCTAGATACAAAACACTTTACATTTTTTGGAGCCTTCTCTTTTGTGCTTATTCTTCACCTTTTGGAGCCTTCACATTTATGCTTATTCTTCGGAAAATGCTTCAATGGAGAGTGAATAGAAGGTCCTTTCTTCTTATGTTCAATCTTCTTATGTCCTAGTGGTGGAGGTGGTGGAGGAGAGTCTGGATCATATGGATAGATAGCATTGTTCAAGATGGCATGAATTGTTTTTTCTCTCACCAAAAGGACCCATGCATCTAGGTAATCAGATAGATTTAAACTAGGACTGTAAAATCTGCATTCTAAGAACCTTATTGCATTGGAAATTACTCTCCATCCACATAATGAATTGTCTTTCTATAGTGGTAGAATTTAAAAATAACCAAACTTTTTTTCTTCATTCAGTTTGCTTAGATATTTATGATCAATGTGCATTTTCAAAAATTTTACAACACTGCAAGGCTAAATTAATATCATAGTGCATGGAAAGAGTGATAGATGAGATCAATTGAATTGTACAAGAACTTATAGTTTGAAATTAACATGCTGTGATTAGAGAGAGTTCATGAATAAGGCTTGGTGATCAACAAAACAATAATTATGAGACTCCAATGACCCCTAGAAATGTAACACATACTTGTAGTTACCGCATTAAGATATTAACTATTGATAAAATGATGCATATTATGGCTTGAAAAATACATGAGATCTATATTGACTATGTTGTCAGGGATTTCAACATTAAAGTCTCTCAAGATTTTGTTTTCTTCAAGCCATATGCCAGACATGTAGCCTTTGTCCCATTGCATTGAAGCATTTACAATAACCTAGCCATCTCCTTTCTTTAAAAGCTCTGAGTTAGCCTTCTTTAGCCTCTGAATGTCCTCAAGGATAAAAACTTCTTCTGACAAAAGATTCTTCCTTATCTTCTCCTCCTTAGACTCTGTTGCATTTCTTGTTGAATGTTCTTGAGAAGGGACCTCTTCAATTTTGACTATAGATGGCTTAAGGTTTCTTGCTGGAGGTATATTAAGAATATAAAAAAATTTCTCATCATGCTTGTCAAGAGGGACAATGGCTTTATCAAACTTATATCTTAGCCTACAACAACATAGTACTTGGCCATAAGAGTCACCCTGTGGCAATGTGTTGCACATAAATACACGTCATTAATAAAATCAAGTGCAAAATCTTCTACTGCGCCTTGCAAGCACAGAAGAGCCTGTGTCTACCATTTGACATTCACAAATCAAGTAGTCTTCATCATAGAGCAAAGATTGGTAGAGATCTCCATAACCATTGTCATGAAAGGAAGTCTTGGGATGAGGAGTCCTTTGGACTTCTGAGCTCTTTTGATTTCCCTCAGTGATATGACATGATATTTAACTCTCTTTTTAGAGTATGCCTTCTATGGATCACCCTAATTTTGGCTATTTATGGTCTCTTGAGCAGGTCCTTGGTCCTCTAGAACAGGTCCCCCATGCTCTTGCTCCTGAAGGTACAACTTAATAACTGTCTTCTTTTTTGGGGATTCACTCAATAATTAGGCAAAAAGATATGAATACATATGAGGAAAGAAGAAGGACAAAGATCTATGGAAGTTAGATACTTAGAAAATCATGCCTATGTGAAGGGATAAATTCACACATGTAATAGAATGGCAAAATTAGAGATCAAATTTAGTCCAAGACTTCTAGAATTACTTGTTTGAGTTTAGGGGTATATAGAGCAAATGTATATAAGTTTATTTGAGAGAAACAAATGTAGAAGAACCTGATTTTGTAATTCCTTAGTGAGTATAGAGGCATTCAGGTATTTTTTGAGTGAGATGATGATGAGGGGTCACTCAGTGTAGGAGATCTTTCTATGGCTATGAGTAGAATGAGGCTATTCCAATCAAGTGATTTCCTAATAATATGAAAATTAGTCAGAAGTTATGAGTTTTCTAGCACAGTTTTGTATGATCTTCTAAGAGTCGAATCTCACAATACAATCTAATTTTTTTCATGAATGATAGCTCATTTTAAAGTTATCTACAATCCATCAAAAGATCTTTGCAAAATAGGATGTGTGCTGAGAGAAACAAGTTTAACAATGAAGGCATGTCAAATCGATGAAGGCAATTCTCAGTTTTTAGACATAGTGTAACTTATGAAAACATTAAAAAGTATTTAAAAGTTACTGCTTGAAATTTTTGCTTGGAATGTGTTGCGTAATATAAGTAAGAACCTATATTAGTCACTGAGCACAAGAATCTTTAAGATTCAAGCTAAATCAGAGAAGAATTGAAGCTAGAAAGAAAGGCACAATTTTATGAAAGTCAATGTTCACATTTAGTAAGAAATGTGTTAAAGTTTTTTGAAGATTGAAGTCTTGCTGAGCTAATGATGGTTATAGAGGTCTTATAATATGATGTTAGCTTAGTTTTTGTGGTGTTTCATACACCAGCAAGAGGTATGAGAGGAGAAAGGTCCTAAAGAGTAGAAGGAAGTGCAGATACAAGAGATCTTAAAAAGTTTTCATTGGGAAGGTGAAAGCTGAAGCATCCAACAACAAAAAGAATCTTAGAATCACTTCAAAGTCATCCTCAAGGGTAAACATCTACAAAAGGTAACATTCTTTAACCTTAAACTCATAGGCTGTAGTAGAAGCAAGAAGACCATGGTAGATCATATCTTTATTGACAAATTGGACAAAGATAAATATTCTACTTGGGTGATGAGAATGGAAGCCTTACTTATGATGACAGGTGATGAAGAAAATCCTAAATTTGAAGATGATATTCAACCAAAGAAATAAGAGCTAGAAGCTTTGAAGTTTTGGAAAAAGAAGCATTGGTGCAAGACAATCAACAATTGGTGATTAGGACAAAGGTTTGAAATTAAAGAATGAAGCAAAGATCAAATTCAGAAGCATGAAGACTAGTGAATGAAGACTTGTATATACATGTACACTAAACTTGTAATTAGCTCACTTATGCCTTTGTTATGGTTACGAGTCTGTACATATATGCTTATATATACAAGTATAAACTCGGGGTATAGATGAGAGATGATGAGTGAAAAGTTGTAAGAGTCATTAGACATTTTAGAAGTGAAGAGAATATGTCTCATCAATCACATTTAATGTTTTCCTGAATAGAAGAAAAGTTGCACCCTGATTTCTTGATTAGTGCTCCTTCTCTGTTTATCCTTTTGTGAAATGCTTTTGTACATGTCTAAGTCTATAGTTGAATGACCTCTATACAAATTTTCAGATCCTAATTGTGATCAGGCTGAGAGAATTTTAAGTAGGAACATTTACATGTGTAAATGTGAAGAAGAGAAGACTATAGCAGGTGCAAATTGGATGATAACGTTTTGGTTGGTTCTCCTTCCACAATGTAAATTTTTGAGCAAGTAAGCACTCATTCTTTAATTTGGAAGGTAAGATACCTATGGCTAAAAGCATTTGAATAAATGGGCTCTAATTTGAGAGAATTGTGCATTAGAAGTTGCAGGTGTCAAAGTCGATTGTACATAAGTACAATTTTAGACATAGGTGAATTGTTGGAGTAAATCTCAAGATTTACTAAAACTTTTGAGAAATTTTAACTTGTAAAAGTTGCACAACACCTTGTAGAAAGTTTCCTTGGAAACTTTACACATTTGATCAGTCTGTGAGTGGATTAAGTGAGGTAGACTTTTTGTATGTTGAGTTTGTTCATAGTCAGTTCAAAATTTTGGTAATCTGGTATCAGTCTTCCAAAATTGGTTGAGGTTATGAGTTGTTCTTGATATAGAGGTGCTCTAACATTAAGAATAACTTAGTATTTTGGAGATTAACACTCTCCATCAGTGGTATCAGAGTAGGAATCATCAAAATTGAAGAAAGGAGGGCCTCGACTGTTGCAGCTATACAGAAATCAACCTTTGAAGATTCAAAAGCTGAAAGTTTGAAGTGAACGCTAGAGAAGGATGGCTGAAGCTATCAAGAAGATCAAAAGGAACTACATTCAAAGTAAAGGTACATTTATTATTCACAAAGCTTGAAGAATTTAATACACAGGTAAAGAAAGGATGGGAGATTCTCTTCAGATAGAGAAATTGGATAGAGAAAACTGTCCTGCTTGGTCAATGAGGATGGAAGCTCATCTAATGAGCAAAGACTTGATAGGATAGATTACAAGTGAAGAAGAAAAACCAAAATTCAGAGATCCTAGTGTTCCAACTATGGATGAGCTCTCTGATTTGAAGACATGGATGAAGAAGGATGCTCAAGCTAGGAGTATTATCTATATGGGAGTCAATGATTACTTGCTACCTCACATTAGAGGACTTGAAAGTGCAAGTGACATATGGAATGCTTTGGAGGAGCATTTCTAAAACACCACAAAGTCAAGGAAGGCATCTTTATGGGCAGAGTTTACCACATTCAAGAAGAAGGCTTCTCAATACATTTTTGATTATGTAGCAAGGATAAAGGACACTGCAGATGCATTAGGAGCAGTTGATGAAGATATTGAAGAGGATAAACTGGTAAGGCAAATTCTCACAAGTTTGAGAGGAGATGAGAAGTGGAAGCCTTTTATTCTATCTATTGAATTGTCACTAGATCATTTCACTCCTGATTTGAATCAATTGGTAGGACATATGCTAACCTTTGAGTAGGATGTCAAAGGTGATGTTGATAAAAGTATAGTTCAAGCAATGTATTCAAAGGACAAGAAGAAGATTAACAAAGGCAAGCAACACTTGAATGAAGATGAAGGTACAACAAGCCAAGCTATCTTCCTAAGGGAAGAGGTGGTGGAAAAGGAAGAGGAAGAGGCAGAAGCAATAAAGATGGGGTCAAAGCTTGCTAGATTTGTGGTAAGAGTAATCATTTAGCTCATGAATGTTGACATAATAATCAGAATGGAGGAGGATATAATTAGAACTTTAACTCAAGAGGAAGAGGTAATAGAAATCAGAGAGGTACTTTCAGAGGTAGAGGTTACTTTGGAAGAAATGCATGTAGAGGTTTCTAAAGTCAATCCTACAATAATACCTACTACAACTATGCTTCTGATCAGAAGGAGGATTCAACCTTAATTATGAATGCAACTTGTGAAAGACAAAGTGAAGATCAAAGAGTCTTCTACATTGACTCAGGATGTAGCAATCATCTGAGTGGCAACATAGCTTTGATGAATGATTTGGAGAATAAAGTAAGTAATCATGTGGTTCAAATAGGAGATAATACAAAGCATAATGTGAAGTTCATTGGATCAGTAGCCAAGGATGGAAGCACTCTTTTGAGTAAGGTTTTGTATGTTCCTACAATCCCAATGAATCTGATAGGTGTAGGGCAAATTGTAGAGAAAGGTTATGAAGTAAGGTTCACTAATGATGGAGTTTTTGTGGAAGACCCTAGCAATGGGTATAAAAATATTGTTTCAGGAAATAAAGAAGGAAGGCTATTCACATTGAAGATTTAAGGCAATGTTGGTCACGTCTTGTTCACTTATGGAGGACATAAGATCTCTGAGTTAGATCTTTGGCATAAAAGGCTTGGACATTTCAATGAAAGAGGTATTAAGGATATGATTAACAAGGGTTCAGTGCTTGGATTACCTAATGTTGCAGGTCAACACATGACATACAAATTTGAGTCATGTCAATTAACGGTAAGGTGCATAAACAATCAAATAATAAGCAGGGTTTCATGTATTCAGAGAAAGCTTGAATTGGTACATACAGATGTGTGGGGGACATCAAAGGACTTTAGTATTAATGGTTCAAGATATTATGTGATTTATGTTGATGATGCTACTAGGTGGATCATTATATATGTGATCAAATATAAATTAGAGGTGTTCAATACATTTAAACATTATCTTGTGTATGCAGAGAGAATTAGAGGTCAAAAATTGAAGAGATTAAGGTCAGATGGAGGGAGAGAGTATTTCTCTAATGAGTTCAGTGAATACTTGTGGAATGTAGGTATAAAAAGGGAAGTTACTTGCAAGTAATCTCCTCAACAAAATGGTGTAGCAAAAAGGAGAAATAGAACTCTTGTTGAGTTTGCAAGCTCAATGATGAAGGAGAACAATTGTCCCAATTATTTGTGGGCTGAGGTTGTAAATACAACCACATACTTGGTTAATAGGTTACCATGTAAAGCTTTGGAGGGTATGACTCCATATGCAGCTTGGTGAGGTAAGAGACCTACCTTAGATCATTGCAAAGTATTTGGATATTTGGCTTATGCATATGTGCCATCTCAATTAAGGCATAAATTGGAACTGAAAGCTGAAAAGTATGTGTTCATTGGCTATGATGATAAGCAGATGGGTTATAGGTTGTGGATTCCATCCATAAAGCAATTCCTTGTGTCAAAAGATGTTACATTTGATGAGCAAGGTACTTGGTATGCAGGTACAATTAATATTCATGTAGGTGAGGAAGAAACTTTGAATCAGAAGAAAGATAAATCAAAGGTTCAAATTTTTTATGAAGAAGAGAACAATGAAGAAACAAGTTGAAGTTGAAGAAATGCCAAGGTTTGATCCAGAATGTGATGAACCAGAAACTTCAAGAAGTCGAGAACTCAGAAGGTCATCAAGGCATAAATGGCAACCTACAAGGTATAGCTATGATACTTCTTTTTTGACTACTAAAGATTATGCTTACATGGTGAAAGTAGAGGAAGACCCTTCTACATATGAAGAGGCAAAAAGTAAGGAAAATTGGGAGAAAGCTATGCAGGAAGAGTATGATGCATTAATAGAGAATGAAACATGGGATTTGGTTCTCAAACCAAATAGTAAGAAGATCATTGGATGCAAATGGGTCTACAAGACAAAGAGGTATGCAGATGGAAGTTTGTTTAGATATAAAGCTAGACTTGTTGTGAAAGGGTTTGCTAAGACATATGGTAAAGATTATGATGAGATTTATAGTCCTCTGGAAAAGATGACAACTATAAGGACTCTCATAGCTATTGCTACATGTAAAGGTTGGAAGCTATGTCAATTAGATGTGAAGAATGCTTTTCTAAATGGTTAAATTTCAGATAATGTTTTCATGGAGCAACCAGAAGGTTTCAAGGATAAAAGGTATCCAGAGTATGTATGTAAGCTCAAGAGAGCTTTGTATGGTTTGAAGCAGGCCCCAAGGACATGGAATTACAAACTTGTGAAGTTCTTGAAGGAGCTTGGTTTCCAAGTGTCTAAGGTAGATAGTAGCTTGCTTGTTAAAGCAAGTGATGATGGGTTCATTTACATGTGCATATATGTTGATGACATAATTCTTACAGGTATAGATGAAAAGGGAATACAAGGTCTTAAGAAGCAAATGGAGAAAGAATTCAAGATCAGTGACTTGGGAGATTTGTCATATTTTTTGGGCATGGAGATTTCATATACTCAACATGGAGTATATGTAACTCAAGAAAGGTATTTGAAGAACTTGCTAATCAAGTTTTAAATGGAAGATTGCAAGGTAGCACCAAATCCAATGGAGGTGAATCACAAATTGAGCAGATATGGAGGAGAAGAATTCAAGGACATGAAGCTATATCAAAGTCTGGTTGGTAATCTAATCTATGCTGCATTAACTAGGCCTGATTTGACATATGTAGTTGGTGTGTTGTCTCAGTTCATGTATTGTCCTAGGAAAGAACATTCGGTTGCATGAGAAAGGGTGCTAAGATACATTAAGGGTACACTCAAGGAAGGTTTGTATTATGGTTTCACATCAGATACAAACATCAAGATATATAGTGATACAGATTGGGCACGTAATCCTGATGATAGGAGATCAACCTATGGTTACTTATGTTATGTGGGAGATAAATTAATCTCTTGGTGTTCCAAGAAGCAACATACAGTTGCTTTGTCATCCATAGAAGCAAAGTATAAAGGTATGGTTGAAGTTGCAAAGGAGGTCATATGGTTGAAAACTCTCCTGAGGAGTTTTGATATCATTCAGAGTACACCCACTATTCATGGAGATAATATGAGTTCATTGTATTTAGTTGCTAACCCTATATTTCATGCCAAGACTAAACATATTGAGATTCAATATCACTTTCTGAGAGAGAAGGTGATTGATAAAGAGATTGAAGTTATACATACTTCAACAAAAGATCAGATTGCAGACATCCTAACCAAAAGATTGGATGGACCAAAGCTACAGAGATTCAAAGACATGGCATGTATAAAGAAGATGGAGAAAATCACAATTGATGATTGAGGGGGAGCTTTTGGTGCACAACAATCAACAATTGGTGATCAAAGGTTTGAAATCAAAGAATGAAGCAAAGATCAAATTCAAAAGCATGAAGACTTGTATATACATGTACACTAAACTTGTAATTAGCTCACTTATACCTTTGTTATGGTTATGAGTTTGTACATATATGCCTATATATACAAGTTTAAAGTCAAGGCATAGATGAGAGATGATGAATGAAAAGTTGTAAGAGTCATTCGACATTTTAGAAGTGAAGAGAATATGTCTCATCAATCAGATGTAATGTTTTCCTAAATAGAAGAAAAGTTGCGCCCCGATATTTTGATTAGTGCTCCTTCTGTGTTTATCCTTTTGTGAAAGGCTTTTGTAGAAGTCTAAGCCTACAGTTGAGTGACCTCTGTACAAATTTTCATATCCTAATTGTGATTAGGCCGAGAGAAGTTTAAGTAGGAACATTTACATGTGTAAATGTGAAGAAGAGAAGATTGCAGCAGGTGCAAATTCGATGATAATGTTTTGGTCGATTCTCCTTCGACAGTGTAAAGTTTTGAGGAACTAAGCACTCATTCTTTAAATTGGAAGGTAAGCTACCTATGGCTAAAAGCATTTGAATAAACGGGCTCTAATTTGAGAGAACTATGCAAGGTGCAGAAATACTAGCCAACACCTCATACACAGTTTCATTGGAAACGTTATGCATTTGATTAGTCTATGAGTGGATTAAGTGAAGCAGACTTTTTGTATGTTGAGTTTGTTCACATGTAGTTCAAAATTTTGGTAATCTGGTATTGGTCTTCCAAAATTGGTTGAGGTTATGAGTTGTTCTTGATATAGAGGTGCTGTAACATCAATAATAACTTAATCTTTTGGACATTAACACTCTCCATCAAGAAAGATGCAAGTGCAAGAGCTTACATATACAATAATCGCATGGATCATTTGCTACCTCACATCAGAGGTTTGGAAATAGATGACATATGGAATGCATTGGAAGATCACTTTCAAAACACTACTGAATCTAGAAAGGCTAGCTTGTGATCAAAGTTTACAACATTTAAGAAAAAGCAAAGTCAAAACATCAGTAACTATGTCACTAAGATGAAGGATTTGGTAGATCGTCTTGGATCTATAGATGAAGACATTGAAGATCATATGTTGATTTCAAAATTACTTGCAAGGTTGAGAGGAGATGAAAGGTGGAAGCCTTTTGTACTTTCAGCTGAACTTTCATTAAATCACTTTGTACCAGATCTAAATCAATTGCCTGGATTGATGCTCACATTTGAGCAAGACTTGACGTCAGATGGAAACAAATGACATAGCTTTACTATGTATGCAAAGAATAAGAAGAAAGGAGACAAAGGTAAAGCAAAGGATGAAGAAGAATCAACTTCTTATGCTAATATTGTAAAAGGAAGAGGTAATGGTAGAGGTAAAGGTAGAGAAAATGGAAGAGGAAGAGGTAATTAGAGTAACAACAAGAAGACATGTTGGATTTTTGGCTTGAACAATCATTTAGCTTATGATTGTTGGCACAATCAACAAGGTTCAAATCAGAATCAAAGTAACAATGGTAGAGGTAGAGGTGGAAGATATCAAAGTCAATTTCAAAGAGGAAGACAAAGTCAAAGAGGTTTCTATGGTAGAGGTGAAGGAAGAAATCAGGGACATAACCAAGCCTACAACACCACTTACTACAATTATGCAAGTGATACACAGAATGAGAATCATACAACATTGATGATGAATCAAGTACATCAGAGAAAGACGATCTCAATGTATTCTATATTCACTCTAGTTGTTCTAATCATTTGTCAGGTAACATAGAATTGATGTCAGAATTAGAAAAAGGCATCTCTAGTCGTATAGTTCAAATAGGTGATAATATAAGACATAATGTGTATTCAATTGGAAAAGTGAAATGTGGGAGTGGAGCAGATTTGCTAACCAATGCTTTGTATGTTCCCACAATACCTAATAATCTGATTAGTGTGGGACAAATTGTGGAGAAAGGTTTTCAAGTCAGATTTACAAATGAAGGAGTATTTGTGGAAGATCCAGAGAATGGATATAATTAGATTTTCTATGGTAAGAAGCAAGGTAGACTTTTAGCTCTAGTAGTGCAAGGGAATATTGATCAAGCCTTGCTCACACATGGTGATGAAGTGATTACAAAGTTAGACTTCTACCATAAGAGGTAGGGACATTTTAATGAAAGATGAATCAAAGCTATGGTGGCAAATCAATCTGTAATAGGGCTACCAAATGTGGGGAACCAGCACATGGTTTACAAATGTGAAGCATACCAAATGGGAAAAGCACGTAGACTACCATTTCAAAAGAAAGGATTCAAGCATGATGGATTATTAGAGCTCATCGATACAGATGTATGGGGACCAACAAAAGAAGGATCAATCAATGGCTCTAGGTATTATGTTCTTTTTATTGATGATGCTACAAGATAGATAACTCTTTATGTCTTGAAGGATAGGTCACAAGTGCTCCGAGCCTTCAAACATTTTCATGCATATGCAACAAGGGTTATAGGTCAAAAGCTCAAGAGGTTAAGGTCTGATGGCAGTGGAGAATACTTCTCCCAAGAGTTCAATGATTATCTATGAAATGTAGGTATTAAGAGAGAAATAACTTACACGTACACACCTCAACAAAATGGGGTGGCAAAAAGGAGAATTAAAACTTTGGTTAAGTTTGTTAGGGCAATACTAAAAGAAAAGATTTTTCAAACTATACATGGGCTGAGAGTCATCCAAGCAAGCACTTAGAAGATCTCACAGGGAGAGTAAGAAACCCATAAGGTATGGCTATGGCACATCATTAGTCACCAAGCAATTTGTATACATGACTAGAGATTCTATGTCAAAAGAGCCTTCTTCATTTGAAGAAGCCAATAAGAGGAAAGAATGGAGAGAAGCCATGCAGGAAGAAATTGTAGAACTTCATGCGAACAACACTTGGGATTTGGTTCCCAAGAAACCAAGCATGAAGGTAATTGGATC
The DNA here is from genome assembly GCA_020310875.1 of Ceratopteris richardii. Lineage (NCBI taxonomy): Eukaryota > Viridiplantae > Streptophyta > Polypodiopsida > Polypodiales > Pteridaceae > Ceratopteris > Ceratopteris richardii. The sequence continues at coordinate 133,884,688 of CM035411.1, forward strand.
CAGGTGGATTTATAAAGTCAAGAAGAACTCGGATGGCTCAATCAATAGGTAAAAAGAAAGGCTAGTGGCAAAGGGGTTTGCTCAAACCCATGGATTAAATTATGAGAAGACCTTCTCACCTATGTCTAAGATGCCAACAATCAAAGTTTTAGTAAGTATTGCTGCTTCAAAGAATTGGAACTTATATTAGTTAGATGTTAAAAATGCATTCCTAAATGGATGGATCTCATAAGAAGTTTACATGGCGCAACCACTAGGGTATGAAGACAAGGACAAACATAGCTCCACTGCTACCCTCACACTGTGCAATTATACATTGCCAATGTCATTGTATTTCTATGCGATTTAATACATATACATTGATCATATCTCTACTTCACTTCTCTGCTATGATCATCTCAAAACAGTGAACTTCTTAGAGCTTATTCTCAGTGCATAAATGATCATTTTATGTGATTTAAAGTGCAAAATATTCAACAAACTGTCTACTTTATAGCTACAAATCATTATCATTGCTTTTATCAATCTTGAGATATCTTCACATCTCTACTCACTGGTCTACATACTATAGTACCCCGAAAATGTCGAGCTAGTCTTCCAACTTGCTAAGCATCATTCTCAGTGTACACTTGATTATTTTTATTGAAATAACTCATGAATGGTGGCTCTCTAAGTTAACTAGATACTCGCAAAGGGAATTTATTCAATTGCGAGTAGGTTGAGGGCATTGTTCATTTTACGAAACATGTGTAGATACCAAAGTAGCAAGTCGTAGCTCATAGTTGAACTTTCTACTCATCTATTTTGATCCATTGATTAGAGGATTATGATCCAAAGCACATCGGTGATTATTTGTGATTTTTGGGAAACTCAAGGGGTCTACTATAATCTCTTTGTTCTTGACTGGTGTGAAGCAGGATTTTGTAGCACCACCATCTTTGGAATCTATCCACCATTTCCTCCAACATACCATGTGCAACTTTAAATGTAATCACTCCTTATGAAGCTTGATGGGGTAAGAAACCAAAACTAGATCATTACAAGGTATTTGGATCAATTGCCTATGATTACATACCATCACAACTTAGACATAAGCTTGAACCAAAGGCTTAAAAATATGTGTTCATTGGACATGATGAAAAGAAGATGGGTTATATGTTATGGAGTCCTCTAACCAAACACTTTATTGTTTCTAGAGATGTGACATTTGATGAACAGAAGAGTTGGTATGTATAACAAAGTCACAACATTGAAGCATTTGAAGAAGAGGTAAGAAGAAGTGAGAGAGGTAAATCAAATATGCAGGTAAATGGAGATAAGGATCACATACAAGAAAGTACATTCAGAGTTGGATCATCAAGGGGAAATGAAGATGTATTGAGGTTTGATGAAAAAGTGTATTAAGATACACATGAAGAATGTCAACCAAGAAGGTCAACTAGATTGAGGAGGCAACCAACAAAGCATTCTTATGATACTTCTTATATGACTCAGAAAAGCTATGCTTACATAGTTGAAGAAGATGAAGAACCTCATAGTTATGATGAAGCAAAAGGCAAGAAACAATGGGAAGAAGCAATAAAGGAAGAGTTCAATTCACTTGAGGAAAAAAAGACCGAAACTTGTTTCAAAATCAAATGGTAAGAAAGTGATTGGAAATAAATGGGTTTATAAAGTGAAGAAGCTTGTAGATGGAAGAATAGCCAGATACAAAACTAGGTTGGTGGTCAAAGGCTATGCTCAAACTCATGGCATAGACTATGATGAGATATTTAGTATTGTGGGAAAGATGTCAACCATAAGGACAATCATTGCCATTGCAACATCAAAAGGATGGACTTTGTGTCAATTGGATATAAACAATGCATTTTTGAATGTATATATATGTGGTGAAGTGTACATGGAACAACCTCAAGGTTTTGCAAAATTTAGGTATCCAAATTATGTTTGCATATTGAGAACAACACTTTATGGGTTAAAGCAAGCTCCAAGACCTTGGAACTATAGACTTCTTAAGTATCTTAATGATCTTGGATATCAAAGTTCAAAGGCAGATGCAAGTCTACTTATCAAAAGAACATATGACGGTATAATGTACATTTGTATTTATGTAGATGATATTATAATCACAAGTACCTCAAATGAAGGATTCAAGGAAGTAAACAGGTTACTTGAGAAGGAATTGAAGATAATTAATCTAGGAAAATTGTCACATTTTCTTGGAATGGAAATCACTTATGTAGATCATGGCATATATGTATCACAAGAAAGATGTCTTTTGAATCTATTGAAGAAGTTTAATATGGAGAATCCCAGAGAAGCTAAGTCCACTTGAAGCCAATCATAAAATTAGCACATATGATGGTGCAGATTTCAAAGACACGAGGAAGTATCAATCGCTAGTGGGAAGTTTGATTTATGCTACACTAACAAGACCTTATCTTAGTTATGCAATGGGAGTCCTCTCAAAATTCATGAATTTTCCGAAGGATCAACATTGGATTGCAGGTCAAAGAGTCCTCAGATATATTAAAGGAACTATAAAGGAAGGATTATATTATCCTTTTACCTCAGATATAAAATTAAGAGCATATAGTGATTGATATTGGGCAAGAAGTCAAGATTATAGAAAATCAACACATGGATACATGGTGTACATAGGAGATAAGCTCGTAAGTTGATGTTTAAATAAACAACATATAGTGGCATAATCATCAATTGAAGCAGAATACAAAGGATTTTTGGAAGCAACTAAAGAAGTAATATGGATGCAGACCTTGTTCAAAAGCTTGGGCATTGATCAAGGTATACCTATAATACATGGAGATAATATGAGTTCAGTGTATCTTGCAACAAATCTAGTATTTCATGCAAGAAAAAAATACTAGCTTCCTGAGAGAAAAAGTAATGAACAAGAAACTTGAAGTGGTGTGTACTCCTACAAAAGATTAGATAGCAGATATCATGAAAAAAATCTTGGATAGAGGAAAGAGAAGTAGATTCAAAGGAATGGCAGGGATAAAAAAGAAGAATATTGTATGAAGAAGTTAGAGAATGCTAATTAGTGACTAAGGGGGGGATTTTGGGGCTTCACTCACTAATTAGGCATAAAGATATGAAGACATATGAGGAAAGAAGAAGGACAAAGAGCTGTGGAAGTCAAATACTCAGAAAACCATGCCTATGTAAAGGGACAAATTCACACATGTAATATAGTGGCAAAATTAGAGATCAAATTTAGTCGAGAACTTCTAGAATTACATGTTTTAGGAGCATATAGATAAAATGTATATAAGTTAACTGGAGAGAAATAAATGTAGAAGAACTTGATTTTGTAAGTCCGAAGTGCGTATAGAGACAATCGGGTATTTTTTGAGAGAGCTGATGATGAGAGGTCACTCAGTGTAGGAGATCTATCTATGGCTATGAGCAGAATGAGGCCATGCCATTTTGTACACATATTCTCTAATAGTAAACACATGTTTTCATAGAAGGATTTGGGTCAATTCCTCTTATGTGAAGAAATTCAAGTGATTTCATAATATTATGAATGTTAGTTAGAAGTTACAAGTTTTTTGCCACACTTTTGTATGATCTTCTAAGAGTCAGATCTCACAATACAGTGTAAAGTTTTTCATGAACGATAGCTCATTTTGAAGCTATCATCCTCAACTACAAATGTTCAAAAGATCTTTGCAAAACAAGATGTGTGCTCAGATAAATAAGTTTAAGAGTTAAGGCATGTCAAATCGATGGAGGTAATTCTCAGTTTTTAGACATAGTGTAACTTTTGAAGACATTACAAAGTATTTGCAAGTTATTACTTGAAAGTTTTGCTTCGAATCTAAGCCGCATTCATGTGAATTTCATGAGAATTTTGGAATAAACTTTCTTTTTTATAATAAAATTATAACAAAGAGCCCAAAAATGTGTTTTAAGGAACATGTCCGATTCAAGCGATTAGGGCCATCTGAAATTCTTCGATTCCCCTAATTGTTGAATCGATCGTATCAAACAAATCAAGATCTCCGTTTTTCCATGAATTTTTGAATAAATCTTCCCCTTGTATATCTTGGAAAACAAAAATAGTTCATAAACATATTTTTGACTAGACAAGACCGATTCAAGTGATTATGTCTATCCAAAAGTCTCTGATTCCCCTAAGCGCTTGAATCAATCATGTAATAATAGCATGTGAATTTAATCAGAACTAGATTTATCTATTTCTCTTACACCTTAGAAGATAAAAATAGATCTGAAAAAGGTTTTCAGCTAGACATGACCAATTCAAGCGATTGGGTAAATACAAAAATCTTCAATTCCCCTAATCGCTTGAATCGGTCGTGTAGAAGATTCCAAGCTCAGGGATATTACCTTCACACCAAGAGAGCTCAAGGAGAAGAGGCCTTAGACAAATTTGCAGAAGAGTCTTGGAGCATGAAAACTATGAGAAGTCAGGGATAGCAGGTAGGTCACAAAAAAATGGCACAAATGAAGGGAGCAGCTTATATAGGTCACTGAATTGACTTGATCGTTAGTGCCGCATGGCATCCTTGATTGGTCCACATCATCTAACCATTGTGAATCTCGATGTACATTGCTTCAAGTTTCAACTTTTCAATGGTCCATGTCATTTGACCATTGAGATTTTGGAGGTTGATTTGCCATGTGTTACACGCACATTGGTCCATGTCATATGATTGTTTCTTTCCTCTCTTCCCCTATAAATATCAATTGCCTTGGTCTTTTCTCACTTTCAACCTTCAAGAAATTTCTTCCTTCATAGCCAAGCACTCTAAGCTCAAATCCTATATACGATCCATTCAAGCGATTATGCCAGTTTAACCCTCTTTAACTGCTTCTATTCACTTGCATCAGTCCTCTATTGCATAAGAAGGAGGAAGACAAACAATTAGGACCATCTAAGACTTTCTAATAAGCCTATTTGCTTGAATTGATCATGTCCTCGATTTCTCAATTTCATGAGTTATTTACCTCATCCAATACCTAATTCCTCATATTCTGATGTGCACATCACATAAGGGGCAAGCTTACCACTTTTTGTAATGATAATGATGATCTTTGAGACCCGATCCATTCAAGCAATTAGGCATCTAAGCCTTTCACATGAGCCTATTTGCTTGAATTGGTCGTGTCATTGTTTAGTTCAATGACATAGAGTTCTTTATTTTCTCTTTATTTAAGGCCTTTATCACTCAATATTGATATATGTTGGCATGCAAGTTACCTTCATTTGTAATGATTTTGATGTATGACTGATTCAAGTGATTAGGCCCATCCAAGATTTTTTGACATGCCTAGTCGCTTGAATTGTTCATGTCCTACAACTTCAGTGTTGTCTGGAGTCATTCAAAGTTGTTTTGCTCTCTCTCTTCTTGATTTTTCATTGTTTCCACAATTTTCTATATTGAATAAGGACAATTATCCTGACAAGGGTAGGGGCACAAGGAAAGCCATAGAGAGTAAAGGAAAAGCAAAAATGGATATACATTCATTCATTCACTATTTTCCAAAGTTGAGTCCAAATTTATTATGTGTTGTACATAAGTAGTATAGTGAGGACCCTAATTTTGCATTGTTCTCTTTGAAGAATCTATCAAAATATATGGGCTTTTCCTCACTACCATTTAATGCATATAGGATTTTACTTCTTGAGAGAACAACAACATTTAGGATATTTGGCTATGCCCCAAGGTTAAATGCTTCTAGAGCTAGATATTTCCTTTGTTATTAAAGCTATGCAATGGCTGTAGAGGTCTCAGATGTACAAAGTATTATTGGCTGCAGGAGAAAAGAGTACCTGAGATATAGAGGAGATTTTCTAGAGCCAAGCTCATTCAAAAGACTAAAAGAAGAATAATGATATTTCATTTTGAAAATTTTATGAGTTCAGAAACTGTATATACATCCATATTTATTTTTTAGCTAGAATAATTGTAAAAGATATTCTAAATCACATTCTTTTTTGCATTTAATCCATATGTCTTGAAGGAATGACATCTGGTGATACTTCTTATTGAAAAGATCTGTATAGTTTATCTGGTGATGATATCTAGCATGTGCTCCTTTGTAATTATCTTCTAAAGAACCAATCAAAAAGCTCTTTGAAAGCATTAATTTTTGTGACTCCTCCTTTTCTTGTGCATCTGAAAAAGCTTGTTCTTGCTTGATATTGAGATTTTTCCATGTCCTGGGTGTTCCATGTGGCACGTGTTTTCTTTTCTACAAAGAATTGACCATGTAGAAGAAGAATATGTTGTAAAAACATAAATGTAAATATCATGAGATGTTCATTTCAAAACACACTAAGTAACTAAAACTAATGGTGGAGTAGATGATTTCTTTCAAACTCACCAAGTAGTAAGTTATGTCGTTGACACTCCATGCCTGTGTGATGGTTTCTATAAGCTTTGTGATTGCCCTTCTGAATTCAATCACATAGGTATCATGTGTTACTTGTTCCCTGATGATCTTCAAAAGTTTATCTAGTCTGACCCACACCTCCATTCTTTTTTTTTTTTGCTATTTCTAGATTTTTTTTTACATTTTTCGTAACCTTGCAAAATTGTTGCCAACCATTCCACATTGCATTTAGTTTTTTTCCATCATTATTGCTGAAGAACCTTCTTGCTTTCACACCTCCCATTGACACATCCTCTAATACATCACCTGTATTTTGTGAAAACTTTGAATCTTTTCTTAGATGAACATCACCACCATGAAATCCCATCTTTGAAAGTAGAGATTCACATTTTTTTATGCATTCATCTGCAAGAGTTGTAGGCTTGATGGAATATGCATAATCCAAGTGAAGATGGACCAACTTGTCAATGATCCTTAACTCTACATGCAGTGTACGTATGTGTACATTAATCAATTCTATTAAAAGTATGGGATCCCAAATCATGGCAGAAGATGAGTAATTATGTAGATTAACATTTTTCTAGAAGGAGCTTCCTCACCCTCAGTTCTAGCAATCCATCCTCTTGTACCTAGAATTTGCATGCAATAAAAACACGCATAATTACAATTTGCACCCCCACTTATACCAAACATGAATTTTAGAGTCTTTAAGTCTCCACTCAAATGCCACTTGATTTTAAAGCTTTTACAATGGTTAACATTCAAAATTCTCTTGAATGATGCCTTTGGATAACATTTGGAATGTCTGTCTATAAGAATAACAACTTAAGTGTTTTATGATTCTAAGATGGAACTTGAGCATACCCAACCCACCATAACTCATTTCTGATTGTACTTTGAGACATGGCGTATCTAGTTTCCCAAGGCTATAATCCAAATCTCTATTTCTTAGTGCAATACGTATTCTCTCCATCTTTTGATGTTTTTTAATTTTAGCTTCATCAAGTTTTATTAAAAATTCCAAAAGGCCAAAACATTTTTCACTCTAGCATAATGGAAAGTACCAATATGAGGAGATCCACCCCATAAATGTCAATCCGCGAAGATGTGAGGATTGGTATGAAGACCATAAGCAAGTGAAGGCACTAGTGCATGAGTGAGAAGCACAAAAGCATGCACACACATACACACACACACATACACACATACACACAAGGCATATTTGATTACAAAAGAAATCTCTTACAAAGATCAAATCTCTAACAAGCCAACCCCGAAAAGGAGCTCTCTAGCTCTTTTTATAGTTTTTTGAGTAGTTTTGGCCTTGTCCAGACCTAGTGTTTGGCCTAGTTAAAAATTGAGTTCCAGGGCTTATTTGAGGGCTCAAACGGAGTCTAAAAATTATGAAAATTGGTAGGATGATACTTCTAATACTCCTCAAGCTGAAGGACTCCTCAGCTTGAAATGGACCTACAAAAATATGAAATGGTATTTACAATAGTTTTTAGTGATGAAAATCACTATTTTCATAGGGATTTCTTTTGAGAATTTGACATATGCTTCTTGGAGCTCCGTTCATGCTTCGTCTTCTTGTGTGTCCACTTCTTTAATGTAATCACATGCTTTGTCCTTGACCTTGAGCTTCAACACTCCCTCCCCTCTCGATTTTGTTGTCCTGACAGACCCTTGTTAGAGTGTGAGTGGTTGTTCCATGTAGTACTTTGAGAGGTAGTTCCCATTATGTTTCAACAAGAGCAGTCCATCTTCCAGATGTAGCTTGTTAAGTTGTTTGGTTCTTCATTTTATCACGGCTAGCCCTTGCAGGTTGTAGTCCCTTTGGCTTTATTTCTTCCTTGGATTTCAACATGATATGTGTAGTTGTGAGCTTTCAAGAATTGCTAGTTGCTCAAACGATGTTTTCACTGTTAATTTTGAGCACTGATCGTCTATGAATTGCAACATAGGTACTGATGTTGTGATCTTTGAAACATGGATTTCAAGTACATGTGACCCATAATGAATGGGGGGTAAGTATGTTAGTGCATGGCTTGAAGAACATATGTGCCTTGTGCACCACCTTATAATGTGGCCCTATGTACGCTTACTTGGGGAATGCATTGGAAGAGGTATGGTGCAAGAAATGGGGTCTTGAGCTAAGTGCTTAACGGTATGCTGACGAAGAGGTTTCCTAATCTATCATGGTCATAGTTTTGCCTAAATAGGTGATGCTTACCCTACTGAAAGGTCCATCGATGTTCATCTCTTGGTGTTGTTCTCCCATCATGGTGATTGATGATTGGCTTGTCTTTCATTATTGATGGATTTCCTTGTTGATGCTTCTCATATGAGATTCCTTGAGCACATGGTCCTGTCCTTTTTTTTGCTCTCTCCATCTCTCTCTCTCTTTGTTTTTGTTTTTTTTTCTTGAACAATGGCATAAATCAAGAAGAAGGTGGTTAGTATCAATAAAATAGTTTACGTGTGTCAAATGTGTCTCATGTGCCTGGGATTCTTAACTGTGTCTATGCATGACCTTGTAATGTGGCCTTATATTAATGCATACTTTGGGAATGCATGACCTGAATGGTGCAAAAGACAAGGTTATGCCAAAGGCACATGGTTGTTGCATGTGATGCTTCTGATCTTACTTGCAACATTGATGCAATCATTGTTAAAAGGAAATCCACTAGTTCTACGTGGTTTTGCCATGTTTGACTATTCAAAAAAAAGGGAAGCCTATGCCTAGCCTATGTGATTAAGGGACTAGACTGTGTCCACCACCCTCCTCTCATTGGTCCATTGCTAATCACTCCTTAATCTAAAAGGCCCATGCAGGGTTCATTTTTTCCCCTAATGATTGACATCTAGGCCTAATCACCCTAACTTATTTCGTCTAATGCGCTCTCTAGCCTCTGCTTGTGCTTCTTCTCTAACCCTTCACTCTTCTTCTTTTCACTTCTTAGCAGTGTTGAGTCTCAGTAGCATGTCCTCTGTAAGAGGTTCTTGATATAGCTTGACTCGACATCCACTTACATAGTTTGGCAAAATGTCACCTTCTAGAGTGGCCAATTGAACTGCACCACTAGTGGAAATTCTATTAATGATCATGGTCCATATCCTCGTTTTTCTAGTTTATGGTGTCGGAGAGATTTCTCTCTCCCCAATTAGAAATACAATGGATCAAGATCATCATGTGCAATACGAAGACTCTAGGGTGGAAACCCAATATCTCATCACAAATTGCTGGAAAGCAAGTATAAATATGTCAGAAAAGTAAAAATTTAGAGTAATGATTATGAGCAACATCTAAAATTTAGAGTAATGATTATGAGCAACATCTGGCAGCCAATTTTGGATGTTCCAATAAGTGTGGCTATGACAAGAGAAAGATATGAAATGCTTTTGATGATTCTTTGGAAGTTCTTATATATGATGCCTTTTCGAAATGGATACGAAGATGACATTAAATTTTGATTAATGCAATTGAAGTTCCTATATTTAAATCTTGTAAAACCAAAAAACATGAGACATTGAAGGCAGAAATAGCAATTTGGCATTGTCTATAAAAAAAAGCATCGCGTGCTTTATTGAAGGCCAATATAATTAGAGAACTCATCTCTATAAAAGAGGAATTCTGATGCAAATCGAGAAAGGCTAATACATGATTATTTTTTGCCAGGAATACACGGAGGGGGCAAACATCGATGTTGACGGTTGCATGAAGCACAGGGAACTATGCACTGATTCTCTGGGCTGTCTGAAGCCCATCTCTCCTCTATTATCTCTGACAAAAATAAAGAAATTGAGCTCTCTTTTTCGGACATGATGCCATCATCCATACAGTTCTCATATCTACCATAGCTCTGATCACTGAATACTGAAGTTCTGAGGAATTTCTAAGAGTGCAACATGATTGATTCTTGATAAGTGTGCACGATGCATGTTATCTGTATACAATACATGGCATGAATCATAACATAGTGTACTGGTGATCTTCCAACAATCTTCGACGACAATTTGCAATGACAATCTTTGTTGTTATGACCTTCGATGATGCCATTATATCTAGCATATTTGACGAATTCTGACGATGCGCTTCTGCCATATCCTTCGATAGCTGCACGAAAGGCCAATATACATGTAATGCCTGGCTATGATAAATTTAACTCATCAGCTATATCGGACGACGCCTTCATCTTTCTGATGAATCCTAAGCAGCTAATTTCATCATCTTCTGATAGTTTTTATCCTCGTCTCTGATATGAATGCCTCCGTGCGCTACCAGCGATTATGCTTTCATCACGCATGTCAATTCCGATACTATACAGATGAACGAAAGAAGATGGAACTGGTAAAACTTGGTGATTCCTTACCCTCAGTCCTCTGAGTCTGACAACAATGCATACAAGACTTTGTTCAATGAATAACAAGTGTGTTACACTCTCATCGGATGTTGAGTTCAAATCCAACTTAAACACAAAGATATCGAATTACATCATTGATTAAGAATTACATTCATCTTTTATTTTTCTTGTGCTTGTTCCTTACAATTACACTTCTATAAATGCAATGAAGATTCCATTGTAAAAGATGAATGAAATTATGTGCTTTTATCATGAAAAGGAAAAGAACAAATATGATGAATTATATGTTTTTGAAACACACGAGTCAATGTTAATGTTCTACAATTGATCTGCTAAACATCTCTTTTTGAGTCTTCACTACACCTGAGTTTGCTCCAAGCACCTAGCGTGTGCCATTGGATTTGACGGTTGACTTGATCCACCAACCGAGCATCCACATACTTTCGACATCTTGAACCTGACGTGAAAAAACGGCACTGTGACTCAATATATATTATTGCTACTTTGCATATGCATACACGGGAATCGACAATTGTTATAATTGCTTCTACATCCATGGAAGCGGTAGCTATTTCTTAAACCTTGCAATCTTCTGGGTGTTGAGGGCTGATCATTTTGATCTGAGCACCTCCATGGAGATTAGCAAGTGGCAATCCTCATCATGCCACCCTTCTCATCGATAATTGAAGAATTAAATGATTGTAGACACACATCATATGCTTAGCAAAAGTTGTATTTAGGATTTGATCAATTGATGAGTAATGTATCAAAATTCACATGAGCATGGGTTTTGAACCTCTTCCTCAAGCCAAATCAGGTATGCATTCTTTAAGTTGATGTTTGGAATTTTTCACTTAATCTTTCATATCTGCATACGTAAATTTCAATCATAAAATGGATATCTCACCCAAATAAAATCATAAATACTAATTCAAGAATGGATGCTATTGCTTTACAAATTACTTCCTTGGTTCTTGAAGCATTACGAAAAGAGGTATATGATTTCCTTAGATTTAATAAAGAAAGCATTCAATATGGTTTTGATACATGGGATCTTGAGTTTTTATCATAAACAATCATCATAGAAAATGGAGAGGATTTATCTAGTGATGACCAATTGGTTTATTATCATAAACATCATTATGATATTCTTGAACTTCTATGAGATGCCTTGAGAAAACGAATTTCCAAGTGTTCAAAAACATTATGTCATATAACATTTAATGAGGGAACAAGGAGTTTTTTTTTAACACAAATGAATGATTTTGGAAATTTCTTTCAATACTTAGAACAACAAATGAGTGATCTTAATATTGAAGAAGAATTTTTTGACATAGAATGTGTTGCTACTATGAGGACGAATATGACTTAGATGAACAAACGTCTGTTAGTGAAAGTAAATATGAAATTAACAAACAAACATATGATGAAGAGAACAAAAACAATGATGCATGGAATGATTATTTAAATGTTGGTATTGATGCAATTTTTGCTTATTCAAATCAAACTATGAACCAAAATGATGATTTTCTTTTATCTCCAATGAATGATGATGAAATACATAAAAATCAATCAAATGAAATGAATTATAATTATTATGATGAGGTTAATGCATTTGAAATAGTTGATTCATCTTCTCCTACCCAAGTAACCAAAGAATATGATGATTTAGGAGAAGTAAATCAAGCAATTAATGCTATTGAAAGATATCAAAATGCTCAACCTTATGGCAATGAAAGTTTTGGTATTCTACAAATACAAAATGGAGTAAGCCAAGACATAAATCCTTTTGAAAGATATTACTATACTCAACCATATGAAACTTTTTATAATGAAAATGGAAGTATTGAGAGATTTGATTTTGATCCACAAATGGGTAATGATGAGAATGGCTATAATGAGATGACAAGAGAGGTTGTTAATGTTGAAAGATATTTTGATTGTAAGGAAATATTATCATGGAGCACTATAATTTATGATATTTCTTTGTCTGCATTGTTTATATGATTGGTATTTATCTTTACAATATTTCTCTACCATATCTAAAGTTCCATATGTTTCAAAAATTGGAGACCATTTCCTTCCTTAAATTTTTAAAAAGTTTTCCCTAAGTTTTAAGTATTTTCTCTAAGAATTTTGATTCTGGTTTTTTATATACATAAAAGGATACTTTATTTTGCTCTTAAACTCAAATAAAAAATATGAATTGATAATGAGTCATATCTATGATACCTTGCTCTTAAATTCAATTGACGAATATGAATTGAATGAAAAATTCATTAATACATCAATGAAGAAAGCTAATGGTTTTCTAGCATGCTTTGCAAAATTACTTGAACATGAATTGAAGATGGTTTGAAGGCAAATTTGAAGATGACTTGAGATTGGATGATGACTTTGAATTCCAAGGATTGAAGCAAAAGCCAAAAGTAAATGAGGTTGTATTCTTCTATGAAAATTATTTCATGTTTTTTTATATATTAAGCATATCATTTGCATTTATGAATTAATAAAATTATGAAATTGGGAATATGCATCATCAAATTTTGAAGTGATACTATTTGACCAAAGTAGGAATACATATGTTTGCATTTTGTGTTCAAAGCTTTATAATTTTAGTTTTGATATGATAGAACAAAAGGATTTTGAAATTTTATTCAGAAGAGGAGAGTAGACTTGCATGAATATGAGCATATAGATGCATGAACCATGTCTGTGTGAAATCCTAATTCTTGTTCCTACATGCATCTAGATCCTTAGCTCCGAATAAGGGGTTAAGCCTTTCCCCTTCAAAACAAAAAAGTTGCGAATGTAAACCTTGCAATCTTCTAGGTGTCGAGGGCTGATCTTTTTGATCTCAGCACCTCCATGGAGATTAGCAAGTGGCAATCCTCATCATGCCACCCGTCTCATCGATAGTTGAAGAATTAAATGATTGCACACACACATCATATGCTTAGCAAAAGTTGTATTTAGGATTTGATCAATTGACAAATAATGTATCAAAATTCAAATGAGCATGGGTTTTGAACCTCTTCCTCAAGCCAAATCAGGTATGCTTCTTTAAGTTGATGTTTGGAATTTTTCACTTAATCTTTCATATCTACATACGTAAATTTCAATCATAAAATGGATATCTCATCCAAATAAAATAATAAATACTAATTCAAGAATGGATTCTACTGCTTTACAAATTACTTTCTTGGTTCTTGAAGCATTATGAAAAGACGTATATGATTTCCTTAAATTTGTTAAAGAAAGCATTCAATATGGTTTTGACACATGTGATCTTGAGTTTTTATCATAAAAAATCATCATAGAAAATGGAGAGGATTTATCTAGTGATGACCAATTGGTTTATTATCATAAACATCATTATGATATTCTTGAACTTCTACGAGATGCCTTGAGAAAACGACTTTCCAAGTGTGTGAAAACATTATGTCATATAACATTTAATGAGGGAACAAGGAGTTTTTTTTTACACAAATGAATGAGTTTGGAAATTGCTTTCAATACTTAGAATAACAAATGAATGATCTTAATATTGAGGAAGAACTTTTTGCACATGGAATGTGTTGCTATTATGAGGACGAATGTGACTTAGATGAACAAACGTATGTTAGTGAAAATAAATATGAAATTAACAAACAAACATATGATGAAGAGAACGAAAACAATGATACATGGAATGATTATTTAAATGTTGGTATTGATGCAATTTTTGCTTATTCAAATCAAACTATGAACCAAAATGATGATTTTCTTTTATCTCCAATGAATGATGATGAAATAAATAAAATTGATCAATCTGATGAAATAAATTATAATTATTATGATGAGGTTAATGCATTTGACATAGTTGATTCATCTTCTCCTATCCAAGTAACCAGAGAATATGATGATTTAGGAGAAGTAAATAAAGCAATTAATGCTATTGAAAGATATCAACCTTATGGCAATGAAAGTTATGATATTCTACAAATACAAAATGGAGTAAATGAAGACATAAATCCTTTTGAAAGATATTACTATACTAAACCATATGAAACTTTTTATAATGAAAATGGAAGTATTGAGAGATTTGATTTTGATCCACAAATGGGTAATGATGAGAATGACTATAATGAGATGCCCAGAGAGGTTGTTAATGTTGAAAGATATTTTGATTGTAAGGAAATATTATCATGGAGCACTATAATTTATGATATTTCTTTGTCTGCATTGTTTATATGGTTGGTATTTATCTTTACAATATTTCTCTACCATATCTAAAGCTCCATATGTTTCAAAATTTGGAGACCATTTCCTTCCTTCAATTTTTAAAAGTTTTTCCTAAGTTTTAATTATTTTCTCTAGGAATTTTGATTCTGGTTTTTTATATATATAAAAAGGATATTTTATTTTGCTTCTCAAATGAAAAATATGAATTGATTATGAGTCATATCTATGATACCTTGCTCTTATATTCAATCGACAAATATGAATTGAATGAAAAATTCATTAATACATCAATGAAGAAAGCTAATGATTTTCTAGCATGCTTTGCAAAATTACCTGAGCATGAATTGAAGATGATTTGAAGGCAAATTTGAAGATGACTTGAGATTGGATGATGACTTTGAAGTCTAAAGATTGAAGCAAAAGCCAAAAGTAAATAAGGTTGTATTCTTCTATGAAAATTATTTCATGTTTTTTTCATATATTAAGCATATCATTTGCATTTATGAACTAATAAAATTATGAAATTTGGAATATGGATTATCAAATTATGAAGTGATACTATTTGACCAAACTTTGAATACGTATGTTTGCATTTTGCGTTCAAAGCTTTATAATTTTAGTTGTGATATGATAGAACAAAAGGATTTTGAAATTCAGTTCAGAAGAGGAGAGTAGACTTGCATGAATATGAGCATATAGATGCATGAACCATGGCTGTGTGAAATCCTAATTCTTGCTCCTACATGCATCTAGATCCTTAGCTCGGAATAAGGGGTTAAGCCTTTCCCCTTCAATACAAAAAAGTTGTGAATGTAAAACAAAAACAAAAATATATGATGAACAGAAGTTTATACCTTCTTCTACCCCAAAAAGGTATTTATGAATTCCACCTATATGAACACAGAAGTTTATACTTTCTTCCTCATCAAAAAGGTAAATTATGAATTACACCTACATGAAGCTGATGAAGTCTATGATGAAACAAAATTATGAAGCAGATATGAAAACCAGTTGTGGGAAACACTTCTAGTATTCAAAATTGGGCAAACAAGGAAGATGTCTGTATGAGTAGAGTTAGTTGAATTTCCTTGATATGTATGCTTGTATATATGTGAGTATTTATATAGGATGAAATTTAATTTTGAATGAATGAATGATGAGATTTGTTTCTTGACCATCACCACTAGAATTATTAATGATTTTTGAACCTAAATTTAAATATTGTTGATTGAAATGGTTGATAGTTCAACTTTGTGATTTGATATGTTCTAAATACCAGATTGAAATTCAATGAATTCCATGAGCATATTACATGAAAAATTGATAAATTTGATTTGATAAATTTACAAAGGGATTTGATACTTCTATATGCTTGGATTTTCAGGTTGGCCCATCAAGATGCTTTGCAGGTTTGGTGGGGGTGGACGTCGGAGAGATTTCTCTCGCCCCAATTAGAAATACAATGGATCAAGATCATGATGTGCAATATGAAGAGTCTAGGGTGAACCCAATATCTCATCACAAATTGCTAGAAAGCAAGTATGAATAATGTCAGAAAAGTGAAAATTTAGAGATGATTATGAGCAACATCTGGGAGCCAATTTTGGATGTTCCAATAAGTGTGGCTATGACAAGAGCAAGATATGAAATGCTTTTGATGATTCTTCGGAACTTCTTATATATGATGCCTTTTCGAAACGGATATGAAGATGACATCAAATTTTGATTAATGCAATTGAAGTTCCTATTTTAAATCTTGTAAAACCAAAAAACATGAGACATTGAAGGCAGAAATAGCAATTTGGCATTGTCTATAAAAAAAGCATTGCGTGCTTTATTGAAGGCCAATATAATTAGAGAACTCATCTCTATAAAAGAGGAATTCTGATGCAAATCGAGAAAGGCTAATACATGATTATTTTTTGCCAGCAATACACGGAGGGGGCAAACATCGATGTTGACGGTTGCATGAAGCACAGGGAACTATGCACTGATTCTCTGGGCTGTCTGAAGCACATCTCTCCTCTATTATCTCTGACAAAAATAAAAAAATTGAGCTCGGTTTTTCGGACATGATGCCATCATCCAACCACTTCTCATATCTACCATAGCTCTGATCACTGAATACTGAAGTTCTGAGGAATTTCTAAGAGTGCAACATGATTGATTCTTGATAAGTGTGCACGATGCATGTTATCTGTATACAATACATGGCATGAATCATAACATAGTGTACTGGTGATCTTGCAACAATGTTCGACGACAATTTGCGATGACAATCTTTGTTGTTATGACCTTCGAAGATGCCATTATATCTAGCATATTTGACGAATTCTGACGATGCGCTTCTGCCATATCCTTCGATAGCTGCACGAAAGGCCAATATACATGTAATGCCTGGCTATGATAAATTTAACTCATCAGCTATCTCGGACGACGCCTTCATCTCTCTGATGAATCCTAGAAAGCTAATTTCATCATCTTCTGAGAGTTTTTATCTTCGTCTCTGATATGAATGCCTCCATGCGCTACCAGCGATTATGCTTTCATCACGCATGTCAATTCCGATACTGTACAGATGAACGAGAGAAGATGGAACTGGTAAAACTTGGTGATTCCTTACCCTCAGTCCTCTGCGTCTGACAAAAATGAATACAAGACTTTGTTCACTGGAAAGGATCGAATTCTAGATGTGTGGCTCACCAGGCACAATTGAGAAATTTTTTATAGAGCGAATAATGATATGATGCTCAACTGTGATCGCGCATCTTGCGATTAATAATTGATGACTGCTGGATGATGATAGGCAGACAAGCTTCATGTTTTCTCGGTTCCAGGCCAACATTGCTGAAGCCAGAGCTCCCTTATGTTTTGACTACTGAAGTGAAACAATTTTGAACCGGCAATAACAGATATAGAACACTTTGATGTGTAAGTCGTTGGTTTAGTTTAACTTCCTCTTCTCTATCGAGATATATGATTTAAATAAGCGTTAGACTTAAAATGGGTTATGTAAAATTCTCTGAATAACATTCATATGGAAAACATCTCGATACAAACGTTCTCATGTCATTATAGTAAATATGGCTATTTAAATTTTACTTCATCTATTTGATTTTGCATCAAAATACATGTCCAAAATGTATGGTCGTTGTATGACCATAGCTCATGGTTTAAGTCGGATCTATTAAGGCATTGCCTGATCCTCTATATATCGTCATCTATAAAACGATTACATTGCTTTCTACTCTTATAGGAAACGGATCAAACGAATTAATTTGTTGATTGATGAGATGATGCTAAGTACCTAGTGCATATGAGGTCTACATGAAGTTCAATGAATAACAAGTGTGTTACACTCTCATCGGATGTTGAGTTCAAATCCAACTTAAACACAAAGATATCGAATTACATAATTGATTAAGAATTACATTCATCTTTTATTTTTCTTGTGATTGTTCCTTACAATTACACTTCTATAAATGCAATGAATATTCTATTGTAAAAGGTGAATGAAATTATGTGCTTTTATCATGAAAAGGAAAATAACAAATATGATGAATTATATGTTTTTGAAACACACGAGTCTATGTTAATGTTCTACAATTGATCTGCTAAACATCTCTTTTTGAGTCTTCACTACACTTGAGTTTGCTCCAAGCACCTAGCGTGCGGCATTGGATTTGACGGTTGACTTGATCCACCAACCGAGCATCCACATACTTTCGATATCTTGAACCCGACGTGAAAAAACGGCACTCTAACTCAATATATATTATTGCTACTTTGCATATGCATACACGCGAATCGACAATTGTTATAATTGCTTCTACATCCTTGGAAGTGGTAGCTATTTCTTAAACCTTGCAATCTTCTGGGTGTCGAGGGTTGATCTTTTTGATCTGAGCACCTCCATGGAGATTAGCAAGTGGCAATCCTCATCACGCCAACCTTCTCATCGATAATTGAAGAATTAAATGATTGCACACACACATCATATGCTTAGCAAAAGTTGTATTTAGGATTTGATCAATTGACGAATAATGTATCAAAATTCACATGAGCATGGATTTTAAACCTCTTCCTCAAGCCAAATCAGGTATGCATTCTTTAAGTTGATGTTTGGAATTTTTCACTTAATCTTTCATATCTGCATACGTAAATTTCAATCATAAAATGGATATCTCACCCAAATAAAATCATAAATACTAATTCAATAATGGATGCTATTGCTTTACAAGTTACTTCCTTGGCTCTTGAAGCATTACAAAAAGAGGTATATGATTTCCTTAGATTTGTTAAAGAAAGCATTCAATATGGTTTTGACACATGTGATCTTGAGTTTTTATCATAAAAAATCATCATAGAAAATGGAGAGGATTTATCATAAGCATCATTATGATATTCTTGAACTTCTACGAGATGCCTTGAGAA
This sequence comes from Ceratopteris richardii, assembly GCA_020310875.1. Classification (NCBI taxonomy): domain Eukaryota; kingdom Viridiplantae; phylum Streptophyta; class Polypodiopsida; order Polypodiales; family Pteridaceae; genus Ceratopteris; species Ceratopteris richardii. The sequence continues at coordinate 133,904,094 of CM035411.1, forward strand.
AACGACTTTCCAAGTGTTCGAAAACATTATGTCATATAACATTTAATGAGGGAACAAGGAGTGTTTTTTAACACAAATGAATGAGTATGGAAATTGCTTTCAATACTTAGAACAACAAATCAATGATCTTAATATTGAAGAGGAATTTTTTGCACATCCAATGAATAATGATGAAATAAATAAAATTGATCAATCTAATGAAATGAATTATAATTATTATGATGAGGTTAATGCAATTGAATTAGTTGATTCATATTCTCCTATCCAAGTAACCAGAGAATATGATGATTTAGGAGAAGTAAATAAAGAAATTAATGCTATTGAAAGATATCAAAATGCTCAACCTTATAGCAATGAAAGTTTTGATATTCTACAAATACAAAATGGAATAAATGAAGACATGAATCCTTTTGAAAGATATTAGTATACTCAACCATATAAAACTTTTTATAATGAAAGTGGAAGTATCGAGAGATTTGATTTGATCCAAAAATGGGTAATGATGAGAATGACTATAATGAGATGCCCAGAGAGGTTGTTAATGTTGAAAGATATTTTGATTGTAGGAAAATTATCGTGGAGCACTATAATTTATGATATTTCTTTGTCTGCATTGTTTATATGGTTGGTATTTATCTTTACAATATTTCTCTACCATATCTAAAGTTCCATATGTTTCAAAAATTGGAGACCATTTCCTTCCTTAAATTTTTAAAAAGTTTTCCCTAAGTTTTAATTATTTTCTCTAAGAATTTGGATTTTGGTTTTATATATATATATAAAAGATACTTTATTTTGCTCTTAAACTCAAATGAAAAATATGAATTGATTATAAATCATATCTATGATACCTTGCTCTTAAATTATTGACGAATATGAATTGAATGAAAAATTCAATAATACATCAATGCAGAAAGCTAATGATTTTCTAGCATGCTTTGCAAAATTACTTGAGCATGAATTGAAGATGATTTGAAGGCAAATTTGAAGATGATTTGAGATTGGATGATGACTTTGAAGTCTAAAGATTGAAGCAAAGGCCAAAAGTAAATCAGGTTGTATTCTTCTATGAAAATTATTTCATGTTTTTTTTATATATTAAGCATATCATTTGCATTTATGAATTAATAAAATTATGAAATTTGGAATATGGATTATCGAATTATGAAGTGATACTATTTGACCAAAGTAGGAATACATATGTTTGAATTTTGCGTTCAAAGCTTTATAATTTTAGTTGTGATATATTGATAGAACAAAAGGATTTTGAAATTCTATTCAGAAGAGGAGAGTAGACTTGCATGAATATGAGCATATAGATGCATGACCCATGTCTGTGTGAAATCCTAATTCTTGCTCCTACATGCATCTAGATCCTTAGCTCGGAATAAGGGGCCTTCAAAACAAAAAAGTTACGAATGTAAAACAAAAACGAAAATATATGATGAACAAAAGTTTATACCTTCTTCTATCCCAAAAAGGTATTTATGAATTCCACATATATGATGTTTATACTTTCTTCCTCATCAAAAAATTAAATTATGAATTACACCTACATGAAACAAAATATGAAGCATATATGAAAACTAGTTGTGGGAAACACTTTAGTATTCAAAATTGGGCAAACAAGGCAGATGTGTGTATGAGTAGAGTTAATTGAATTTCCTTGATATGTATGATTGTATATATGTGAGTATTTATATAGTATGAAATCTAATTTTGAATGAATGAATGATGAGATTTGTTTCTTGACCATCACCACTATAATTATAAATGATTTTTGAACCTAAATTTAAATATTGTTGATGAAAATGGTTGATACTTCAACTTTGTGATTTGATATGTTCTAAATACCAGATTGAAATTCAATGAATTCCATGAGCATCTTACATGAAAAATTGATAAATTTGATTTGATAAATTTACAAAGGGATTTGATACTTCTATATGCTTGTATTTTTAGGTTGGACCATCAAGATGCTCTGCTGGTTTGGTGGGGGTGGATGTCGGAGAGATTTCTCTCTCCCCAATTAGAAATACAATGGATCAAGATCATCATGTGCAATACGAAGAGTCTAGGGTGGAAACTTGATATTTCATCACAAATTGCTAGAAAGCAAGTATGAATAATGTCAGAAAAGTGAAAATTTAGAGAAATGATTATGAGCAACATCTGGGAGCCAATTTTGGATGTTCCAATAAGTGTGGCTATGACAAGAGCAAGATATGAAATGCTTTGATGATTCTTCGGAACTCCTTATATATGATGCCTTTTCGAATTGCATATGAAGATGACATTAAATTTTGTTAATGCAGTTGAAGTTCCTATATTTAAATCTTGTAAAACCGAAAAACGTGAGACATCAAAGGCAGAATCAGCGATTTGCCGTTGTCTATAAAAAAAGCATCGCGTGCTTTATTGAAGGCCAATATAATTAGAGAGCTCATCTCTATAAAAGAGGAAGTCTGATGCAAATCGAGAAAGGCCAATACATGATAATTTTTTTTCGGCAATACACGGAGGCGGCAAACATTGATTCTCACTCTTGCATGAAGTACAAGGAACTATGCACTGATTTTCTGGGCTGTCTGAAGCCCATCTCTCCTCTATTATCTCTGATAAAAATAAAAAAAAACTGAGCTCGCTTTTTCGGACATGATGCCATCATCCGTACACTTCTTATATCTGCCATAGCTCTGATCACTGAATACTGAAGTTATGAGGCATTTCTAAGAGTGCACGATGCATGTTATCTATATACAATACATGGCACGAATCATAGCATAGTGTACTGGTGATCTTCCAACAATCTTCAACGACAATTTGTGACGGCAAGCTTTGCTGTTATGACCTTCAAAGATGTCATTATATCTAGCATACTTGACGAATTCTGATGATGCGCTTCTACCATATCCTTCGATAGCTGCGCGAAAGGCCAATATACATGTAATGCCTGACTATGATAAATTTAACTCATCAGCTATCTCCGATGATGCCTTCATCTCTCTCATGAACCCTGATAAGCTAATTTCATCATCTTCTGATAGTTTTTGTCCTTGTCTCTGATATGAATCCCTCCATGCACTACCAACGCTTATGCTTTCATCACGCATGTCAATTCCGATACTGTACAGATGAACGAGAGAAGATTGAACTGGTAAAACTTGGTGATTCCTTAACCTTAGTCCTCCGGGTCTGTCAGCAGTGAATACAAGACTTTGTTCACTAGAAAGGATCAAATTCAGGATGCGTGGGTGACCAGGCATAATTGAGAAATTCAGGGTGCGTGGATGATGCTCAACTGTGATCGCACATCTAGTTATTAATAATTGATGATTGCTGGATGATGATAGGCACACAAGCTTCATGTTTTCTTGGTTCCAGCCAATATTGCTGAAGCTAGAGCTCTTGTAAGAAGGAAAAAGAGCGGCAGCTAAGGAGAATCGCATGATCTTGATAAAGAAGGCGTGAAGATATTTTTCTTTGGAGACGTATGTTTTGACTAATAATTTTGAACCGGCAATAACAGATATAGAACGCTTTGATGTGTAAGTCGTTGGTTTAATTTAAAATCTCCTTCTCTGTTGAGATATATGGTTTAAATGAGCGTTAAACTTAAAATGGTTCTGTTATTTTCTTACATAGCTTGAACACACACTTCTCTAGGTTCAAACAAAGTTGATATTCTCTACACTTGTTGAAGATCTGTCTGAGCTGAGGGATGTGGTATCTTCACATGAGTCTTTGGAATGTTGTAGGTGCATTGCTGAGCCCAAATGGCATCACACAAAATGCAAAGATTCTCAATTCTGTGGCAAAAGCCATTTTGTGTTGATCTTCTAGGGCAATGGCTACTTGGTTGTAACCTGAAAAGCTATAAACTTCCTTACCTACAACATGCTCCAATCAATGTTCATTGATTGGAAGCAGATAACTATCTCTCATCGTGGCGGCATTAACTTTTTTAAGGTTAATACACACTCGCAACTTCTCGTTCTCCTTGGGCATCACTACAATGGGGGACACCCATTCAATATGCTCAAGCTCATCAATAAATCCAACTTCAATCAGTGTATCAATTTCTTCTTTTATTTTAGCAGCATAAGTGTCATTATATGTTTAGGGCTTTTGTTTGGTGGGCTTGGCATCAGCTATCATGGGGATCATATGAGAGCATATTTTTGGATCTACTCCCTTCAAGTCTCTATAGTGCCATGCAAACATGTCCCTATATTCCATTAATAAAGCAACCTGATCTCCTTCTTCTTTTGCTTCTTTATTATCATATGCTTCTCCTGTGATGGCCTCTCTCTTAGGCATTTGTACCAAAACTTTTTGGTCTTCAACTTCATATTTCTTGAAAATTTTTGGTACTTCGAATAATGATTCCTCCTCTTCTTGTTTCACTACTTTTCTTTTCTTTTTCTTTTGACTACCTTCACTTCCATCCTTTGAATTTACAACTTTGATGCTTGTGAGAGGTTCTTCTTCTTTTTGGGTAAATACTCCTATGTCTTTTAGATAGTGCTCCTCTGAATTAAAGCAACTATCCATCACAATGTATTCTATATCATCATCATCCTCTTCTTCTTCTATGACATCATTAGGGTCTCATTCTTCTCGCAAGGGATCACACATGAACACAGAGATATCATAACCCTCCTCATCACAATGAGGTGTCCACGATTCGTCATTGACCGCAATGTCCATGGTGGCTAAGATTTCTACCCAACCATGAGGCTCGAATTCCTCATCTGGAAAGACAATTGGTGTGTAGGCTGGGTCTCTAACTGGTCTCTCTCCTAGAGGAGTTCCTTCTTCTCTCGCTTTTAGGCCTCTTTCTTCTTCCTCTGCAACCTTGCACATCAACCAATGAGTATCTTCATGCATTGAGATGGATCAGATGAACTTTTAGAGTGCACAGAGATTGAATCTTCTTTCACCTTGTGGATATGATTCCACTATAGGGGTGGTACATCTCTGAAGGTATAATCTTTTAGATTGACCTTGGTGGTGACCCCTAAGTGCTGTAAGTACAAGGAGTTGGTTCCCCAATCCTATACTATTTGCATTTTTCGTAGGAAGGGTCTTCCTAGGAGCATCTCATAGACGTTATTTTTGCCAAAGTCACATATAGCAAAGGTATGTTCAAACTCTACACCTCAATTGGTAAGACTTATCCCTTCCAGCAATCCTAGAGGTCTTTCAACATGGCCATCAGCCATTTGAAGCTTCATTCTAGTTGGTCTTAATACGGGTTTGCCCCATTACTTCCACAAGGAGGTGGTCGTGATTGAAACACCAACACCTGAATCTAAGATCCCTTTGGTTGTGTAACCTTGGTAGGTGATTGGAAGATAAGTATTACCTTCTTCACCTTCACTCATGTCTCCTATTTTGTCTAGAGGTATCTCTGGTACTTTTTGCTTAGATCCTACTTTTGACATATTGGAGTCAAGTTCTAGAATCTGATTCACCACATGTTTCCATAGCTCAGGTTTTACTTTGAGCAAGTCTTCTAAAGTAAGGTGACATTGAACCTTAGTGTTCTTCATGTCTTTTGTGTTTCTTGGAAGCACCGAGTCTTCATTTCTTACCAAGATTGTGGGAGCTGTGATCTGAAGAGATTCAGATTCCCATGGGCATGTGAATTGTGGCAACTTTTGTAAAGAACTAGATTCAAAATCTAATCTTTCCTCCTCTTGTTGCTTTGCTTGGTCTCCATAAACATATGGAATGTCTTGGGGAAATTGATCATGAAGAGCATCAAACGAAGAGTATCATCAAACGAAGAGTAGAAGCAAATTCTTGATATGAATTAGGAACACCGTTCATAACGGTCTGCACAAGTGAGCTATCTCATATAACCTCATCGGCAGAAATCAAATGTTCCTTCAAGTCTTTGATCTTTGTTAGAAAACTGTCCATAGAGTCACCTTCATTCATGTGCTCACTCTCCAACATCATGAAGAATCAACCGCAAACCTGTTTCCATAGGTGTGGCAATAGGTTTGCAATATTCAAGGCCAAAATGTTGCAATTAAATCTAAATAAATTTTATGTGACACAAAGATATTACCCCATCACCTTGCATAAATTGAATGTCCAAATAATGATGCAAATGCCTCAAATTAAAAATCTCAAAAGAGGCATGCAAATAAAAAATCTCAAGTGTATAGCATGTCATCAACATACACAACAATGATAAGAAGTACATCTTCTGCATGCTTAACATATAAAGAGCTTGGAGTATTTTGATGGCGATGCACCACAATTTGTTGTCCTTCTTCCACAATGATATCCTCGGAGTAGAAAACTGAGCTCCTAGCACCGCACATGGTACTCTGCACAATGGCTACAGAATACACAGAAAAGCACAGTACACAAGGAGCACTAACATAGAATTCTTAGGTGTTACAAATGCGGCCGAACTTATAGTCTGTAGCTCACCTGGCCACTATATGTTTTATTAAAGAACATACACAAAAGTGTCCGGTGGCCATTTGGCCTTTCACATGGATAGTAATGGTAACTATCTCCCACTAAAGGCCAATATGTCCAAAGTAACTATGGGAGAAAAAAGAAGAATGATAAAGAATACCTAGTGTAAGTATACAAACTATACCTCCCACCTAATGGGCATGTTACACAGTATACAAGTGACTGTGTAAGATCATGAATCAAGTAACCCCCATCAAGTGACAATAGTGTCGAAAGTTATCCTGTGGTAGAGCTTTAGACAAAGCATGTGCAACATTATCTCGAGTATAAACCTTCTCAAGAATATGCACTCAATGGCTAAGAAATCTCTAATGAAGTGATACCTCCCCTCAATGTGCTTGGTCTTTGCATCATAGATCGGATTCTTAGCCAAAGCAATGGCACTCCAACTATCACTGATCAAACGATGTACATGCTAAGGTAGACCCATATCACGAGCAAGACAAGAAAGCCACAATGCTTCCTTACATGCCTCACTTGCTGCAACATAATCTACTTCTTCTTGGTGCAAATGATCAAGCTTGGACACTTTGCTTAGAAGAAAATGTGTGCAACTCTCACTTGATGATGCATTTGAACCTTAGCTTGTAATCACTTTGTCATTTACCATTGTAAAAGATTAAAATCTTGGAAGAATTTTGTAAAGGGTTGTATCTCGTGGAGTTAGGAAGAATGTTAGTTATGAGTTTCAAATGAGAGAATAACTCCTAAATTATTGGATTCATTCTAGTTGGAGCAAAGTTTGAATTCAAATTCAAACTTAGAAGAACTTCTTATAAAAGACATTGTAAGAATCTCGCGGCTATGTGGCCTCATTCCAGAGATCTCTTCTTGAGCATTTGTAGAAGCTGAGTGGCTCAAACCATAGCTCACTCAATCCATCATCATTGAGCATCATTACAATGCCAATGATCTTGTACAATCATGTTTTATAATACATATAGTTCATTGAACATCTTTGTCTACTTCTCTGTTATGACTACTTAGAACAATCAATTTTCTCTGATCATATCTCAGTGAATTTGCAACCATTTTTCATAATCTTTGGCTTGTTGGAACCAACTTAAAGTCTACTTTGTTGTGTCCAAATAGCAAAGCATCTAGTTCAGCCATATGGGAGAAATTTTCTTCGAATTGCTCACTGGTCATCTACTAGTTAGTCCCTAAAAAAACAGGGGTAAGCTTTGGAATGCTAAACTTATTTCTCAGAGCCTAGTTTATCATTTTACATGATTCCACTTGAAATAATTAGTTTTCTAATCTAATTGAATTCCTTGAAAATGAATTTCATCAATTGTTACTGTATTGTGCGCCCTGAGCAAAAGAACCAACAATTGTATGGACTAGAATAGCAAATTTTGTGACACTAGCTATTCATGAAGTAGTCTGTTTTGATTTAATTGTTTCAAGCATCAACTCCAAAGTACATAGGTACTTTCTTGGTTTAATTTTCAAGTTAAAAGGGCCTACTATATAACTCCAAAGTGTATTAGTGCAAGTACAAAGCAAGTTTTAGCAGTACCAGCTCACTTCCTTGAGGTATCCATCCATCTCTTCCAATAGTGGTATAAGAGCAAGTTGAAGTAAAATGGGAGATGGTTTCTGTTCTTTCATTGATAAATTGGACAGGAATCATTATCGAGCATGGTTTGTGAGGATGAAGACCTATCTACAAGGAAGGAGTCTCTATGGATACATATTAGGGGGTGAGGCGATGCCCATATTCAGAAGCAAAAATCAACCTACAAGAGAGGAACAAGAAAGACTCAACTCATGGTTGTGCCAAAGATTCTTTAGCCAGGTCATATCTACTTAACGCTATTTTTGACTTCCTTCTTCCTCATTTTAGGAATTTCAAAACTTCCAAGAGACTTGGGATACTCTATCTTCATATTTTTTCTCCAATACAAGAGCTAGGAAAAATCAATTGTGGATGGAGTTTACTACTCAAAAGAAGCAACCTAAGCAGAATGTTTCAAAGTTTGTGACTAAAGTGAAAGATGTAGCTGATCAATTGGCAAGCATAGGAGAGGAGATTGAAGAAGAGCAAATAGTGAGACAGATAATCAATGGCATCAAGGCAGATGATAAGTGGGAATCTTTCACAACTGCAATGGATCTTTATATGGATATGCAGATCCCTTATCTAACCACTCTCATGGGGCAACTCTTCACCCATGAGGCCAATCTCAACAAAAATGGATAACTATCAAGAGGCAACAATTCTTCTACCCTCTATATAGATGAAGGAAATTCTAAGGATAAAGGAAAAAGCAAGAAAGTTGAAGATGAAGGTGCTACTTCTCAAGTTAACTATGCAAGGAGAGGTAGGAATTCAAGAGGAAGGGGCAGAGGAGGTAAGCAAGGTAGGGGGAGACCTTTCAACTCTTCCCCATGCAATATATGTGGATTGTCTAATCACACAACAGATGAGTGCTATAGGAACTTCAAGAACTAGAGAGGAAGAGGATTTCAAAGAGGTGGCTATTCACAATCAAGAGGAAGATTCAACCATAATCAAGGATGCAACCATGGCTACAACAACAATTACAACAACAATTATCAAGGAGGATACAAATCAAGAAAAGACTTCAACAACTATATAGAGGATCAAGAGTATTCTCTTCTCATTATGAACATGACTTCAAAACAAGGTATGAATGATGAGCACCTCTTCTATATTGACTCATGTTGTTCAAACCATGTAGCCGGCAATGAAGAGCCCAAGGGAAAGCACCAAGTGCAGACAAGTGATGACACCAAGCATTCAGTTTTCAAGGTAGGAAATGTAAAAACTTCTGACAGGAATAGGATTCTATTGACTAGAGTTCTTTATGTACCTACTATCACAAAGAATTTGATGAGTGCTGGATAGATAGTGGAAAAGGGTTTGCAAGTTAGGTTCAATAAATTTGGAGCCTTTGTGGAGTGTTGGGAAAGATGGATGGATCCTTCAGAAGATTGAGTAGGTGCTGCTAATCCTGCTTTGCACCAGCCCTCAGTGACTCCAGATATGATTATTAGACACCCTTAGCTTCCAAATGATACCAAGAAATGCTATATGTACTTTGGAAAAGGTTTGAGTAATGACTTGATCAAAACAGATGAGTTTGTGAATCACAAAGCTAGAAAACTTTCTATTTTGGTGTTGATACTTGCTCAGTCTTTCACTCAGTATGACCAGTACACTTACAATTGGCAAAATTCCTTCTAGAGGTATTCTATTAGCTTAGTAAGCTACAATTTGCAAGTGGAATCATTCAAAATGATAAACTATACTAGGAGAAATCACTTTAGCAAATTTATGGACACCCCCGACTTTTTAGGAAGTATGCAGACAAATACCAGTGAGCACTTCGACGGCGAGTTCTCGAGATTGGCTGAACCAAGTTGCTTCAAACTTTGTATGCTTGTAGTATGCTTTGAGCTGGATCCAAAAAGCTTTGAATCACTTGATTTGGTGAAGTAGGCACTGAGATATGCCTCTTTGAAGTTGACAGACTTGGAGGTAGAAACTCAGAGTACACAGAAGTGATAGATGTAAATGTATGTATTAATTCACATTGGTTTACAAACTCATTGGCATGCCAAGCATTGCCTAATGAGGTAGAGATGTGTGAGCTATGGTGTAGCTCTCTCACACACTCAATGATAGCAGAAATGAAGCTCGGGAGAACTCTCTCTCTTACCCGTGACTTTTTGATCACCTTTTATCCATGATGACTAAGAATTTGAATTCAAATTCAAATCCTTGACTCCCTTCAATCAAGCATCTAAAAATATGGAGATATTCTCTCAATCATGTAATCTACTTTTTCCTCGAATCCATCAAGTAGGTGTGACATAAAGAAATGTCAAGTCTTTTAGACTTTTACAAGGAGTAAAAAATGGTAAGAACTTATAAGCATAAGTTCTTATGGTCCTTCCTTTAAGTGGTGTCTTCATGAAGTAATCCAAGCCAAATTGTGAAGGCTTGAATTGCACCAACAGCTCCCCCTCAAGCCAAACACTTTGGCTTAAGTCTTCATCTTCAATCTTCAATCACATCCTGCAATCCAATCATGGATTTGAATCTGCACAATTTGTTGCCATCCAAAGCTTTAGTGATTAAATCTGCACATTGCATATTAGTAGACACATAGGTCAACTAAATGTCCTTGCTTAGCAACTTCTCTCTCACATAGTGGTAATGAACCTCTATGTGTTTTGTCCTAGCATGATATATTGGATTAGCTACAAGGTGAAGAGAGCTTGTGTTGTCTCCAAAGATAATTGGGGGCCTAGTGTATAGGCCTAGCTCTGTATACAAAAGCTTTAACCAAATAGCTTCTTGAGTGGCATTGGCTAGCCCTCTATACTCTGCTTCAGTGGATGACAATGCCACTGTTGGTTGTTTCTTGGCTGACCAAGAAATAGGTTTATCACCTGCAAAAGATAAGTATCCTGATGTGCTCCTCCTATCATCCTTGCATCCTGCCCAATCTGCATCTGAATACACTTTAATGTCAATGTCTGATGTATAAGGAAAGTACAAACCATGGTTCTGATTTCCCTTTAGATACTTCAAGATCTTCTTTGCAGCCTCAAGGTGAGGTACCCTTGGTTTGTGAATGAATTGACTTAGCACACTAACTCCATATGCTATGTCAATTCTGGTCAAGGTAGCATAATTCAAACTACCTACCATACTTTGATATCCTGTAATGTCTTGGACTTCATCCCCTTCATGAGCACTTAGCTTTAGGTTGACTTCCATTGGAGTACTTGAGACTTTAGCATCCTGCAGGCTAAACTTCTTCAACATGTCTTGCACATATTTTTTCTGAGTGATATATATACCTGAATCAGTATAAACCAATTCAAGTCCTAGAAAGTATTTCAATAATCCAAGATCATTGATCTTGAACTCCTTCATCATCTGATTTTTGATGCTTCTGATTCCTTGGACATCATTACCTATAATGATGATGTCATCAACATAAACACAGAGATAGATTACCTCTAAATTGCTCCTTTTGATAAACAATGAAGTATCTACCTTGCTCATAGTAAACCCTTGGTCTTGGAGGTATGTTGTCAGTCTATAGTTCCATGCTCTAGGTGCCTGCTTCAATCCATATAGAGCCTTCTTCAATTTACAAACATAATTTACCTTCTTGGGATCTTCATAGCCAGGTGGTTGTGACATGTAGACTTCTTCAGATATCCATCCATTCAAGAAAGCATTCTTGACATCTAATTGGTACATGTTCCAATTTTTTGATGCAGCTACACTCACCAATACTCTGATTGTTGGCATCTTAGCCACAGGAGAAAATGTCTCCTCATAATCAATGCCTTGGGTTTGTGCAAAACCCTTGGCTACCAACCTAGCTTTGTACCTGTTGATTGTACCATCAAAGTTCCTCTTTAGTTTGTAGATCCATCTGGATCCTATCACCTTCATAGAGTCCTTCTTGGGTACCAATTCCCATGTGTCACTCTCCTTGAGAGCTTCTATTTCTTCATCCATAGCTCCTTTCCATTCTCGTTTGGTGATTGCCTCTTCATATGAACCTGGTTCTTCACTTAACAAGTCCTTTGCAAGATAAATTGAATGCTTAGTAACAAGAGATGTATCATACCCATATCTGATAGGCTTCTTACTTTCTCTCTGAGATCTCCTTATTGCTTGAGTTGAAGATTCTGGTATATCCTCAAGCTTCTTCATCTTTATCTTGCCTCTGGACTTTCATGCCTTGAATTCTTCAAGATTGATTGTGTCATCATCTTCTGAACTTGGGTCTTCCTTCTAGATTGGTTCCTCCCTTGAGAGTTTTGGAAACTCCTCTTCCAAATCATAGGGTAGACTAACCTTCCTGCATTCATTTTCATACCATGAGTCATTCTCATCAAAGATGACATCTCTGCTTACCTTGAACCCTTTATTGATTGGGTTGTAGAATCTGTACCCTTTTTGATTCAAGTCATAACCAATGAAAATACATTTTTCTGCTTTAGGGTCTAGCTTTCCCCTTACCTGTGAGGGAATATGCACATATGCTACACAACCAAAAATTTTGCAATGATCCAATGATCCAATGATGGTCTCTTACCATGCCAAGCTTCATAAGGTGTCATTCCATCAAGTGACTTTGATGGCAACCTGTTTATGAGATAGGTGGCAGTAGATACACTCTCTGCCCAAAGATAATTTGGCAACTTCTTTTCATTGAGCATGGACCTGGCTGTTTCAACTATAAGTCTATTCCTTCTTTCAGCTACCCCATTTTGTTCAGGTGAGTACCTTGTGGTTATCTCCCTTTTGATGCCTCTTTCCTACAAGAAGTCCTCAAACTCATTGGAGAAGTATTCACCTCCTCCATCTGACCTTAGCTTCTTCAAGTTCCTTCCTGTTTGATTTTCAACTAGTGCAAGATATCTTTTGAAACAATTAAACACTTCATCCTTGTGCTTCATAAAGTATAACACAATCCATCTGCTATAATCATCAATGAAAGATACATAGTACCTTGATCCTGAAATGGAGGGATCCTTGCTAGGTCCCCAAACATCTGTGTGTACCAAGTCTAGGTAGTTTTCATGCATAAAACCTTTCCTTGAGTAGGGCAATCTGTGAGACTTACCAAACTAACAAGCACCACATTTGTAAATCATGTGTTGCTTGGATACATTAGGTATCCCAAGCACACATTGGTCCCTGCACATTTGCTTTAAGGTCCTTTCACCTATGTGACCTAATCTCTTGTGCCATATTTCTAATTTTGAAAGTGTTTGATCCTTGTAATTGTATAAAGCAATGTTTTTGGTGTCTTCTAGCTCAGAAATAAATAATCTACCTGATTTTTCTCCCTTGGCTATCCTTTTGAATCCATGTCTTGGGTCCTCCACATATGCTCCATGTTGATTGAACCTGACCTACAAACCTTTCTCCACAATCTGACCAACACTCATTAAGTTTTTGGTAATAGTTGGTACATAAAGTACCCTGCTCAATAGGCTCTGATTACCATCACAAGTTTTTACATTTCCAATCTTTACTATAGAATGCTTAGTATCATCACCTATCTGTACTTGATGTTTACCCTTGGGTTCCTCAAGATGAGAGAGTAGTGCCACATTGCCAGCTACATGATTAGAACACCCTGAATCAATATAAAACAGATGATCATCATTGATACCTGACTTGGAAGTCATATTCATGATCAATAGGGAGTCATCTTGCTCCTCTGTGTAGTTGTTGTAGTCTTTCCTATTTCTGAATCCTCCTTGGTAGTTACCATTATGGTTGTTGTTGTAATTGTTGTTGTAGTTATTGTTGTAGCCATTGTAGCCTTGGTGTTGGTTGAACCTTCCTCTGCCTTGAGAGTATCCACCTCTTTGATAGCCTCTTCCTCTCTGATTTTTTTAGTTTCTGTAGCACTCATCTGTGGTGTGGTTAGACAATCCACAAATATTGCATGGTGATGAATTGTAGGGTCTCCCCCTACCTTGCTTACCTCCTCTGCCCCTGCCTCTTGAAGATCTACCTCTCCCTGCATAGTTGGCTTGGGAGGTAGAACCTTCATCTTCTTGCTTTTTACCTTTACCTTTGTCTTTAATCTTTTTATCAGTATATAGGGCAGAAGGAGTGTTACCTTTAGATGTATCTCCAACCTTTGTGAACTTTGCTTCATGTGTGAATAGTTGGCCCATCAGAGTTGTGAGATCTGGGGTATGCAGGTCCATGTAGAGATCCATTGCAGTGGTGAAGCTTTCCCACTTATCATCTGCCTTTAGTCCATTGGTTACTTGCCTTACTATTTGTTCCTCTTCAATCTCCTCTCCTATGCTTGCTAATTGGTCTGCCACATCCTTGATCTTGGTCACAAATTCTGAGACTGATTGCTTTGGTTGCTTCCTAAGGGTTGTGAATTCAATCCACAATTGATTCTTCCTGGCCCTTGTATTAGATGAAAAGTATGATGACAAGGTTTCCCAAGTTTCTTGGGAAGTCTTACAATTCTTGATGTGAGGTAAAAGGAAATCAGATATAGAGTTAAGAAGATAAGACCTTGCCAATGCATCTTTTGCACACCATGTATTAAGCCTTTCTTGTTCTTCCTTGATGGGTAGACCCCTTGCTTTGAATGAGGGCAATTCCTCATCTCCTGAGATGAATCCAAATAGACTTCTTCCTTGTAGATAGGTCTTCATCCTCAGAGACCAAGCTTGATAATTGTTCCTGTCCAATTTATCAATGAATGAAGGAAAACCATCTCCCATGTTACCTTGTTTGCTCTGATACCACTGTTGGGAAAGATGGATGGATCCTTCAGAAGATTGAGTAGGTGCTGCTAATCCTGGTTTGCACCAGCCCTCAGTGAATCCAGATATGATTAGTAGACACCCTTAGCTTCCAAATGATACCAAGAAATGCTATATGTACTTTGGAAAAGGTTTGAGTAATGACTTGATCAAAACAGATGAGTTTGTGAATCACAAAGCTAGAAAACTTTCTATTTTGGTGTTGATACCTGCTCAGTCTTTCACTCAGTATGACCAGTACACTTACAATTGGCAAAATTCCTTCTAGAGGTATTCTATTAGCTTAGTAAGCTACCATTTGCAAGTGGAATCATTCAAAATGATAAACTATACTAGGAGAAATCACTTTAGCAAATTTATGGACACCCCCGACTTTTTAGGAAGTATGCAGACAAATACCAGTGAGCACTTCGACGGCGATTTCTCGAGATTGGCTGAACCAAGTTGCTTCAAACTTTGTATGCTTGTAGTATGCTTTGAGCTGGATCCAACAAGCTTTGAATCACTTGATTTGGTGAAGTAGGCACTGAGATATGCCTCTTTGAAGTTGACAGACTTGGAGGTAGAAACTCAGAGTACACAGAAGTGATAGATGTAAATGTATGTATTAATTCACATTGGTTTACAAACTCATTGACATGCCAAGCATTTCATAATGAGGTAGAGATGTGTGAGCTATGGTGTAGCTCTCTCACACACTCAATGATAGCAGAAATGAAGCTCGGGAGAACTCTCTCTCTTACCCGCGACTTTTTGATCACCTTTTATCCATGATGACTAAGAATTTGAATTCAAATTCAAATCCTTGACTCCCTTCAATCAAGCATCTAAAAATATGGAGATATTCTCTCAATCATGTAATCTAATTTTTCCTCGAATCCATCAAGTAGGTGTGACATAAAGAAATGTCAAGTCTTTTAGACTTTTACAAGGAGTAAAAAATGGTAAGAACTTATAAGCATAAGTTCTTATGGTCCTTCCTTTAAGTGGTGTCTTCATGAAGTAATCCAAGCCAAATTGTGAAGGCTTGAATTGCACCAACATGGAGGACCCCCAACATCCATTCAGAAGAATTTCCAAGGGAGAGAAAACAGGTAGATTATTTAAATTTGAGCTTGATGACACTAGAAACATTGCACTTTACAATTATAAGGATCAAACCTTGTCTGAGTTAGAGATATGGCACAAATGATTAGGGCACATTGGTGAGAGAACATTGAAGGAGATATGTAGAGATCAATGTGTACTTGGGATACCTAATGTATCCAAGCAACATATGATCTATAAATGTGGTGCATGTCAGTTTGGTAAATCACACAGGTTACACTTTACAAAGAAAGGCTATATGCATGAGGATTATTTGGAATTTGTCTACACATATGTGTGGGGACCAAGCAAGGACCCTTCAATTTTAGGCTCAAGGAACTATGTGTCATTTATTGATGATTTCAGTAGGTGGACTATCTTGTATTTCATGAAACATAAGGATGAAGTGTTCAACTGTTTCAAGAAGTATCTTGCACTTGTGGAAAATCAAACAAGAAAAAGCTTAAAGAGGATAAGGTCAGATGGAGGAGGTGAGTAATTCTCCAATGAGTTTGATGCATTTTTGCAGGACAAGGGTATTAAAAGAGAGATCACTACTAGATATACTCCTAAAAAATGGAGTAGCAGAGAGGAGGAATAGATTGATTGTGGAAGCAGCTAGATCTATGCTAAATGAAAAGAAGTTGCCTAACTGATTGTGGGTGGAGAGTGTTTCTACTGGCACTTATCTATTAATAGGTTACCTTCTAAGTCCCTTGATGGGATGACCCCCTATGAGGCATGGCATGGTAGGAGACCGTCACTTGAACATTGCAAAATATTTGGTTGTGTTGCTTATGTGCATGTCACATCTCAAATAAGAGGTAAACTAGACCCTAAGGTTGAGAAATGCATCTTCATAGGGTATGATATAAATAAAAAGGATATAGGTTTTATAATCCATCCAACAAAGGATTTATGGGCAGTAGAGATATTGTGTTGGATGAGAATGATTCTTGGTTTGAAAGTGAATGCAGGAAGGTCAAATTGCCATATGACTTGGAAGAAGAATTTCCAAGCCTCACCAAGGAGGAGCCAAGCACAATTGAAGACATCAAATCTGATGATGAGGACACCATCAACTTGGAAGAATTTAAAGCATGGAAATCAAAAGGCAAGGTCAAGATGAAGAGGTTGGAGGACATACCTAAGTCATCCAACCAAGCCTTAAGGAGATCATAAAGAGAGAGTAAGAAGCCAATCAGATATGGGTATGATACTTCATTGGTCAACAAGCATTCTATTTATCTTGCTAAAGATTCATCACTTGAAGAACCTTCTTCATATGAAGAAGCAAGTACCAAAGCAGAATGGAAGGAGGCTATGGATGAAGAAATAGAAGCACTCCAAGAGAATGACACTTGGGAGCTAGTACCCAAGAAAGCATCAATGAAGGTAATTGGTTCTAGTTGGATTTACAAAATCAGAAGGAACTCAGATGGATCCATAAACAGGTATAAAGCTAGGCTTGTGGCTAAGGGTTTTGCACAAACCCAAGGAGTAGATTATGAAGAAACTTTTTCACCTGTGGCTAAGATGCCAAACATCAGAGTATTGGTAAGTGTAGCTGCATCTAGAAATTGGAATATGTATCAACTAGATGTAAAAAATCATTTCTAAATGTGTGGATTCCAGAGGAGGCTTACATGGCTCAACCTCCTAGCTATGAAGATCCAAACAAGGTAAATCATGTGTGCAAATTGAAGAAAGCTCTTTATGGGTTGAAGTAGGCACCTAGGGTATGGAACCATAGGTTAACAACCTATCTTCAAGACCATGGATTCATGATGAGCAAGGCAAATTCTTCTTTGTTTTTCAAGAGGAGTAATTCAAAAATGATATACTTATGTGTATGTGTGGATGACATCATTCTTATAGGTAATGATGCCAATGGCATCAAACAAATAAAAAACCAGATGATGCTGGAGTTTAAGATCAGTGACCTAGGGTTTCTAAAATATTTTCTTGGACTTGAAATAGTATACACTAACTTTGGAATTTACATCACTCAAAGGAAATATGTGCAGGACATGTTGAAGAAGTTCCACTTGGAGGATGCAAAAGTAGCTAGCATCCCTATGGAGGTAAATCATAAATTGAGTGCTCATGAAGGTGATTTGCTTGAAGATATTGCATGTTATCAAAGCATAGTTGGATGTCTAAACTATGCAACATTAACAAGGATTGACATATGGTATGGAGTAAGTGTTCTGTGCCAATTCATGCATAAACCTAGAGCACCTCACTTGGAAGCTGCTAAAAGAATTTTGAAGTATCTCAAAGGTACTCAAAATCAAGGTCTTTACTTCCCATACACATCATATTTGGATATAAAGTTGTACTCAGATGCAGATTACGCAGAGTGTAAGGATGACAGAAGAAGTACTTCTAGATATTTATCTTTTGCAAGTGATAAGCCCATCTCATGGTCTTCTAAAAAGCAACCAATTGTTGCTCTATCTTCAACAGAGGCTGAATATAGGGGATTAGAAAATGCTACATAAGAAGCTATTTCGATTAGATTGCTTTACTTATATTTGGGACTTCTTACTCATTCACCAATGATCTTTGGTGATAACATTAGTTCTTTGCATCTTGCAGCCAATCCCATTTATCATGCAAGAAAAAATCATATAGAAGTGCACTATCACTATGTTAGAGAGAAACTCTTGAGCAAAGAGGTTCAACTAGCATATGTATCTACAAATATGCAGTGTGCTGATTTGTTAACCAAAGCATTTGATAGTACTAAGCTTTGTAGGTTTAAAACCATGATTGGATTGCATGATATTCAAGAAGATTGATGAAGCAATGCAAGCTAAGATGTTTGGCTTGAGGGGGAGCTGTTGGTCCAAATGATCAAGCCTACACACTTGGCTTAGAAGAAAATGTATGCAATTCTCACTTGATGATGCATGTGAACCTTAGCTTGTAATCACTTGGTCATTTACCATTCTAAAAGATTAAAATCTTGGAAGAATTTTGTAAAGGCTTGTATCTTGTGAAGTTAGAAAGAATATTAGTTACGACTTTCAAATGAGATAATAACTCCTAAATTATTGGAGTCATTCTAGTTGGATCCAAGTTTAAATTCAAATTCAAACTTAGAAGAACTTCTTATAAAAGACATTGTAAGAATCGCGCGGTTTTGTGGCCTCATTGCAGAGCTTTCTTCTTGAGCATTTGTAGAAGCTGAGTGGCTCACACCATAGCTCACTAAGTCCACCATCATTGAGCATCATTACAATGCCAATGATCTTGTACAATCATGTTTCATAATACATATAGTTCATTGAACATCTCTATCTACTTCTCTAATATGACTACTTAGAAGAGTCAACTTTCTTTGATCATATCTCAGTGAATTCTCAACCACTTTTCATGCTCTATGGGTCGTTGGAACTAACTTCAGCTCTACTTTGTGCTATCAAAATCGCAAAGAATTTGGTTCAGCCATCTAAGAGAAATCATCTTCGAAGTGCTCATTGGTCATCTACTAGTTAGTCCCTAAAAAATTGGGGGTAAGCTTTGGATTGCTAAACTTATTTCTTAGAGCTTAGTTTATCATTTTAGATGATTTCACTTGCAATCATTCACTATCTAAGCTAATTGAATTCCCTCAAAAGGAATTTCATCCATTGTTATTGTATCTAAGCTTTGAGAGAAAGAACTAGCAAGTGTATGGACTAGAATAGCAAATTTTGTGACACTAGTTATTCATGAAGTAGTCTATTTTGATTTAATTGTTTCAAGCATCAACTCCAAAGTACATAGGTACCTTCTTGGTGTCATTCGCAAGTTAAAAGGGCCTACTATATAACTTTGAAGTGTATTAGGGCAGGTACAAAGTAGGTTTTAGCAGTACCACCTCACTTCCTTGAGGTATCCATCCATCTCTTCCAACACTTCTATGGTGTAAATAGTTGTGCATTCTTGAAAACGAGATCTTCAAGAGATAGCACCTCTAGCAAAATGAAAAATGTATCGTGATGTAGACTTACGATTTTCTACACAACCAACATAGTGAGAATTTGTGTAACCAATAATGGATGCTTTTCCTCTACTTAAGCATAGACACCTGTCATTAGTGCCACTCAGATATCTCAAAATATCTTGAACACTTCTCAATGTTGCTTGCCAGGATAAGACATATATTTGCTCAACTCCCACTGCAAATGCAATATCTAGTCTCATAGCTACCACATCATACATGAGACTACTAACAATAGACTAATAAGGAATTTTGGTCATGAATTCCTTTTCCTCATCTGATTTGGGGCAATCATCCTCTCTCAATTTCACATATATGGGTAAAGGTATACTAAATGCCTTTCCAGGCTGCATATTGAACCTCTGAAGTACTTTGGATATGTGCACACTTTGAGACAAGTGCATGCATCTTTTACTCCTATCACGAGTAATGTGCATGCCAAGAATATTTTTGGCATCCCCCAAATCCTTCATATCAAATGTCTTACTCAACTTCTTTTGGAGCATTGACAAGTCATAAGAGAACTTCCAAGCAATCAACATATCATCGACATAAAGTATCAAGCATATCAAGCTACCATATGAGCATCTCTTTGTGTAGACATAATGATCCTCTTTGCTTCGAGAATCGCCTTAAGACTTCATAAAATCATCAAATTTTTGGTACCATTGTCTAGGGGAGTGTTTAAGTCCATATAAGCTCTTCTTGAGCTTACAAACTAGAATTTCTTTGACAAGAACTACATAACCCTCTGGCTGTTCCATATAGATCTCATCTATAAGATCTCCATGAAAGAAAGTCGTTTTCACATCCATTTGGACTAGCTCTAAGTCCTTAATTGCAATGAATCCAAGCAACATGTGCAAGGTAGTCATCTTGACCATTGGAGAGAAGATTTCCTCGAAATCAACACCATGTTGTGCTTAAAACCCTTTGCAACAAGTCATGCTTTATACTTTGGAGAAGCACTATCTAATCTAAATTTCAGCTTATATACCCATTTACATGGTAAAGCTTTCCTACCCTTTGCAAAAGGTACTAAATCCCAAGTAAACTTGACATGATTCATTGTCTGCATAGCCTCTTTGTAGCAAGAAGGCTCACCAGCATCTGTTAGCAAAACAAAATCCAAACCTGGAACATATCTATCAGGTGGATGTGAGACAGGTGTAGAGCATCTCAATGATTGCTGAAAAAGAACATTTGCAGACTAATATGATCAAACATTCTCTTGAACATCCCTATGTGAAGCATTTTTATGTACACTAACTGGAGGTCTAGTATCCTCAAAAACCACTCTTCTTACTTCAACTTCCTTAATGGGTTGTTTAGGCATCTTAGACTCATTGAAAATGACATTACTTATCCCTGATCTTGTTTCAAGATCCCATAAGCGATATTCAAAGTTTCCTTCTTGACCATATCCAAGAAAAATGCATTTCTTTGACTTATGGTCCAAATTTTGTCTAAGATTCTTGGGTATATGAACATATGCTTCACACCCAAAAACTCAAAGATGATCATAATATGGTGGCTTCCTTGTCCATAACTCTTATGCCACTTTCAGACGTTTGGCAGTACTAGGTGAAAGGTTAATCACATGAACTATAGTCAATACTACTTCTGCCCAAAAGCCTTGTGAAAGGTTTGCTGATGCACCATAGAAATTACTCTATCCTGAATAGTTCTAATCATCCTTTCAGCTATGTCATTCTGAGCTGGGTATAAGGAGCTATAAAATCTCTACAAATTCCTCTAGACATAGAAAAGCCTGAATTCATGTGAGGTATACTCACCCCTATTATCTAAATGTGAAGCCTTAAGCTTAGTTCCTTTTCTAGTCTCAACAAAAGCAAGCCATTTTTTGAAAGTAGAGAATACCTCATAGTTTGCTTTGATAGGATATATCCAGACTTTTCTAGTAGCATCATCTATGAAAGTGACAAAATAAAGAGAACCACCTAATGATCTTGTGGGCATAGGACCCCACACATCTATATGATTGAGATCAAAAGGCTGAACTGAAGATTCAATGTACGTCTTGTGCACATTCCTAGTTTGCTTTCCATATTGACAATGCTTACAAAATGAAAAAGCAGAGAAAGATAACACAGGTAAGTAACCAGCACAAGAAAGATTTTCCATTCCACTACGTGATATATGGCCCAAACAACCATGCCAAATACAAGCCATAGGCTCTTCAGTAACAGCTAACAAGTGTTCTTTCTATGATACAAATAAAGGATAAAATGAGCCAACTTGGCTTCCTTTTGCAATAACCATATTGTCATTTGATATGCAAAGGATTGGGCATAGAAGATCACCTTGTAACCAAGGTCATCAAGTTGACCAACTGACATCAAACTGCATGATAAATAAGGTACATGGTGTACATCTTGCATAGTAAATTTTGAACCATTAATGAACTACACAATCACATCTCAGATCCCCACAACGTCACACTGGTAAGAGTCACCAAGTCTCACAGTACCAAGAGACTTTGCTACATAATTAAAGAGCCATTCTCTGTGTGGTGTCACATGGAAAGAAGCACCAGAATCTAGCATGCACGTTGTCGGGAAGATTTGCATCTTCCAGTTGATAACCAGAGGAAATAAAAGCAACTTAATTGGTGAATTCTAAACCTCTTTTATATCACTATTGATCAGTTGTGCTAATTGGATTAACTATTTTGAAAATGTTATCAGGTATGAAGGATGAAGCAGGACATAAGTTCTTATTAGGGTTTACCCTAATTACTTAATTAATGAGTATTTCATATTTATACATGCTTGATTCATGGGTATTTTAACCTAGGGTTTTCTAAGTTCATATGATTTTATGTCGATTAGGTTCATCTGAAGGGTCTCAAAAGATTCTAATGGGTTCATGTTAGGGTTTACAAGAGATCAAAAAGATTTTAATAGGTTATCAATGATTTTCAAAGGGTTTTAATAGGGTTTTGATGGGTTTTAAGTAGGTTTTCTAGGGTTTTAGAATGTTTTAAGGGTTAAAATAATTAATATCTAAGGAAATTAATCTATAACTAAACATTGGTTCAATAACAAAAAATTAAAATATGGTTTCATTAATTATTTGATGCTTTTCTATGATTTAATTTCAGGATAATCATTGAAAATGCTGCTTCCCTAAATCTGCAAGTTGGCCCATCGGGACGATGTGCAGGTTTGGTGGCGGTGGATGTCGGGAAGATTTGCATCTTCCAGTTGATAACCAGAGGAAATAAAAGCAACTTAATTGGTGAATTCTAAACCTCTTTTATATCACTATTGATCAGTTGTGCTAATTGGATTAACTATTTTGAAAATGTTATCAGGTATGAAGGATGAAGCAGGACATATGTTCTTATTAGGGTTTACCCTAATTACTTAATTAATGAGTATTTCATATTTATACATGCTTGATTCATGGGTATTTTAACCTAGGGTTTTCTAAGTTCATATGATTTTATGTCGATTAGGTTCATCTGAAGGGTCTCAAAAGATTCTAATGGGTTCATGTTAGGGTTTACAAGAGATCAGAAAGATTTTAATAGGTTATCAATGATTTTCAAAGGGTTTTAATAGGGTTTTGATGGGTTTTAAGTAGGTTTTCTAGGGTTTTAGAATGTTTTAAGGGTTAAAATAATTAATATTTAAGGAAATTAATCTATAAACATTGGTTCAATAACAAAAAATTAAAATATGGTTTCATTAATTATTTAATCATGTATGTGCATTTAATACTAAGGTTCTAATTAATTAAACCCTTAAAACTAAGATTGAATTAAATGATTTATTTAAAATAAGAAATATAGGCTAATTAAATTTAAAATGGTAAATTAAATGGATAAATAACTAGTGGTCTATATGAGTACTAGGAAAAAGAATGGTTTATAGAAGATGTGTAACTAAAGTGGTTGAAAGAGTGGTTGGAATAAATGATGCAATTAAAGGAAGTTAAAGAGAAACTTTAAATGAATGGTGTATATGAAAAAGGTTAAAAGAATGGAGTAAGTGAGTTGTGTAAATAAAGTCAATTTAAAGAATGGTGAAAGTAAGGAGATTAAAGTGTGGTTGTAGATTAAAAGTTAAAACCAAAAGAGTGGATTAGGAAGGACTTGTGTATGTATTTAAATGTGTGTTGAGCTCAAGTTTTTCCTAAGGTTTCTTGCAGGTACTCATTCTCCTTTGTCGTCTTTTCCATTCTTTTCATGTGATGTCTTCATTTGTTATCTGTTCACGAGAAGTGAAAAAGGTGTAGGAGCTGTTATCAATTCTGCACTAGTTCTAGAGAGATAGTTGCGCTCGTATGCACTCAAAGGGCTATCATGGAGACAACAATGTTGTTGATTATTAATTCTTCCTCACCTTTGCTAGTGACATCGAAAGCGTGTCTTTTTCCTCTGCCTTCCTCTGCTATATTCTCCAATATCATAAGAGAGATAAGGAAAACATCTCTAATATGTAGCTAGTATGCTACTACTCCACGCACACAGCCACCTCTGATGCGTATCAAAGAGAGTGAGTGAACATCTATTTGCTTTTCTTCTCTACCTAGCTGTAGTAGACACGCGTGACGCGACTGATGGTTTCTGATTGGCACGCTTTGTGCAGTTAGAAGAGATTTAGAGAGAGAAAGAATTTCAGAGAGGAGAGACAATAGAGAGAGAGAGAGCTGATGGCTTTTTGACAGACGACGGCTCTGACAGAGATAGTGAACATTTACAACAGAGAAAGATTGATTGTTTTGTGCACATTGGATATAAGTGTAGAAAGCAGAGATAAGATCTGTATGTGACAACGCTGGAGATTTTCAGAGAGATTAAGAAAGGTTTTCCCATGGCTGCAGCGCGCGCACGGCGAGATCTGAAGCTGTTGTGGTGCAAATAGCCCAGAAATCGAGAGAGAGAGAGAGAGAGAGAGTTCACGCAAAGATAGAGAGAGAAAAGGGCATCTGGGCGGAGCGTGTAGAGAGAACTCAGAGAAAAAGGGAGCACCGGCGTATGACAGAGAGAATTTGGGAGTTTTATTTTTTATGATTTATTGTTAAGCTCACCTCCCTCCACGGAGCTGCGCGCAGCAGCACGCAGAGAGAGAGAGAGAGAGAGAGAGAGAAAGAGAGAGAGAGAAAGAGAGAGAGAGAGAGAGAGAGAGAGAGAGAGAGAGAAATCGGAAGAAAGATAGAGAGAGAGAGATCGGCAGAGAGAGTCATGTTAGGTTAATGTTAATTAGATTCAATTTAATTTAAGATTGTATTATTTATGAGATACATTAGCATGGGTAAGAATGAATATTAACTTATGAATAAAGGTGTTAATGAATAAGTTAACATAACTATAATCATGAGAAGTGTATTAACATAATTATTTGAGTATACATATTTAAGTTAGATGTATGAGAGTATATGCACAAGTGTTAGCATGCATATTAATATAATGACAAATGTGTGTTAGTATATGAAAGTATGCATATATGTGTATGTCAGTGAGTATGTGCATGCATATGAGTGATGTGAGATGTATGTATGCATGAGTTAAAAGATGTATATGTATCTTAGTAAGTATGTATCTTAGCATGAGTATGAACGCATGTTAGATGCATTTGTATGTTCTAAGTTATCATTTTAGTGCTTAAGTTAATGAATATATCTACATATAAGAGTTAAATGGTTTGATGTGCTATGATGCATAAAAGTATGTTCCCATATATAGTAAGTACATATGCATAGTAGTGTAAGATTATGGGTATATTTGAGCATGTGTTAGCATATACTAGCATGAGTGTATGCATGTAAGTATGCATGTATGTTAGTGACAAGTGTGTGAATGTGAGTGCATATGTGCATGTATGTTAGTGACAAGTGCATGAATGTGTGCATATAAGTGTGTATATGAGTGTGCATGTATGCATAAGTGAATGTGTGCGTGTACATGTATGATAGAGTTTTAATGTATGCATGAACATATGCATGTGTATGAAAAATGTATGAGAAGAATGTCTTTTATGTTTCTCATTAAATTCTTGTTAGATTACTAATATTCCGAAGGTTTCTTGCAGAAACATTGAAGATTACAATCAATTAGAGTGAAGTGAAGACAATTGAAGTGAAGCGACAGCCTAAAGATCCATTTAAATCTTATTTCTCATTTAGTCAATTATCCAATTGACTAGACAGTTATCCAATTGTTTAGGCCTTCCAGTTGTATTAGAATTATTAATTCGAACCATTAGCATATCAATTAATTCATTCAAACAGTTTAGCATCATATTGTTTCATTAGTTTTTCCATTACTTTCCTTGATGTCTTCTAAGTTAGTTCATGAGTCTGAGCACAGTACTATTGAAAATATTGAAAATATTGAAAATATTCCGCCAACTCTAGTCAGACCAGAACCCTCTAGCTTACCTGAAAGTTTAGTAGAAGAACCCAATATGGAAGTTTCAATCTCATATCCGGAAGCTGTTGCTATGTACGAGGCTGCCCGTCCTTACGGTCAATAGCTAATTAAAACTATTTACTTTTGATAAGAGAACTTTAGTTTCAGTCATAGAATTAGGTAATTTAAATTGTTTTATCATTAGAACCCTTATTTTCATAAGCCTGAGTTTGCTACAGACACCCCGCGTGTGCCGAACGATTTAGGCGGATGACTTGATCCACCATCCGAGCATCTCTCACGACCCGACAACGTGTGAGAAAGAGAATCAACCATAAGAGCTTTAGTTGGCATGGTGCTATCAAGTGTCAACACATCAACATCATAAGAAATAGCACTAGTTTCTTCAATCTTCACAGTCAAAGTAGATGGTCCAGGTAGGTATTTAACATGCCCATCAACATTCTTCCCTTTACCTTTAGCATTCTTTAATGCATAATAGTCTTTCTTCATGTGTCCTTTCTTGTGAAAATAATGGCATTCCATATCCCTCTTCCTTGATTTACTTCTACTCTTATTCTGTTGGCCATTCTTTTCCTTGTTCTTGCTCCTTCCACGTTGTTGATTCTTTCTTTGGTAAGAATCATGAACATTATATGCATCTCCACTCTGAGTGCCAACCATAGATTTTCGATGAATTTCCTCACTCAAGGGTGCTCCACATATGCCATCATAGACCACTATTGCTAATAGCTGTGAAAAACATATCCCATGATGATGGTAAGGTGCATAACAGTAAGACTACTTTCATTTCATTATCCATATCCATTTTTTGAGCTTGTAGTTGAGATAATATAGCATCAAACTCATTTAGATGAGCAACAACACAATCTCTACCCTTCATGCAAAGGTCATACAATTTTCTCATCAGATACACTTTATTTGATGCTATCTCTTTTTCATATGTATTGCATAACTTCTTCCAAAGCTCCTCTGCACTTTCATAGTCTAATACTATAAAGTAAACATTGCCTGCTAGGTGCAATCGAATGGTATACCTGACCATTTCATCTAGCTCATCCCAATCATCTTCATCCATGTCAGCAAACTTCTTTGAGATTCCATTTACTAGCTTCCATTGCCTCCTTGGAATTAGCACATCTTTAATCTGCTTCTTCCATAGAGCAAAGTTTGTGCCATCAGATTTTTGGATCTCAAAATGGTCTTTGCCTTGCAAGTTATAGCTCCTCCTTGGAACATTGGCACTAGACCCTGATCCACCAGACGTGCCCGAGACCTCTGATGTCATGATGGTAAAGAACTGAATAGAATGATAATGGAGCTAGAAGAGTCCAAACACCACTAAGGCTCAAAGAAGGATGACCAAGTGTCATATTCTAATAGAGAATTCAATAGTCTTCCGAGAAAAATGAATTAATGAACATTAATGACCAACCAAAAGGATTATGTGAGAATAAATTTGCTCACACCAATAAGTGTATCACGGAGTAAATCGACCACTGTATAGTTGAAAAAACCAAGAATCTAAAAAATTTTGTCAAGGTATCGAGCACCTATGAACAACTATCATACATCTCCTATGGTGAGGATAGGTAATTCTTCCAGTTGCATCACCAAAGAGACCCCAACATCTGGATGTCTCCCAGTTAAGAAAACCTCACCAAAACCCTCTTTATCAAATGTAAAAGGCTTTATGCAGAAACATAACTGTTATATCAATGACCACATGGACATACATAAGAGATAGCCACAAAAGTGTACATAGTGTGTATGTGCTCAATATATGTAGTAAAATGGCACTAAAGTGCTGAATTCACTACCCAAACACTGGCCAATGATACTTAAAAGTGTCTACCAACTCTATTCTTTAGGGTCAAAAATCTGCATAGGCTTGGGATGGTTGCTCCCACCACAACTAAACATTTCAAGAAACTTGTAGATTTACTAGTGTGGCTGAAAAGATAGCCCCAAAGGGCGAACATTCATTGTTAAAGAAGTACAAAGACCACTCTTCTTGATGTTGTTGGACCTCTATGAAGATAACTATGCATGAAAGTTCTCCAAAATGGCTCCAAAAATCACCCCAAAAATGCTTCAAAAATAGGCTTTGAGAGCAAAGAATGAAGCTTTGAGGGCCCAAAACTTGTTGAAGATAATGTGGAACTTAATCTTTCCCCTTCTTCAATCACCACAAGAGTGTAGCTTAGTGGCAAGAGATTGCCATTGTTAACGGAGCTCTGAGGGGAAGAGTACTAGGATGGGTGACCTCCCGAGAAGTACTAGGAACCTTTGTCTTCCTTGATCGTTGAGGTCCTCCGTCACGTGCAGCCAATGGTGCCAATGGTGACTTTGACGGCTCAGATGACAAGGTATGACAAGGTCTATGCTTTGGTTGCTCCCTTAGTTGTAAGCCTAGGAGAGGCTTAAGAAAGCCTTGGGTGGGTGGGTGGGTGCTCACTTCTCTCGCACAAAAGGAACAAAGCTTTTGCATCGAAACACTCTAACACCAGTGAAGTATTTTGATGGTGATGCACCACAATGCATTGTCCTTCTTGAGTGCTCCATGATGATATCCTCGGAGTAGAAAATTGAGCAGCACCACACTCAATACTCTGCATAGAGGCTACAAAATACACAGAAAAACATAGTACACAGGGAGCACTCACACAGACTTCTTACGTGTTACAAATGCGATCAAACTTACAGTCTATAACTGACCAGACCACTATATGTTTTATTGAAGAGCATATACAAAAGTGTCGGGTGGTCATTTGGCCTTTCACATGGACACTAACGGTAACAATGCTCTTAGTTGGATTGTTTTCAAAACCATGTGCAATAAAAAAGGCATGTATCTTTTCATACCAAACACGTGGTACTTGCTTCAAGCCATATAATGCCTTTTTCAACCTGCACACTTTTTTCATCTGTCTTGATCATAAATGTTTGCAACAAGCCTAGCCTTATACCTCTCAAATGTTCCATCAGGCTTACGGTTCAGCCTCTATACCCATTTAGTTCCAATGGCCTTTTTTCCTAGAGGCCAATCACATAAAAAATAGATACTATTTTTCATAATAGCTTTATATTTTAATTGCATAGTAGTCATCCAATTTTTTGAATTTTGTGCTTCACTAAAAGGAATAGGATCATTGTCATCACAAAAACTAGAGGCATTCATTTCATAGAAATATGATGTAAATGAAGGACTACGAGAGCCGAAATGAGTACGATATGATAGATGCATTTAATTTGCTATCTCGCAAACTCTACACCAACCATTTAGGCGTAGTTCTTGTCTCCTCTATATCATCCCTCTCATCAGCAAGTGCATCATGTAAATCTACATTAGAAATGGAAAGATCTGCATCATCATGTGGAGCCTATAAAGGTTGCAAATTTGCCTCATTTGGACCAACACTTGATTGTCCACGCGTAAAAAGAGGCAACAAAGTGTCATGCAAGACAAGCCAAGATATGCATATGAGTGATAGATGGCTTGCAACCATGCAAAGCTATTTTGTTGAGGTGTATATGACACTATACACTGATGTTTTATGCCACCCTCATCCACAAATATATTAAAATCAGAAGCTATGTATTCCCCCTCGATCAAAATAGAGGGTGCCCAATTTACATGTTGAGAGATTTTCAGACATAACCAAAAATTGTTTAAAGCACATAAACACTTCAGAATATGCTTTCATTGGATACACCCATGCATGCATGGAAAAATCATCAATAAAAGCCACGAAGTAGAGGTAGTTCCCAAAAGAAGGTGTTCGCATAGGACCACAAACATCACTATGAATAAGCTGTAATTTAGGGAAGGAAGAATGGTGCATTTGCGAAAAATCATCCTTCAAACATGTTTACAAGGTGCCTCAAGTTTGGGTAGAGAGGACACTATTTTAGATTCCTGCAACTTTAGCAAACTAGCATAATTCAAATGACCAAAGTGTGCATGCCAAACCTTTGCGTCTGAGATAGGCTGAGAATCTTGAACTACACATGTTAATCATTCATAGATTTTGGATAGTCTATGAGCTTATACAACCCATGAAATAAAATGTCCGAAGCAATAATAACATCACCATATGCCATTTGAGAGATCATGAAGTGCACATCTGTGATAAATAAATTTGACAACCAAGCCAATCTTGCCTAATGGTGAAAGTGAAAACATATTTTTCTTGATCACTAGCACATACAAGCATCTAAAGAATATGAAAGAACTACAATCAGTAGTAGTCGGAATGATTTTACAAAATCCCATTACATGATAAGAGGAGTTTCTATTACATGTGACAGTATTCCTTGTAGGGTCAAGCCCAAGTGATTTAAAGAGACTGCATTGTGAGGTACTATGTTTGGTTGCACCTCTATCAAAGTACCAAACATGTGAGTCTACTATAGACATATAGTGCTCAGAGAAGACGGGTAATAACTGCGTACAATAGTAAATGCCCATTCTTCATTCTCAACAAGATTAGTAGACTATGTTTTAGGTGTAGAAGCCTTTGGAACAACCACTCCAATCTCTTTCTTCTTTGCCTCGTTTGCAGCTATGAAATGAATTGTTTCTATTTTCTATTTTCTTCTCATCTTTTGCAAAAATTGTTTCTGCTTTACCTGGTTTCATTTCTTTGCCTCGTTTCCCTTCTGATTTTTGCAAAATTGTTTCTGCTTTTCTATTTTCTTCTCATCTTTATCTTCCTTCTTCAACTATGTAACATTGGAAGATTTGTGTTTACTAGTAGATGAGCTCCATTTACCTTTGTCCTTTCGACTAGCTAAGAAAGCTTGATGTGCTACACATACAATAGACATGTTTTGCCTAGATGCAGCATCATGCAACAGAACAAAGACTAACTACTCAAATGCCAAGGCATTTAGATTTCCATTCATCATCAATTGAAGAGTAGAAGCAAGACTCTAATATGAATCTGGAAGACCATTAAGAACAATCTACAAAAGTGAACTATCTAGCAAGACTTCATCAGTAGAAATCAACTACTCCTTGAAATCTTTAATCTTTGTCAAAAAATTTTCCATGGAATCTCCTTCATTCATGTGCTCACTCTCCAGCTCATTTTGAAGATAAGCAACATGCGCCTCATTTCTTTCTTGATAAAAGGTTGTAAGTGTATCCCAAACATCCTTTGTTGTCTTGTAAGAGAAATGTGAGGAATAATGGCACATTGACAAACAAAGCTATCAATGCATGTACCTTAGCATCTCTACCATCCCAACAAAGTTGATCTACAGTAGGTGCAATAGGAACCAGATCCCGAAGAGAAATTTTAAGATCATCATCTTCAATGCAATCTACATCACCTTCAATAACTGTATTTGCAGGTGTAGAAGCATGTTTTTCAACACCCTGCACAATGTTCCATAGCCCTTTTGCTATCAACACATGAGGCAATATATATGCCCACAATGGGTGATTAGTACCATCCAACCTTTCCTCAACAACCAACATATGGAATACATCATTGCTTTTAGCCATGGCCACTAACTGAATACCATGACACTAAAAAATGACTATATCTCAAAAAGTTGAACAGAACTACCATGTCCAGCTCCACTAATCCTGTAGCAGACTTTGAGATGCTTGTACTAGCGAACCAAAACCTATATATATGTTTGTCACAAAAGGAAGAAATTGCCTACATAGGTATCACGATAGTGCATTTGGAGGTCAAAACGAACCCAAATCAAAAATTCGATGCCACACAATAAAGCTATTTTGAACTCCTAATCGCCTTGAGTATGCTCACCAATTTTTGTGCAATTATGAGACTTTGACCGCAGGGGTGGTGATGATGCCCTAGATGAAGGAGCGACCTGCTTTGATACCAATTGTTGGAGTTTGAGGTCAGCACAAGCACACAAATAGGACAAGGATGAAGAAGAAGCTTGGAGCACAAGACGATGCCCTAGATGAAGGAGCGACCTGCATTGATACCAATTGTTGGAGTTTGAGGTATGCACAAGCACACAAATAGGACAAGGACGAAGAAGAAGCTTGGAGCACAACATAACACTGAATGAATCACCAAGTGAATGTACAAAGATAAGCAAATCATTAGGGTTATATGCATATAACATACAAGCCGAGGTAAAAAAATCTCTTAAAGAGAGAAAAAAGTGCCTCGGCGTATCCTAAGCATGTTCACACACATCACTACCGAAATATATCAACAAAGATCTCTTAAAACTAGCCTCACTAGGTCATGCTCAAGAGGCGACGAATATCTTGGCAATCCTATGAAATGCCATTAGACGAAAAACCTTTTGGAAAATCGGAATGAAGACAAGCAACAAGAAAGGAATATGCACAAATCTTCCAACTCTTTCTTCCGAATCGTGTGTAACTTTGCACGTTGGAAGGAAGACAAGAACAACAAGGAAGGAATATGCTGGCAGCCGTTTAAATTTCCCAGCGACGATACGCAATGCGTACTCACAAACCCCCTTCCCACCCTCATAAGGCAAGGACATATTACCTTCGTTTTTGCTTAAAGGAAACCCCCTCTCTCTCTCTCCCACACACACACACACAAGAGTGTTGTCCTTCCCCGTCTCTCTCTGAAGCGCTCTGTGTACGTCCCTGCGCGGCATCCGCGCATATTACCTTCGTTTTTGCTTAAAGGAAACCCTCTCTCTCTCTACACACACAAGAGTATTGTCCTTCCCCATCTCTCTCTAAAGCCTGACTAGCTCTGTGTACGTCTCTGCGCAGCATCCGCTTGCCCGGAAGCCCAACGCTTTACCGAGCTTCGTGAGTATTTTGCTGGTTCCGAAACTTCTCGGGTACTTTTTTCGTTCATGTCTTATTTCCACCGAATTAGTTTGTTTTCAGTGATCTGCAATGCACAGTCTTCGTTATTGCGCATCTCTCTGCATTCATGGCTGCATAATCGTAAGTTGTGGTATTCTGTTTAACAAGTGAATATCCATGAGTATTCAATTTCATAGGTACTTTTGTCGTTTCACGTGTAATCTCCATTGCGCAATGCGCATCTTTCTGCATCCATGGCTGCATAATCGTAAGTTGTCGTGTAGTTGCAGGCATAATGAGTATAATTGTTGTATTCTATTTAACAAATGAATATGCATGAGTATTCAATTTCATAGCTGGTACTTTTGTCGTTTCACGTGTAATCTCCATCGCACCTTAACATTAACAATCTGCTTTAATCTTTTTTTGTTGCATTTTGAGTATACAGTGAATTGGACGTCTGTTTTTTCTGTGAAGAGTCATTTTTGCTTTAAAAAATAGGCAGTTTTCAAACCAATCTTATTTGTTGCATTCTGAATATGTAGTTAACTAATAACACAGGCAAGAATGAGCCTACTGAATATGTTAGTCCACAAGCATTACTCTAATTATTGCGCATGTTCATGTGTCCATGGTGTTATTTAATCATGAGGATGACTTTTGCGTAATTTTAGATTAAAGTGCAGCAGCTCAATGCTCGAGAAATACTATTAATGAGAATTGTTTTGTTCTATTTAAGGAATTCTTTCTATGAATGTTTAACTGCATGGATACTTCTGTCATTTCACGCGCATTTTCCATTGCAGCTTATTTACAACCTACTATAATGTGCACAGCCGGCCATGTTGCATTTCAATTATGCATCAATACAGCCGCAACACTTTCTCCTCGTGTGTGTACCCATGAATCTATTGAATATATTATTATGGATGGATGGATTAGTAAATTTGCTAATCTCTGTGTGTCCATGGTGTTTTGCTTATGAAGGTAACCTGTTGTGCATTATTCGGTTGTAATGCACCAGCTAAACGCTCTCTTTTATTCAACATATATCTTTTGTTTGACAGAGAATCGAAGCGCCAAAGGGCCGACAGTGATGATTAGGTTAGGTGAAGCACGCAGAGAGGACCAGAAAACAGAGAAGCAAAAGATGCTGGAAGACATGCAGAAAAAGATGGAGATGAAGGAAATGGGATTCGAGAAAACAAGAAGAGAGCTGGAGGAGAAAGTGAAGGATCTGGAAAGAGCCCTTACAGAGATGCAGGGCAAAAAAGAAAAGAGAGGAAGGGAGTTGGAGGAGGGAATTGCGCACACTTTTGAGCAGATAAGAAGAAAGCTTGAGCATACAGAGAAAGCTCGCATCGACGCCATCGGCCGCTTGGAATCGGCCATCGGGAAGCGCACACTTGATGTGCTGCGTAAATACGAGCAATTGGAATCTACAATTAATCAATTTCTAAAAACTGTCCCGAAGGAGGACGAAATTTGAGCCACATTTCCGTTGTGACTACTTCCATTAATCCGAGTTTCGACAATAATTCAAGCCAAACATGGACTCTAAAATTTTTCTCCTCACTATTTGAATCTTTAATACAATAAAATGAGAAATTTATACTAGCAGCAGGGTATATAGAAGAGTCTTAGAGGAGAACAAAGCCTTAGCAAACATCCCTCATCGCCTCCATGGCCGATCAATTTCTCATTCGATTTGAATTCACATTCTTGGAATAAAGATATTTTGAAAGTTAGTTATAATCACACATATTAAGATTGTCCATAGTGTATCTACCCTAGCACGGTATATAGAAGAGCTTTAGAGGAAGAGAACAAAGCTTCACAAAACATCCCTCATCTCCTATGGGCGATCAAATTTCTCATTGGATTTGAAATCACGTTCTAGGAATAAAGCTATTGGGCTTTATTGAAAGTTAGTTACAATCACATATATCAAGATTTTCCATAGTGTTTCTATCATGACGGAATTCACAAGTAGCATACGCATACAATTGATATAATTTGTGAGCCTCAATATATTTTTTAAGGCATTCCTATATCCTTTCACTTTTCTCATAAGCAAAGAGAAAGTCCCATAATCTAGATTCCACGGAATATTCTCTATTGAACTTAGAAATCATTCATATTTGTTACGTCAGTTGAGATGACTTAAGTCACATATGGGGATTATGCGAGTGGTGGACGCCCACGTTTTACCCTCCATGTCTAGCCATCCACGAAAGGCCACATCTGTCCGTTGGCCTATGTATACATGACTTATGCACTACCCTAGACATTGAATTGAGATAGCATACCTCTACCTTGTTACTCCCTATCTAAAGTTTTCTAGATCACCATTTAAGATCTACCTTGAGATTGCACAGGTAGACAACACATCATCTTTGTACTTGTTGTTAGTAGTGAATTTTTGACATTCTACTATATTTGTTCTCCTCTCTACTATTGCTCCTGCATTGTCTTGGGTAACTAATTTCTTACATGGTATTAGAATTGTTAGAATTGTTAGGTATCTGTTACTAAAAGAGGATTACTTTTTGAACCTACAACTATATTTTTGTTATCACCATAGTGCATGAGTGATCGTTTCATATTTTTCTCTTGGTGCATCTACTAATGTTATTGTTACATAAATTCAAATTCTTCCACGCACTCACTAAAGAGAAGCCTATTGGAATAAATTACACAGTCTCAATGCTCAAATTTTCTACAATTTTGGACTCTTATGAGTTGTTGGATAATGTCATGAGGCCAATAGGGACTCATCAAGATCTGATTCTAATGGAAGATCCATCAAATCTTTGAGTGATATTCTAGCCTCATCTTGATCTTTTTCAAGATTTTGTGCTTACTTTAGTCTAGCAGACCACTAATGCACATGAAGCTTCTGGCATATTGGCTCATCAATATGATAAAACCTAAAGAAATAGCTCATAGGAAATTCTTCTTGTAAAATATGTGTTAGAATAACAATCTTACACCATGCTTGAAGGATAAACAATCATGGATAAATCAAGAACATTTCTTGGAATGAACCTTAGTCTTGTGACTATTTAGAGGACCTCAGATACATCCTTTTGTAAATTCATATGATTATTCATGTATCATAGCCTTTACTCTTTATCAAAAGATGTAATTAAAAGTCTTAAAGCCACGAAACAAGTAGTTGGAATCTCCTACCAAAACTTCAATCACATTTGAATTTGATTCTTTATTGGGAAAATGCATATGTTACAACTAAATCAATCTCACGATGATTTTTTAATCAAATTCATTTGTTTGGAATCATTGAATTCCAGGAGGAGGAGTATGTATAAATACTCCATGTACTTGTATTTAGAGTTACAATTGAATACACTCATATTTGATCTACATTTCGCTCACTACCCCTTTCTCTGTGTCATCATCTCCAGCATCAACAAAACTCTAGTCCTTGATTCTCCCTACTCTGATGTCCAAATCTCTTGGTTAAGGAATCATTGGAAAAATATTAGTGTCTATGTAGATTTTTCAAAATGTTATATCATTTGGATTCTTGTACTATGTATTAGAGGAAAATTACTACCTCAGGGTCTCTTGCTACTACTGCTTGAAAAGTTGGGGTAACCCCCTCTTGATGTTAAGTTTATAATCAGAGTATGTGTTGCTTATAATTCAAAACTTGGTGCACAATAAAAATGTTCACACTATAAAGCAACATTTTCTAGGAGGAGTTTGGCCAATTCTAATAAGACTGAGAGTAATGAGCATTCCAAGTTAAACTTTCTATCCATAAATAGAAAGTTCTTCATAGCTGCTTGATAGATAAATAGTATGATTCCAACAACTTGTTTATTGTGATGTTACAAATGACATAATGTGTTTTATTGCACTAAGTTAAAGATTGTGAGTTGAATCAAAGTCCTCAATGGATGTTGGAGCTTGAGGTCTGCAGAAGTACCTGAACAACATAAGGAAGATGAAGAAGAAGAAGCTTGGAGCACAACATAAAATATTCATTGAATTACCAAGAGAATGGACAAAGATAAGTGACCTATTAGGGTAATAGGCATATATAAAAGCCACGAGGAAGAAACCTCCTAAACAGGGAAACAAAGTTCCATGTCCATCCTAGTGTGTTCACATTCATCACTACCAAAATATATCAGCAAATCCCCCTGCGACCGATGCAGTGAACAAGGAACTAGAACTCATGTATAAGGAAGTGCCAAGCTATGTTGAATCACGTTCTAGGAATAAAGAGCTTTAGAAGACATCCCTCATCTCCTATGGGTGATCAAATTTCTCATTGGATTTGGAATCATGTTCTAGGAATAAAGCTATTGGGCTTTACTAAAAGTTATTAACAATCACATATATCAAGATTTTCCATAGTGTTTCTATCATGATGGAATTCACAAGTAGCATACACATACAATTTATATAATTTGTGAGCCTCAAAATATTTTTTAAGGTGTTCCTATTTCTTTTGACTTCTTCATAAGTAAAGAGAAGGTAGTGAATGTTATATTCCATAAAATACTCTTTACTAGACTTAGAAATCATTCATATTTGTTACACCAGTTGAATTGACTTATGTCATATTGTTTTACCACCCATGTCTAGCCATCTACAAAAGGACACATCTCTCCACTTGCCTATGTATACATGACTTCTGCACTACCCTAGACATCGAATTGAGCTAGCATACCTAGACCGTGTTACTCCGTTTTGAGATCCCCATTTAAGCTCTACCTTGAGAGTGCACAGGTGGACAATGTCACCATCTCTGAAATTCTACTATATTTGTTCTCCTCTCTACTATTGCTCTTGCATTGTCTTGGGTAATACATGGTATTAGAATTGTTAGGTATCTATTACTAAAAGAGGATTACATTTGAACCTGCAACTATATTTTTGTTATCACCATAGTGCATGAGTGATGGTTTCATCTTTTGTTGTTGGTGCATCTACTAATATTATTGTTGCATCAATTCAAATTCTTCCGCTTGCATTCACTAAAGAGAAGCTTGCTCAAATAAATTACAGAGTCTCAACGCTCAAAATTTCTACAATTTCGGAATCTTATGAGTTGCTGGATAATGTCATGAGGCCAATAGGGAGTGATCAAGATCGGATTCTAATGGAAGATCCATCAAATCCTTGAGTGACAATCTAGCCTCATCTTGATCTTTTTAAAGATTTTCTGCTTACTCTAGTGTAGCACACCACTAAAGCACATGAAGCTTTAGGCATGTTGGCTCCCCAATATGATAAAACCTAAAGAACTAGCTCATAGGTGTATTCAAATTCTTCTTGTGAAAAATAAGTTAGAACAACAATATTTCACAGTGCTTGAAGGATAACTCATCATGGATAAACCAAGAGCATTTCTTGGAATGAACCTTAATCTTGTGACTAGTTATATGACCTCATTGAAGGGCTTTCCTATTCTAAACAAGAGAAGAAAGGAAGAAATGGAGGTAGAGAGAGGAGAGGAGATATGCACACACGTGTGTGGTAGCATCGGAACCCACATAATGATCTCTGTTGAGCAATGCTCTAATAACGATGTATATATGAACAAAGGGGTAAGTTCACATGACCCTTACATCCCCAAAAACCTTACATAGGGGTACACATCATCTTCGTAATTGTTGTTAGTAGTGTTTGTTCTCGTCTCTACTATTGCTCGTTCATTGTCTTGGGTAACTAATTTCTTACATGGTATTAGCATTGTTAGGTATCTGTTACTAAAAGAGGATTACTTTTTGAACCTACAACTATATTTTTGTCATCACCATAATGCATGAGTGATCGTTTCATATTTTGCTTTTGGTGCATCTACTAATGTTATTGTTACATCAATTCAAATTCTTCCACTTCCACTCACTAAAGAGAAGCCTAATGGAATAAATTACACAGTCTCAATGCTCAAATTTTCTACAATTTTAGACTCTTATGAGTTGATAATGTCATGAGGCCAATAGGGACTCATCAAGATCTGATTCTGATGGAAGATCCATCAAATCTTTGAGTGACAATCTAGCCTCATCTTGATCTTTTTTAAAGATTTTGTGCTTACTCTAGCCTAGCACACCACTAAAGCACATGAAGCTTGGGGAAAATTGGCTCACCAATATGGTAAAACCTAAAGAACTAGCTCGTAGGTGTATTCAAATTCTTCTTGTAAAATATAAGTTAGAACAACAATATTTGACCATGCTTGAAGGATAACTCATCATGGATAATTGAGAACATTTCTTGGAACGAACCTTAGCCTTGTGAATATTTATATGACCTCACATACATCCTTTTGTAAATTCATATGATTATTCATGTATCATAGCCTTTACTCTTTATTTGAAGATATAATTATAAGTCTTAAAGCCACGAAACAAGTAGTTCAAATCTCCTACCAAACATTCAATCAAATTTGAGTTTGATTCTTTATTGGGAAAAGGCATATGTTACAACTAAATCAATGCCACGAGGATTGTTTATTCAAATTTGGTTGATTGGAATCATGGAATACCATGAGGAGATTTCAAGGAGTATGTATACACACTCCATGTACTTGTATTTAGACTTAGAATTTAATACAATAATATTTTATCTACATTTTGCTCACTGCCCATTTCTCTATGTCATCATCTCCAAAATCAGCAAA
Organism: Ceratopteris richardii; assembly: GCA_020310875.1. Taxonomy (NCBI): domain Eukaryota; kingdom Viridiplantae; phylum Streptophyta; class Polypodiopsida; order Polypodiales; family Pteridaceae; genus Ceratopteris; species Ceratopteris richardii. The sequence goes on from CM035411.1 coordinate 133,943,827, forward strand.
ATTAGAGACCTTGGTTCTTCCTATTCAGATGTCTGAATCTCTTGATTAAGGATTCATTGGAAAGACATTAGCGTCCATGTAGATTTTTCAAAATGTTATATCATTTAGATTTTTGTACTATGTATTAGAAGAAAATTACTGCCTCAAGGTCTCTCACTACTACTCCTTGAAAAGTTAGGGTAACGTGTTGCTTATAATTCAAAATTTGGTGCACAATAAAATTTCTACAATATAAAGCAACATTTTCTAGGAGGAATTTGGCCGATTCTAATCAGACTAAGAGTAATGAGCATTCCAATTTGAACTTTCCATCCTAAATAGAAAGTTCTTCATCGCTAGTTGATAGATAAATAGTCTGATTTCATCAAGTTGTTCATTGTGATGTTACAAATGACATAATGTGTTTTATTGCACTAAGTTAAAAATTGTAAGTTGAATCAAAGTCCCCAATTGATGTTGGAGTTTGAGGTCTGCAAAAGCACATGAACAACACAAAATACTGATTGAATTACCAAGAGAATGTACAAAGAAAGTGACCTATTAGGGTAATATGCATATATAAAAGCCGCGAGGAAAAAACCTCCTAAAGAGGGAAAAAAAGTGCCCCATTGGTCCTAGTGTGTTCACATTCATCACAACCAAAGTGTATCAACAAATCCCCCTAGGACTGGTGCGGTGAACAAGGAATTGGAACTCATGTATAAGGAATCTCCAAGCTATATTGAATCACATTCTAGGAATAAAGAGCTTTAGAAGACATCCCTCATCTAGTATGGGTGATCAAATTTCTCATTGGATTTGGAATCACGTTCTAGGAATAAAGCTATTGGGCTTTACTAAACGTTAGTTATAATCACATATATCAAGATTTTCCATAGTGTTTCTATCATGATGGAATTCACAAGTAGCATACACATACAATTGATATAATTTGTGAGCATCAATATATTTTTTAAGGTGTTCCTATATCTTTTGACTTCTTCATAAGTAAAGCGAAGGCAGTGAATGTTATATGCCATAGAATACTCTCTATTAGACTTAGAAATCATTCATATTTGTTACATCAATTGAGTTGACTTATGTCATATTGTTTTACCACCCATGTCTAGCCATCTATGAAAGGCCACATCTCTCCATTGGCCTATGTATACATGACTTGTGCACTACCCTAGACATCGAATTGAGCTAGCAAACCTCTACCTTGTCACTCCATTTTGAGATCACCATTTAATCTCTACCTTGAGAGTGCACAAGTGGACAATGTCATCATCTTTGAAATTCTACTATATTTGTTTTCCTCTCTACTATTGCTCTTGCATTGTCTTGGGTAATACATGGTATTAGAATTGTTAGGTATCTATTACTAAAAGAGGATTACATTTTGAACCTGCAACTATATTTTTGTTATCACCATAGTGCATGAGTGATGGTTTCATCTTTTGTTGTTGGTGCATCTACTAATGTTATTGTTGCATCAATTCAAATTCGTCGACTTGCATTCACTAAAGAGAAGCGTACTAGAATAAATTATAGAGTCTCAATGCTCAAAATTTCTACAATTTTGGAATCTTATGAGTTGGTGGATAATGTCATGAGGCCAATAGGGATTGGTCAAGAATGGATTCTAATGGAAGATCCATCAAATCCTTGAGTGACAATCTAGCCTCATCTTGATCTCTTTAAAGATTTTGTGCTTACTTTAGTATAGCACACCACTAAAGCACATGAAGCTTTGGGCATATTGGCTAATCAATATGATAAAACCTAAAGAACTAGCTCATAGGTGTATTCAAATTCCTCTTGTAAAATATAAGTTAGAACAACAATATTTCCCCATGCTAGAAGGATAACTCATCATGGATAAACCGAGAGCATTTCTTGGAATGAAGCTTAGTCTTGTGACTATTTATATGACCTCATTGAAGGGCTTTGGTATTCTAAACAAGAGGAGCAAGGAAGAGATGGAGGTAGAAAGAGGAGAGGAGATATGCACATAGTGTGTGGGAGCCTCAAAACCCACATAATGATCTCTGTTGAGGTAATGCTCTAATAATGATGTATATATGAACATAGGGGTAAGTTCACATGAGCCTTACATCCCCAAAAATCTCCCACTTAAGGGTCAATATAATCATAAGTGGTAAAATATACAAAGAATGATGTAGGACTATATACTAATAAAGAGGAATAGTTCCGATCTAAACCCATATGGATCAGCCTACACCAATAGCCTCGAACAAGGTGTACACATGCACCTCAAACTGCTTTAGAATCATATGGATAAGATTCGAGCTCACATCTGACTAATGCAAGAACTGATGAAGTCCCTGCAAAGCTCCCACTCGCTCTATGCCTGTGTCAATCGTTGAATGACTAACATCTCCAAGTGCAAATTCTCTAATAGCAACTGCAACATCTGGTCTCGAGCATAATAACTCGTACATTAGACTCATGAATGCTGATGAAACATGTGCTATCCTAGCTAACCTAAGCATGTTAGCCGTACCTGTATCCAAGGCATTCAAAGCATCATCTTCAAGTCAACATGTCTTGACATATTTGTGTCAACATCTCTCATGTGCGAATCCAAAAATGATTGCATGATCGCTAAATCATCAACATCTAAATCAATCATCCTACCAACCAAGGATGTGTCTAGCTGTGCATCTCAAGAGCTTAACGGCTCTATTACACACTGTGTACCATGAGAGCAATCCTCCTATACCACATCAAGTGTATGATCATGCTCCACATGAGCTAGTGGCACAACATCAATACCATGGTCAAAGTGATGATCACACTCTAATTGAGTATCATCACAATGCTCTACATGAGCATCCACATCATGCTCTTAAGCATCCAACTGATCATCCAAAGTGTGCTCCATAAGAGCATCCACATGATCAATAAAATCATGCTCTATGTAAGCATCATGAGCATCCAAAACATGCTTTATATGTGCATCCATTAGAGTATTTGAATCCTGCCATACATGTGCATCATGAATGTCAATAGACCTATGTGTAGGTAGAAAAAATGATAAATGAAGAGTCTCACATTGCACATAAGGTTGAACTCCCACTGAGACGAGACTATCTCTCACATGAAGTATCTATAGTGGATACCTATGCCCAATCCTAGCACATCTGACAAGCATAGGCTATCCCAACTGCAACTGAAAATGATGCTCACCAAGGAATGCGTAACACCTGCTCTCTTGTAGCTAGCTAACTGAAATCAAGCTCATAGGGAATGAAGGCACATAATGTACATTTCTTAGTATAAGTGATGCTCCACTAGGCAACATAAGGCATACATCTCCTGCACCCTCAATGTCATATGTCGTACCATCAGGCATGTGCACACATCCACGACTCTCACCTGAGAATCGACAAAACCACTCATGATGTGGAGGAACATGAAAACTAGCTAATGCATCAAGCAACCAATCCATATGTGTGCCATCGAATGAAGAAGAGTAATCTTGAGATGAACCATAGGAGAAAGTGATATCACCATCACTCGCATAATCAACTGCCATAGAATCTCTTGAAACCACTACCTTGACCTCCATCACGTGCATATCTTTGATGTCACCGTCCCATCCACCTAAAGCAATGTCATCAAGTATGGCCCTCATGACCACAGTGCCAACATCAAAGTTGTTGATGTGATCTATGTCTCACATGAGTCAATGGACTTGCATACGTGATCTTTATCCATTTCATTCATGTTCCTTGAGTTTTTAGCAAACCTAGAAGGCATTTTCATAACCTCTGCAAAAGTACAATTTCAGGGTATTTTTGGGAATTTTTTCTAGCATTTTTTATCCTTTTTCGATATCATTTTCTTGCCGAATAGGAGGAATAAAGGAAGCTCTCTCTGGTTTTGAGTAAGGAAATTGGGCCTAGCCCTGTGAAAAATTTTATGAAAATTTTTTCAGATTTTTTTTGGATTTTTTTGGCATTTCTTTGGATTTTGTCTCCAATTTTCTCTATTTTTGGATAATTTTTACAAAAAAAAAGGCCCCCTTGGATTTTTTGGGTTTGAGGTAAAAAAAATTAAATTAAAAAAAAAGGATAAAAATCCCCCCCCTCTCCCTCTCTCTCTCTCTCTCTCTCTCTATATATATATATATATATATATATATATATATATATATATATATATATATATATATATATATATATATATATATATATATATATTTATTTATTTATTATTATTTTTTTTGTTTTATGGTTCAACCCTTTTGGCTCTGGATCGTGCCTCGGATGGCCATTTTTTCAAATTTAGAGTCATTTCCATGTATCTTGGCACTCTGGATTCATTTTTTTACTTAATGGTTCCAAAATCCGCATGTTTCTCTGACTTTTGGTCAAAACCCACATGTTTTGAGCCCATTTATCACATGGTTTTATTTCCCCACATTGTCCACATGGTCTATTCTCACCTTGTCTTACCTTATGTTTCATAATTTCCCATATGCACCCTCTGTAGCTCTACTGTTTGATCATTTCTACCCTCTCTAGACCCCATGATCATACCCCCAATCCCTCCCTTTACCAATCTGCCCAGCCACATCCTTAACCCTCCCAACCCCTTCCATCTCCGCCCCTCAGCCCTCCCCTCCACCTCCTTTCTACCCTCCCATTGCCCCCCTTTGCTTTTCCATGGCAAAATCCAACTTTTGGTTCTTCTCTGGTGCTTATTCTATCCTGCTTTTGGTGGAATTGGTTGCTGCTCAGGCGTCCTCTTCATGATTTTGCAGCTCTATAATCATGGTGTCCTATATGCTCAGAGTTTTGGCTATGGCTCTCTGGGACGGAGAGCACATTAGGTGGTGGGCAACTGTTGAGCCCATAAAAGTCATATTGGTCAAAGTCAATCGTAGTCAAAGTCAACTACAATCAAATTCAAAGGGTCAAAGTCAAACTGGTCAAAGTCAACAAAGACAAGATCAAAGTCAACAGGTGCAAAGTCAAAGTGCTAAAGTGCAGGTGTCAAAAAACACAGGTAGTGCACAATTAATGGTCCACAAAGGGTAAATTGGAGAAAGTGGGTTGCAGGTTGCAGAGGTAATTCTCTAATTTCCCTAAGGTTCAAAGTGTTTTTAAAGTGTTTTGGAAGGTTCAGGTGAACCCTTCCTTATGTGCACATTTGAAGAGTTAAAAGGAAAATGTGAAGGTATGTGAAGCGGCAGCATACGCAGAAGTGAAAGTATGGCCCCCCAATTAAATTCTTTTGGTTTTAGTCTAAAGTCACTACAGGACAAAACAGGGAGTCGTTGGCTACCACTTTTGAAGACAATCTTGGGACATCAAAGTGAGCACCAAGATACTCTTGCAGTTAGGAGCGTACGTGAATGGACCCACTCAAATCAAGGCAAGGACTATTCTTGGAGCAGATTCTAAGAGTAAGCAAGAGTGAGCATAGTCTAAGAAAAGGAAGAGAGGGAAGTGCAAGAGACGCACAATGTTCGACAGAGAGAAGTGAAGTGCAAGTTGTGCATGGAGAGTGACTAAGGAAGTGTGCAGAGAGTGCTAAGCTAGTCCCCCAAGGTCTCATTGCAGTGTGCGCGTGTCGAGAGAAGGTGTCCAGCCCTCCCCCTTATTGGAAGCTTGGTGCAAGGTGTGCACAAGTGCAGGCTTGGAGAAGGTGGAGGTTTGGTGCAAAGGAGTCCGGCAGCAACAAGACTTCACAAGGCTGTGCATCCGCATTATTATTGTCTTATTATAATCAATCGATAGAGGCTTCCAGTGTGTATTTTCTCTTCTTTCCTTTCCCTTTTCTCCTACAAACACTCAAATCCCTTCTTGTCCAAGAATCCCCCAACAATGTGTATGTGTATGTGTATGTGTATGTGTATGTGTGTGTGTATGTGTATGTGTATGTGTATGTGTATGTGCATGTGTATGTGTATGTGTATGTGTATGTGTATGTGTATATGTCTATGTATATGTATATGTATATGTATATGTATATGTGTATGTATATGTATATGTGTATGTGTATGTATCTGTATGTGTATGTGTATGTATATGTAGTATATGTATATGTATACGTATACGTATACGTATATGTATATGTATATGTATATGTATATGTATATGTATATGTATATGTATATGTATATGTATATGTATATGTATATGTATATGTATATGTATAGGTATATGTATATGCATGTGCATGTGTGTATGCATGTGTATGTATATATGCATGTGTGTATGTATGTGTGTATGTGTTTGTATATGTGTCTATGTATATGTGTGTATGTACATGTAAGTATGTATATGTGTGTATCTGTATGTAGGTGTATATGTGAGTGTGTGTATGTGTGTATATGTGTATGTGGGTATGTGTGTGTATGCATGCATGTGCATTATGTATGCATATGCATACATGTGTTTGTATGTGTGTCTCTATGTGTGTGTATGTGTGTCTCTATGTGTGTGTATGTGTGTCTCTATGTGTGTGTATGCATATTTATGTTTAGTGTGTTTATGTGTGTTTTAATATGTGTGTATGTGTATATGTATATGTGTATGAATGTGTATGTGTGAGTATGCGTCTCTATCTGTGTGTGTATATATATATGTGTGTGTGTATGTATGTTTATATGTGTATGTATATATATGTGTGTGCACATAAATTTATGGGTACAATTATGTGTCTACTAGTCTGTGCATGTCCAAGTATATACATGTATGTAACTATGTGTGTGTAAGTATATGCATATGTTTGTGGGCAGGTATGCATGTGACCTAATGTGTGTATACGTATATGTATGCATATGTAAGTGTGTGTATATGTATGTTGTAGCTCAGTGATGAGTAGCACCTCCTTTAATGTCAATCCGGGAAGACGTGAGGATGGTATGAAGACCTCGAGCAAGTGAAGGCACAAGTGCGTGAGTGAGAAGCACACTAGCATGCACACACATACACACACACGCGCACACACGGTAAGACAAAGAGTGAGAAGCAATGGAGTTCTTTAGATTACTTCCAAAATGCTCATACAAGTTTAGATCAATTACAAGCCAGCCCCAAAAATGAGCTCTCTAGCTCTATTTATAGTTTTTGACTAGGTTTTGGCCCTGTCCAGACCTAGTGTCCGGCCTAGTTAAAAATTAGGTTCTAGAGTCTATTTGAAGGCTCAAACGGAGTCTAAAAAATATGAAAACTGGTAGGTAGCTACTTCTAATGCTCCTCAAGCTCAAGGACTTCTTGGCTTGCACAAAATGGAGCTACAAAAATATGAAATGGTATTTACAATGATTGTTAGTGATGAGAATTACTGTTATAAAGATGTTGATTTGGAAAAATTTGAAGGGCCTATCTACCAGATTTGCGTCGACTGCTTTGTCTAGTTAATCCTTCACCTCACTCTTAATCTCTCTGCTGGCTTCCTTGTCTAGTCAGTCCTCGACTACTATCAACACCCCCCCCTCTCTCGCGTGTGTCGTCCCTAACAGACCCTTGTTGCTGGGAGTGCTGTAGGTAATATTCCACAACATGAGTGGCAAGCTGATGTTCTTGGATGCGTAGTCCTCTGGCCAAATCTGTCATCATGCGATCCCAATCAATGGGCCCTGGAATGTCCGGATGTGGCAGACATAACTGATCTGCATGGATGGCTTGTTCGACGGCGAATAGATGTAGCAAATGTGTCGGTCTAGGAATGAAAATTTCCGAATGATATTCCCAGAACCCTCTAGAGAACATTTCCTCAAATTTCTGCTTGAAGCATGCAGGTAAATACTTTATACATGCATGCGAGGCAAAGATTATGCTGACTGAGGGAGTCTGGCTCATGTCGTAGACTAAATCCTTATTACCTTGAGAGAATCCGGGGGCAGAGATGTATGGAGCCTATACCTTCCGAAAGGTTTTGAAGACAATTGTCATGAGTTCGAATATTTTCATACACATTTTTGCTGCTATGTCGGGTACATTGTTTAGACGGGTAGACGAGTGTCAAATTGTTGATATCATGTAAGCGACAGTTGGGGTCCCTCGAGGTGGAGCAAAATATGGATAATTGACCCATGCCGAGCATTCTTTGTTGTTGCGTACCTTGATCGCAAATGCTTGCCATGATCTGCGACGTACCATTGGGCAATAACATGGATTATACTTGATATACAGTGGCATGGTTGCCCAGGTGCTCATCATCTCAGGGTAATCGGTTAGTAGACGTGCACGCCAATTAGGTTGGAAGATCGAGCCAGCACGTGCATCTGCCGGTAAGTCCTCTGGCTCAAATTGAGTGGAGAATGAGGGCTCCTTCCCTGTATGCCTTTTAACTTCTACATTATAATCATGTAGCAAGACATTTCTTCCAGATTTGTGAGAGATTGAATTTGCACGGCAACGCGATCATCATGTGTCTTTCCCACTTTCTCGATCCTTTTAACCCAATCGGGAACTCCAATTTCTAAAGTGTCCTGTCCTTCCTCTGTTACCCGACCGCCGGGTGTTGGCATCAGCTCGTACGGCTCTTCATAGCTGTCATCAACGGGGATTTCCACTACTGTTTCAGGTTCGGGTTCTTCAGTTGGCGAGGGTGGCCTTTCATATGGTAAGAGGCGTGCTTGGAGTTCTGCCACCTGCTTCCGGAGGGTCTCTAACTCTTCTATAGAGTGTTGCAAGATTATCGGCTCCTGTTGAGCTGAGGGGGCACTGGCTATCTGCTTCTTAAGGTCCACACATTCAGCCTCTAGTTTTTCATATGACTCCAAGAAATTTGCATGCTCCTCGAGTAAGATGCGAATGTCTTCTGAGGGGACTGCTCGATACTTGGTAGGGCTAATGGTTGCTCCTGCAGTTCCTTCCATAGCTGCTTCAAAATTATCTTGGTTTTGTTGTTGAAGCCGCTTGTTTTCTTCCAATGCTGCTGCCATATGCTTTCGTAATAGCCCCAGGTTGCGTCTGAGTGTAGCATTAGATATCATTTGCGCCTGGAGCACAGTTTCCAGTTCCTTGACTGTTGTATCATCCACCGTCGATATTTTTTATTCCAATTCTGAGTGAGCTTGCTGTAAAGTGGTATGTTCAGTTAGGAGCGTTTGGTAATCAGCTTCTAAAGTGTTAACTCTAGCCTGTAGGCATCGAGATTCTGCCTGGAGGGCAACATTGCGTTCTTCCAATTGATGGTGTTCTTGTTGTAGTTGATGTGCACACTGAAGTAATGTATTAAATGTGATATTTACATTATGAGATGCAAGGGGGAAAGTTTGGAATGTAGGGGAAGTGGGAATGGGAAGGGAGGTAGTGAATGTTGTGTCTTCCAATGATGTGTTGAGTGGTGAGGTGGGGGGTAGTGGAGGGGGAGAGGGTGGAATTGTGGGGAGAGGTGCTGTGGTGGGTGAAATGTCCATTGGGTCAGACAGAGTGGTGTGTACAGGGGCTACCATGTAGGTTGGTATGGTAGGTGAAGTGAGTGTGGTGTTCGTGTAGATTGATGTCGTTGCGAACATCGGGGAAATGTGCCTCTGAAACATTGGAGTGCTGGTGGACTGCGCCACGAAGGATGGTTGTTGGGGTGGTGCGGTTAGGGTGAATGAGGTGTAGGGGACAGATGGGAAGTGAGTGTCATGGAATGGAGGTATCCGTATTGGGGGATAGGCTGGGAAACACAGCTTCTGTGGGTGCAGGGTTTCCAACCACACTTGGAATGATGGCCAATTATGGGTTCGAAGGACAAAAGGGTTGAAGTGTACAAGGGATTGGTGATGGAAGAGAAGAGGGTGTCTTGTGAGGTGGGTTCTCGAAATGAGAATGATGTGAATGAGGTTGGGTTATAAGTGAAGGTAGAGGTGATGACTGCCGTTTCTTCCATGGTGGGAGGTGGTGGTGGGGGTGGAGAAGGTGGTGATGGGGGGTGCTGGGGTGAGATGGGTGATGTCTGAACGAAGGTCTCAGCAGAGAGGTCAATGGTGGTGGTGGGGGTAGCTATGGTTTCAATGGTTACTTCTTGTTCTGTGACGGGTATCCTGATAGTCTTACCTGCTCGTGGTAATGTGTCAACTCTGCGTTTGTCATACCTCACAGACTGGCAGACTGCTGTGTGGACAGCCTCCGGAACTCCTAAAGATTCTGACACTAATTTGAGGGTGTCAATAAAATGTTGATCCACCCCATCATCTGATAGCATTTCTTGCATCAAAGCTTGTCCTAACACAAGAGAGAGTTGATGCCTTTCTTGTACTGCTTTGATTGTATCGTATAACCTTTGTAGCTGAGCTGTGTATGCAGGTGCACCTACAAGTTCTGGCACTTCTTGTTGCTCATCTTGATGCTCTTGATCATAATCCTCCTCATCTTCCTCCTATTCTTCATCTTCATCATCCTCTTCATCCGTTTCAACTGTGGTAACAGATACCTGGGAGGTTGTTGCCTGCGTTTGCACATTCTCCACTTGTTGTGCCTCTTCTGCCTCCAGCTCTACATCTTGTAACAATTGTTCGAAGTCTTCATTCGTGAGTTCTTCCAAAGGTGCGCCACCGGGAAATTCAAGATAGGTTGGGATGGGAGGAAATATCAAGTTAGGACCATCGGTGCTGCGTCTTGGAAGTCGGAGTGTGAATGGCCGGACTCTTCGGGATGGAGGGGTAACATCCGGTGTTAGGGTGGCTCCACGTGGTTGAGCACAAGGGACTTGGACAGTTCCTCTCATCTTCTTAGAAGGGGGTCCAGTGGACTCCACTCGATTCCACATTAGGGCTCGTTGAATAGGGATGTCGTAAGCCAAACATCTATAAATGATTCGAGTCAGAGTGCAACATCCATATAAAACATGCTTCCCCGGCCATCGTTTGTGGGCTAGATGTATCTGATCAATTATCCAGTGGGGTAAGTTGATGGTGAGGCTCTATGTCTCTGCCAGATACAAACTAAACCATATCTTTTTGAGTGGCATGGTGAATCTATCTTGGGCAGGAAAAGCAAAGTGTTGCATGCACATGCGAAGGTGTATTGCAATATTAGGCGTCATGGACACCATGTCCTTGAGTTTAGTTGGGTTCGATTCTTCATGTAATCAGGCACGAGGGTCTCCTTTTCTGTTGGAATATGCATTCCTCGCATGTCTAGGGCCTCTCTCACTAAGTTGTTTGAGAGCCTAAACCTTTTGAGCTCATTTCCTTTTGTCAGAGATGGGAGCACAAATGAGCTTGCACCTTTTGGGGTCTTGCTTGGAGTTAATGTATTGATGAGATAGTAGCATCGCATGAAGTCAGGCTTTGGGAGCCGGGCACTGAAGTATGATTCCAATCCTGCCTTTTCCCATACCGAACGTAGACCTTCTGCATTTTGTAACTTCTCAAATTCCCTTGTAAAGAAATGGTATTTACCTTGCTTCCCATTGAAGTCCAACTCTGATTCCCATAGGTATGTTCCCTCTCCCAAGGGTCCTGCCACTTCACTAAACCAGTGGGAAGCTTTTCCTACATGCATGGTATGGCCACTGGGAGGGTCCGCTATAGGTATGATTTTGATGGCCTGCAATTCTTCTGGTCTTTCATTTGTCTCAGGCAAAACGGGTAAACTGTCTAAGTCCACCACTTGCTGGCTCGTTTCTGTTTGAGAGCTAGTTCCTGCCGTATCTGCCATGTTACTTCTTGCCTCCTGACTCTGTGAGAATATAGAAACAGGTGTTAACATTGTAAAGGACAAGATAGAACCGTTTTTGTCCCCATTACAACATTAACATGAGGTTCGGGAGAGATTAGTAGGCTATTAAGTGCTCTGTGCTTGTGCGTGTAGTTAGGAATTGGGTAGACCTAGAAGCTAAGTGGAATGATGTAGTGAGAGAGTGATGTAGTTAGTAGGTGGGCATGGATTTACAACTGGGGTCTGGGGGTTTATTACAAGTTTTAGGTTGCCAAATGCAGTGGATGGGCTTTGATCTTGATTTTGTGGGGACTCTAAAGAGTTTGATAGGGGTATCTACTTGAAAATGAGGCTTTTTAGGGACCCATTTACAAGTGATTCTACTTGTGCTAATGGAAGAATATGTGTCCGTGCGTGATGTATAAGAATGGGCATCAGATGTTCGAGTGAGTGAGACGTGTTGTACCGGGTCTGGCCTCGGTGTAGCTATTTGAGCCCGCAAGCAAGCCTTAGGCACCCAGATTTGTCATGATTGTGGGCTGGCCTTCATCGACTTTTTGGGTACCCAAATAGACTTTACTTTCACAGAAGAATTTATGAAAGACTTCTTATTAGTGTCGTGTTGTTGATTACTAATAAGAGGTTTTGGCCGTGGGGTTGGCGTGGTCACAACAGGGTGTTCGCCTTTCCGCACCCACACTTGTTTCAACGGCTGAGACATTCTACTTTGCATGTGTTTTTGGCCTCCAGTATAGGTAGTACTCTGCTCCTTCTGTATTTGATCTACCTTTGGTTGCTGCATCCCTCTGGCCTTTGGAAAAGAAGGGAGTGCCGTCTTATCCTTGATTCTGTTGTTGAGAAAATCCTCTTTCTGCATCATACAGTTTTAGACAAGAATAGCATTGTCAACTTCATGTGCGCCCCTGGAAGGACCAAGAGTTTGTGCATTACCTAGTTCCTTGAGTGCCTCATTTTCCAATTCAACTGTAATTCGACTATGATTTGCCCATACCTGAAGAAGTCCACTTCTTAGGTTTAGGTTGACTGCATGATCATAGATCTAGTCCTGACCCAAGACAAGAGGCTCAGTAAGGTCCTCATCTTGACACACTAGTACTTTGACTATCATTAATTCGTCTTGAATATAGAGGGGAAGTTGCACCTCGCCCATGCAAGGGGTTTCCACACCTCCCAATCCTATGAGATATGCTTCTATAGGATTGATAGTTAATTTCAACTTTTGACAGTAAGAAAATTTAACAGCAGTAGTGGTTGCACCTGAGTCAATCAAGGCTCTTACAGTCCTTGCACCCTTTCCTTGTCCTATCTCTAAGGTTATAAAAGGACGTCGATCAATTATCCTATGAGAGCTAACACCTGAAACGTCACACATGGCCACATGATATCCTTGATCTGCATATGCATCTGTCCTAGGTTGCTCTCTACCCTGTCTCCTCAACTTCATTCTCCAGATGCGTTCCAATGCTTCTGCTTGAGCTTCTTCGCGAATTCGTTTTTCTTCTTCTTTGCATTTCTTAGCAGTGTTGAGTCGACTTAGCATCTCTTCCGTCAGAGGTTCCTAATATAACTTGACTCTGCATCCGCTTATGTAGCTCGAGAGAATATCACCTTCTAATGTGGCTAGTTGCACTGCTCCACTTGTTGAGATTTTATTAATGATCATGGGTCCGTAGCCTCTCTTCTCTAGTTTCCTCGCATGTGTTTTCAAAGTGTATACTAGTACTAGGTCGCCTGCCTTCAAACCTTTATCCTTAACGTGGGCATCAAAGTATGCCTTCTGTCGTTTCTCAGCTGCATATATCCCTGCAGCCGCCCTCAGTCTTGTTTCTCCTAATCGCTCAAGGTCAAAGATCCTAGAGGAGAGCTCATGGCCTATCCACTCATGCTCTTGTGCTACTTTCAAGGTCGGTATCAAGAAGTCCAATGGTAGCACTGCATTTTGACCAAATACCATCTGAAAGGGGGTGGCTTGGAGTACCGTTTTGTAGGCGACTCGGTATGCCCAAACAGCATGGTGTAGTTGTTTGTCCCAATCAGAGCATTTATTGTTCACTAATTTTGTCAGTACATTGCATAGGATCTTATTGGTGCTCTCAGCCTGGCCATTAGCTTGAGGGTGATATGGGGCATACTTCTTATGTACTACCAAGAATTCTTGGACTAGATTTTCAATAACTTCATTCAAGAAGTGAGTGCCTCTATCACTTACTAGCTCTATAGGTAGCCCGTACCTTGTGAACACATTCTCAAATAGGAACTTAGCAGTTGTCTGAGCATCATTCTTTGTCGTAGCTTTTACCTCTACCCACTTTGTTAGATAGTATGTGGAAACACTGATGTATTCAACATGTGAACCCTTAGCTGGGGGATTAATAGGACCTACAAAGTCTATTCCCCACTTAGAGAATGCACGTCCACCCATCATGGGTTTCAGTGGCATCTAATCCTCGCGTATAGGGTACTGAGTTCTCTGACAGACATCACACCATTTCACATAGGCATGTGCATCCATGTGAAGGGTCGGCCACCAAAAGCCCGCAAATAGTATTTCCTTGATCACCCGATCTGGTCCAAAGTGTCCTCCTGCTACACCTTGGTGAGCAGTTTCCAAGATCTTGAGATATTCACTCTCATGGACACATAGTCTCAGGTAACCATCTTTACCACTATCACCAATGAGTGAGTAATCTAGGGCTTCTTGTTCTAGACTTCTTTGTCTAGTCAGGGTCATATCTTGAGGGAATGTTTTCGTCCTTAGGAAGGATACTAGTGGTTCACTCCAATCTGGCACTATGGACACTTGATAAAGAGTGGCATGTTCCACAGGTGGTTTAGTGCAACAGATTGGGCATTCCTTGCACAACTTTTGGACATCAGCTTCCATAGTCGGCCAATGCACTCCGAGTCTCCTTAGTGTCTGTAGGGTTCGTTGCTTTGAGTAGTGTTGCTCTAATGCACCTATATGTGCTAATTGCAACCATTTAGCGTACTCATCCTCTTCCACACAACAAGCCAAGATCCCTTGATCTGTGTGCTTGTACATACTACCTGCCATGATGTGATACTTTTGGGCTTTTACTACCTCTCTATCCTGTGTGTTTATTACTGGGTGGTTAGGCACGTATGTCAATACTGGCACTAATGGCTTAGCCCACTGTGGCACCACTTCCAAATTAAACAAGTAAGCATCAGGAAGGTCATCTGAAACTCCTTGTGGGGCTTCTCCAGATGTGAGCCTAGAGAGATGGTTTGCTCTCAAGTGAGTCTTACCTTTCCTCACTACAACCTCAAAGTCATACTCCATTAATAAGAGAAACCATCTTACTAATCTACCTGTATTGCATGGCTTGTTCACCAGATATAACAATGCTTGATGGTCAGTAAAAAATTTAAACTTATTTGCAAGCAAATAGTGTCTAAACTTCTTAACTGCATATACCATGCCTAAGCCTTCTCTCTCACTAGTGGTGTAATTTCGTTCAGCTGCATTCAATTGTCTATTGGCATAGGCAATTGGGAGATCCATATTACCTTCACCAGTAGGTTGTGCGAGTACACATCCAATAGCATAATTGGATGCATCCACATGAACATGAAAGGGTTTATTCCAATCTGGTGTAGTCAAGATTGGGGCTGAACATAATCATTGTTTAAGCTCATTGAAGGAATTTTCACACTCATCAGTCCACTCAAAGTTAGTCAAAAGTCCATACAGAGGCTTTGCTATGATGGCATACATGTGTATAAACCGTCGGTAATAACCACAATGCCCCATGAAAGCTTGTACTTTCTTGACATTCTTTGGCCTAGGTAGCTCCGCTATGGCTCTCACTTTCTCTTCATCAGTGGATATGCCATTCTTTGACACTATGTGTCCTAGAATCTTGTCTTGCCTCACCATAAAAACACACTTTTTTGGGTTCAGGCAGACTTGATATTCTCTACATTTGTCAAAGATTTGTCTGAGTTCAGGAATATGGGTTTGTCTAATGTTGGAATGAGCACAAAGATCATCAACATAGACTTCTAAGTTCTTCCTCAGGAACCCTTTAAATACATGGCACATCAGCCTCTGGAAGGTAGCTGGTGCATGGTAAGCCCAAATGGCATTACTCTAAAGGCAAATATGCCCATTCAGTGGCAAAAGCCGTCTTATGCTGATCTTCTAGAGATATGGCTACTTGATTGTAGCCTGAAAATCCATCAAGGAAGCTGTACACTTCCTTGCCTGCTACTCTTTCTAAGAGATGCTCCGTGATAGGAAGCGGATAGTTATCTCAAATTGTGGCTGCATTGACCTTCTTTAAGTTAATGCATACACGCAGCTTTCCATTTTTCTTGGGCACCACTACGATGGGGGATACCCACTCAGTGTGCTCAATTTCATAGATGAATCCCGCTTCAACCAAGCGATCTATCTCTTCCTTGATCTTGGCCGCATAGTTGTCATTGTATGTGTATGGCTTTTGCTTAGAGGGCCTAGCCTCTGAAGTCATGGGTATCGTATGTGAGCATATGTCAGGGTCTACACCTTTCAGGTCCTTGTAACTCCAAGCGAATACATCTCTGTACTCTCTTAGCAAGCCTATCAATTCGTGCTCTTCGTCTTCCGTCAGGTCATGGCCTATGTACGTGCATCTCTCTTCTCCTTCTTCCACGACTACCACTATTTTCTTGGTGGTTTCTTTGTTATCATAGGCCTCCCCCGATTGTGCCTCTCGTTTAGGCATTCTGATCATGACTCTCCTGTCATCTATCTCATACTTCTTAAAATTCTCCGGGACCTCAAATAAAGATTCTTCCTCTTCTGGTGTGACTTCTATCTTCTTTCTTTTCTTTCCTTCTTCCTTTGGGGTCACATGTGTGGCTAGCCTTACATCATTTGTAAGCTCTCCATGCCTCTGGGGTTGAAATTCTACTTCATAGAAGTATTCTTCATCTGATTCAAAAGGTGGGTCCATAATGATTGACTCTAGATCGGAGTCACTTGCATCCTCAAATGCATCAGGGCTAGGTTCACACTCTTCTAACACTGCCTCTCCCATGATTGGCTCTATGGAGAAGACTGAAATGTCATAGCCATCTTCATCACAGTGAGGTGTCCATTGTTCTTCATTGATGGCTACATCCATTGTTGCTAAGATTTCTGCCCAGCCGTGAGGCTCAAATTCTTCGTCAGGAAAGACTAAAGGTGCATAGGCTTGGTCTTGAATTGATCTACGTGTTTCTTTTGCACATATCTCTCTGGCTTCTTCTCTCTTCTCTTCTTCTACTACTACTTTGCACATCCATAAGTGGGTGTCTTCATGCATCCATGAGGATTCTGATCCTATGGAATGCACCGATTCGGTATCATCTTTGGCTCTATGGATGGGATTCCATTGGATAGGAGGGACATCTCTATGAGAGTAATCTTTGAGATTCACTTTGGTCGTAACACCTAAGTGTTGCAGGTACAAGGAATTGGTTCCCCAGTCCTGTACTACCTACAACTGTCGCATAAAGGGTCGTCCCAAGATCATTTCATAGGCATGATTTTTGCTAAAATCACATATAGCAAATGTATGCTCGAACTCAACACCACATGTGGTGAGAGTTATTCCTTCTAACAGCCCTAAGGGTCTCTCTATGTGACCATCGGCCATTTGCAATTTCATCCTCGTGGGCCTGAGTGCTGGCTTGCCAACGCTTCCATAGGCAAGTGGTAGCAATTGCAACTCCTTCGCCTGAGTCTAGAATGGCCTTGGTGGTGTATCCTTGATGGGTGATAGGAAGATATGTGTTTCCCTCTTTGCCCTCACTCATGTCTATTATCTTGTCCAATGGTATTTCTGGCATTGTTCTCTGGGATCCTACCTGGGAACGAGGTTTTGCTATCTCTGGTACTTGTTTGGCTACATGTTTCCATAGCTCTGGCCTCACTTTGAGTAGCTCTTCTAAGGTGAGATTGCACTGTACTTTAGTGTTTTTCACTACCTCTGTGTTCCTAGGTATGACTGAGTCCTCATTTCGTACCATGACCGTGGGTGCTCTCATACAAGTAGACTTAGCTTCCCATGGACCTGTGAAGTGGGGTAATTCTTGTAGAGAGTTAGAATCAAAGTCTAATCTTTCCTGAGATTGGGTGCTCTCCTGCTCCTCATAAATGGATGGGATGTCTTGTGAAAATTGGTCGTGTGCATCATCCACAAGTTCAATGGGAGGAGGGACTTCACTCTCTTTAGCCCATTTGTCTTCTTGAATCTCGCGTAGGAATTTTGGTGTGAACCGATTCATAGAAGATGATGTGTCTGGCTCCGTAGAGTTAGGCACATAGGCTTCTTGGGCAGGAAGACCTTACCTTTCACTTGCCTTGTCCTTGTGTTGAGAGGCGAGTTCCTTTTCTGATTGTGCAATCAGCCTCTCTATTTTTTCTAACAGTCCTTCAAAGTGCAACTGTGTCTTAGCTGAGCTAGAGATGTTAAAGAGGTGACTGGCTTCAAAGATGGTTTGAGCCAGCTCCACCATCTTAGCACAAATTTTAGTTCATTCAAGCTCTAATTTTGCTCTAGGGTAGCACTTTTCATGATCAGTTACATTTGGCCCTGCTTGGATTCTAGCCTGATATGCTTTGAGCATCATGTTTAGGTCCTCGGGAGTGGGATCTGCTAGGATTGATCCTACTCTAGGGGGTGGTGGGATTAGGTGAGGCGGGTTGGAAGGTGGCGGGTCGGATGGAGTTGGGAATGGTGGAGGTGGGGTAGTGTGAGAGGGAGTTTGAGATGTGAGTTCGGTTATCCTGGCTCTCGTTTCTCTTAGGATTTCCTGAAGTTCGCTCATTTTCTTTGCCCATTGTCTTTTCATTCTTTCACCACTATCTCTCCAAGCTCTAGTCCTCTTCTTTGTCATGCTCTCCGTTTCACTAACATCTGGGCTCTTTTCCTGGCCTACGCTTTGGTTCTGTTGCAAGGCTTGGGCTCTAGTGATCACTTGCACTGGTGTAGTGGACGTCACACTTCTTGTGGAGTCTACAACTAACTCTACGACATTGATAGGAGTGATTTTCGGCATATTATTAGGATTCTTTGGGCAGTCTCGTAAAAGGTGCTCCTTTCCACAATCTTGGCAAAAGCCTTGAATTGTCACTGACTGGGGTTGTGTAGGTGGAGGTAAGGGGCAATCACGAATGAGGTGATCACCCTGACATCTCTAGCATGGTCCTCTAGGGAATGGGGGTCTTACCTGCCTAGGTTGGGGTCTAGAGTTAGGGTTTGTGTACATTACATTGGTGTACTCTGGCTCCCAACTAGGTTCACTTGGTTCTTCACTGTAGTAGGACTCACCATGTTCAGGAGATTGCATGTAGTAGGCCTGGGGGCTGTCAATATGCGTCGAATCAAAGCTATGGTCACTCGGGTCACTTTCAGAAAGCAAGGGTGTTACAGGGACTATAGCTCTATTCAGGTTCTCTTCTGCAGTTGCATATTTTACTAGGATCACATTAGTAGGAGCAGGTGGTTGTTGCACTAGCACTGGCTGGGGTCTCAATTGGGCCTGATACTGCGGTTGGTAATTTTGCTGGGGCCTAGTATATTGTTGTGGTGGGTATTGACTCTGGTATCTGCCTTGCTGAGGGTATGGCTGAGGGTAGGTTTGCCTAACAGCTTGCTTATTGTATGGGTAGTCTTGTGCTGTGTGATTTGTGTATCTTTGTTCTATGGTGGAGTACTGGCTACTAGGATTTACTTGGGGTTGAGCCATAATGGGACATACATTTGCCATATGGTCACCTCCACAAGTATAGCATCTTTTCACTGGGGCAAATCTTGGGATCTGTTTGCTAGTGACACCTAATTTCTAAGCTACTTTCTCTGCAAGTTCCTCAATTGATGTGGATTGCGAGGAAGAGAGGCTAGAGGCACTATCTGAGTCTTTTTAGATTTTGGAAAGCTCTAGTTCTTCCCCTAGGTTATCCTCGATGTCAATGCACATGCGTACACACTCTTCTATGGTCCTAGGGTCCTTCAAGTACACATATGATCTCAATTTGGTACTTAGCAATCCATCCAAGAACAAAGCCACTTGCTTAGCTGGCGTGGGTAACTCAAGGACAGGTCATCTCTCTAAGTATTGCCTAAATCTTCTTCCAAAAAGTCTCACGGTTTCCTGAGGGGTTTGCTTGAAGCTGTGAATCAGCGAGGAAGTATTATGTCTTATGCCACTTTTAGAGAATTCGATAATGAATGCCTCTAGAAGTTGGTCTATGCTCCTGACTGCCTCTCGTTTAGTGGCTGAAACCATGTCAGGGCAGTGTTCCTAAGGGTTAGACCAAAGGCATTGTATTGCATGAATAGATCTTCAACTTATCACCTCTCAAGACTTGCCTAAACTCAGCCACATGATCTATGGATCTCCAGTGCCATCGAAGTAGTTCTTCATGGACTTAACTAGCTGAGTCGGTCTCAAAGTCCTTGTGTGCTCTCTAGGTCGTGGTAGAGGGAACTCATCCGCATTTGTTTGATTCCTGGGAGCTCTAAGTACCTCAGGTTCTACTCTATTTGTTTCCGTCCTCGTTCTTTCTCTGCCCCCTGGGTTGGCAAAGCTTACTTCTGGCCTATCTCTACTTCTGTCTCTTTGAGTTCCATGAGCTTGGGATGTTCCAGCTCCAGGGTGACCATAGGACACGTTCGATCTTGGTTGGGGGAAAACGAATTCACCCTTCCAAGTATAAGCATGCCTGTCATGTTCTGTAACCGCAAAGATCCTCTCTAAAGCGTGATCTAAGTAGGTCACTCTGCCTGGGCTATCAGGATCTTTGAACTCATAGATCAGGATTGACCCTACATCATTTGGCCTATTTGATTTATACCTCCAAAAGGCTTCATCGGTTTCTTGATTTAGGAGCAGATCTATGCTCTTATTATCCTGGGGAATCCACTCTGGATTGAGGATTCTAGTAAGAACAAATTTCCCTCGAGGGGTCCTAGGCTCTATACCCATGTTTCCTTGCTCCAGGTCACCTATGTCCGCTTCTAGGATCACATTTCCGAATTCGTCTGTCCTATCTGGGTGACTGGTGACTACGTATATGGTTCCTTCTTTGTCCAAGTATGCTCCATTTTCAAACTTTATAGCTGGGTGTTCTATTCCAATGGATTGGTCAGGGTTTTTAATCTGGACCACGGATCTTCCTAGGCCGTCCTCATAGATGCTAGCACCTAATCGGTTGGTCCTAAGGTATTCCAGGTGCGCCTTGTAGGGGCCTTCCACCCTATACAAATGTGGCACACCTGAACTCCCCGCAGGTCTCTCCATACCTTGAGACATCTCTGATTCACTAGTCTCAGAGCTAGGGTAATGCGAGTGGTGACTCAACTACTGGGCCCACGACCTAGCAGTATGATTAACACTAGCCTCTGAAGACCTAAGACTTTGTCTATCTCTCCCTAGATGTCGCCCTGATCTAAGGTTCATAAGCCTAATTGAATAGCCCAAATTTGCCCAAGTACAACCTCGTTGCTGAGTTCTTTTGTATCAGTTACTTGATTCTTTTTTAGTTGATTACCGTGTTTATGGTCTTGTTTGATATCACGTCGTCAGGTATACTTGAGTGTATTTCCGCACTTGAAATTGATCGTTCCACATTAAGTTCTTTTCCTTTAAAGGTCTCGACCGTACAAAGATTATGTCGTTAGCTTGAACTTGAGTATTTAGGTAGTCTTCAACTTGATAAAGGCCTATCGCCACCCTGGCCTACTCCTATCACTAGTCGTTCTTGGCCTAAGCTAGGAATTGACAGAGGGAGTTGAGAGTTTCCAACCTTTTGTTTCCTTCCTGGTTGCCCTTGAGTGCCCAGGAAATGTGTTCCCAAGCTTGCACTTACTCTTGCTTAGAATGCCCTTCGATGCTCTCAATAGATCTGTAAGAGTTCCAAAGTTAGCTCAAGACTTAAGTTCCAAAGACACAACCAATCACTTTCATTCATGTAACACAAACACCAATTTGCACTGTGATTTTTTGGAAAACAATTCTAAAGATCCCTGAATTTTGTTCCCCCTAGGTATGGTCCACTTCAAAATACCCTATCAAATAATCCTGGTATTAATTTTACCGTAACCAGTGGAAGTTTTGGTTGTACTCCCCACTAGCTTTTCAACAAAACAAAAATCACAGCAAACGGATTTCGTATGAGAAAGTTATGCCAGTTCAGGGTTCTAGGGTTAAAACAGGGTTCAAACAGGCTAACAAGACTTCTCAAGTTATTTTCTTATGGCCTCCTTATGTGCTCTAGAGTGAAATGTTCATGCCCAAAATTAGCCAAAATCTTCAGATTACAAAACCCTAAAAAATAGTCGAAAATGGCTGTCAATCGTGATCGACTGAGCTGTCAATTGCGATGGACAAGGCTATCCGTCGTGGCCTGTCAGTCGCGATGGATTGTGTCAATCGCGATTGATGGGTGTCAATCGCGTTGGACAGGGGGTGTCGGTCGTGATGGACAGAGGGTATCGGTCGCGATGGACTCCTATCAATCGCGATGGACAGAGGGTATCGGTCGCGATGGACACCTGTCAGTCGCGATGGACAGTTGTGAGTCACGATGGACAGTGTCGGGCGCGATGGACAGTGTCGGTCGCGACGGATTGAGATTTTGGGTTTTTTCCGTGTTTATGTGTTGATTGGGGCTCTATATGTCGCGATGGTCAAGATTCTCATCGAAATGGGGTGTCAATCGTGATTTTTTTGTTGGTCGCGATGGACACGTGTCCGTCGGGGTCTGTCAGTCGCGATTAACTGGCTGTCCGTCGTGATGGACAGTGTCAATCGCGATTGATGCTATCAATCGCGATGGACTGAAAAAAGGCCAGTTTTTCAAAAATTTTTGTGGATCTCTGATGTGCAAGGTCTCTAGTCTACTGTGGTGCACTTAGTTTTACCAAAAGATGAAACTTTCTGTCAATCGCGATCGACAGAAGCTTGCGACACAGAGACAGTTCTGCACATTTCCGTACCTGCGCGACGTGCTGGAGGGGATGATACAGCTGGATCCTGCAAGAAAACTCAACAACCATGCAAAAACAATGCACACAATATTGCTCTCTCGCTCTCTCTCACAAGTGGAATGAGGGAAATGGAATGGAGAAGGTGATAAGATCAAAACTGAAAATTTTCACGATGATGGAGATGGAGGTGGGAGATGGTGATGATGATGATGGTGATGATGATGGTGAGGTAAGAGAGAGAAAAATAAGAAAAGTGAAGAGATTACCTACAACGCCAACCTCTCAAATCTACGTCTTACCATCACACGCTCGTCCTCAAAGCTCGATCCCCGACAACGGCGCCAAAATTTGGTGTAGCTCAGTGATGAGTAGCACCTCCTTTAATGTCAATCCGGGAAGACGTGAGGATGGTATGAAGACCTCGAGCAAGTGAAGGCACAAGTGCGTGAGTGAGAAGCACACTAGCATGCACACACATACACACACACGCGCACACACGGTAAGACAAAGAGTGAGAAGCAATGGAGTTCTTTAGATTACTTCCAAAATGCTTATACAAGTTTAGATCAATTACAATCCATCCCCAAAAATGAGCTCTCTAGCTCTATTTATAGTTTTTGACTAGGTTTTGGCCCTGTCCAGACCTAGTGTCCGGCCTAGTTAAAAATTAGGTTCTAGGGTCTATTTGAAGGCTCAAACGGAGTCTAAAAAATATGAAAACTGGTAGGTAGCTACTTCTAATGCTCCTCAAGCTCAAGGACTCCTTGGCTTGCACAAAATGGAGCTACAAAAATATGAAATGGTATTTACAATGATTGTTAGTGAGCCTATCTGCTAGATTTGCATCGACTGCTCTGTCTACTTAATCCTTCACCTCGCTTTGACTCTCTCCGCTGGCTTCCTTGTCTAGTCAGTCCTTGACTACTATCAACACATGTATATGTATATGTACATGTATATGTATATGTATATGTAAATGCATGTGCATGTGTGTATGCATGCGTATTTGTATATGCATGTGTGTATGTATGTGTGTATGTGTGTGTATATGCATGGATGTATATGTGTGTATGTATATGTAAGTACGTATATGTGAGAGTATGTGTATGTAGGTGTATATGTGAGTGTGTGTATGTGTGTATATGTGTATGTGGGTGTGTAGGTGTGTGTATGCATGTATGTATGTATGTATGTATATATGTATGTATGTATGTATGTATTTATGCATATACATGTGCATTATGTATGCATATGTATGCATGTGTGTGTACGTGTATGTGTATGCGTGTCTCTATGTGTGTGTGTATGCATATTTGTGTTTAGTGTGTCTATGTGTGTTTTCATATGTGTGTATGTGTGTTTTCATATGTGTGTATGTATATGTGTATGCATGTGTTTGTGTGCGTATGTGTCTCTATCTATGTGTATATAAATATGTTAAAGTATGTGTGTATATATGTGTGTGTGTGTATGTATTTATATATGTGTATGCATATATATGTGTGTGAAGGTAAATTTATCTGTACAGTTATGTGTCTTGTGGTCTGTGCATGTCTGAGTATATACATGTATGTAACTATGTGTGTGTATGAATATGTTTGTTGGCAGGTATGCATGTGACCTGATGTGCGTATATGTCTATGTATGCATATGTATGTGTGTGTGTATATGTATGTATATGTGTATGCATGTGCATGTGTGAATGCATGCATATGTGTATATGCATGTGTGTATGTATGTGTGTGTATATGTGTGTATGTATATGTGTGTATGTATATGTGTGTATGTATATGTGTGTATGTATATGTAAGTACATATATGTGTGTGTATGTAGTTGTAGTTGTATATGCGAAGGTCTGTATGTGTGTATATGTGTATGTGGGTGTGTATGTCTGTGTATGCATGTAAGTATTTATGTATGCATATGCATGTGCATTATGTATGCACATGCATGTGCATTATGTATGCATATGCATGTGCATTATGTATGCATATGCATGTTCATTATGTGTTATACTTTATGGAATACTTGGAATGAAGGTTTAATGCCTTGAGGATTTTAATGTGTTTTGTGTTTTGATTTAGCAGGTGGAGATCCATGAGGATATGAACAAGTGTGAACAAGTGTGAATGCAAGAGGATTTATTCACATACTTTTTGGAGTTATTTTTAGAAGATAGTTATTTTTAGCTATTTTTAGCTATTTTTGTAAATAAAGCAAAAGCACACTATTTTTAGTGTGGCCCTCATGTATCTTCCATCAAGGACATAATATGAATTACCTATAAATATGCATGCTCTCATAGAGTGTCCATGAGAGCATGTGGGGGGAGATTGGACCCAATCTTGTGTCGTCTCTTTTCTCTCTCTCTTGTCTCTTGTCTATTTGCTGTGTATGTGTGTGCTCTGAGGGATACGATCGATAACACTAGTATCAGAGCGTTGCTCTGCTGCTCACAAGGATGGAAGAACAGATTGACGTTTTCCTTCTTTGTCACTTACGGTATACTTCAGTGATAACTCTGCGCGTGCCCCTGACGGGAGGATAGAGTCTGTTCTCTTCAAGTTTGGAGGCCTTCTTTACAGAGATCGATTTCAACGTGCGCCTTTGGACTCCTCTACAGAGATAAACAAACGATGAAATTCGAATTATGTGGTTTATAATATCTCTATCAATGGGGGCCACCCACTTATATCCACACTTTTGCTTATACTTCTAGTTACCATCTCGATTCAGAGATTCATTTTGCTGAAAGCTCTTTTCATTGAGTTGCTACAACCGATAGTTTTGATTCAATCTCAATTTTGAAGAACTTGGAGTTTACCTGTTTATTTTCAACATCCCCTTTAGAGCAATGTTTTGAAGCATTGACTTTTGGAGAATTATTGACACGCTATTCCAACAAAGGATGGACCATCTTCAACACCTGCGCACATCGGCAAATTATTATTTGAACCTCCAGATAAGTCTTTTGTCAATTTATGTGCAATTTTGCATCGTATCTAGAATATATGCATCATCTATACATGGATTTGTCTTGTATGGTACATGAATTCTTTTTGCAGGGATAAGTATTCTCTTGTAGGTTTGCGAGGAGAAAAGAAAATATATATATTGTCAGGGTGTGTAATCCCCTTTCGGTTTCTTTGTTGATAGATTGTGCTTGTCGGCACGAATATCATGCAAATTATTTGTCGGAATTTTTCCGGTTTTCAAAATCACGTCGTTATGCTGTCGAAATTTTTACAAAATTCGCATGCACATGCATTCAAGTATAAATTCATGATTAATACGTCGACTATTATTTTATCATATCGTGATATTCATTTTTATGATCACTTTTGGATCGCATTTTGACTTAAACCCTGCTAATCATTCACAATCACATTAAATTCCAGTTTTCGAGTTCCATGCATGTTTTTTTTTACATGGCACATGCCTATGATTGTTCAATGATGCGGCATGTGATTGGCCATCCATGTCTATTTTATTCTTATCAATTGAGGTCAGTTGCTCAACAACTGGGGGGCATGTTATACTTTATGGAATACTTGGAATGAAGGTTTAATGCCTTGAGGATTTTAATGTGTTTTGTGTTTTGATTTAGCAGGTGGAGATCCATGAGGGTATGAACAAGTGTGAACAAGTGTGAACACAAGAGGATTTATTCACATACTTTTTGGAGTTATTTTTAGAAGATAGTTATTTTTAGCTATTTTTAGCTATTTTTGTAAATAAAGCAAAAGCACACTATTTTTAGTGTGGCCCTCATGTATCTTCCATCAAGGACATAATATGAATTACCTATAAATACGCATGCTCTCATAGAGTGTCCATGAGAGCATGTGGGGGGAGATTGGACCCAATCTTGTATCATCTCTTTTCTCTCTCTCTCTTGTCTCTTGTCTATTTGCTTCGTATGTGTGTGCTCTGCGGGATACGATCGACAACATTATGTATGCATATGCATGTGCATTATGTATGCATATGCATGTGAATTATGTATGCATGTGCATGTGCATTATGTATGCATATGCATGTGCATTATGTATGCATGTGCATTATGTATGCATATGCATGTGCATTATGTATGCATATGCATGTGCATTATGTATGCATATGTATGCATGTGTGTGTGTATGTGTGTCTCTCTATGTGTGTGTGTGTATGCACATATGTTTCTATATATGTATGTCTATGCATGTGTGTGTGTACACATGTATGTGAGTGTATGCATATATGTCTGTATGTATGTATGTATGTATAACAGTATACATATATATATATATATAAATATATATATATATATATATATATATATATATATATATATATATATATATATATATATATATATATATATATATATATATATATATATATATATATATATATATATATATATATATATATATATATATATATATATATATATATATATATATATATATATACTGTTGAAGCTCAAGGTCAAGAACAAAGCATGGAAGCACATCAAAGAAGTGGATACACAAGAAAGAGGAGCAAGTAGGGAGCTCCAAGAAGCACATGTCAAATTTTCAGAAGAAATCCCTATAAATATAGTGACTTTTGTCACTAAAAAACCATTGTAAATACCATTTTCCATTTTTACAACTCCATTTTGTTCAAGCCGAGGAGTCCTTGAGCTTGAGGAGTATTAGAAGTATCATCCTACAAATTTTCGTAATTTTTAGATTCTATTTGAGTCCCCAAATAAGCCTTGGAACCTATTTTTTAACTAGGCCGGACACTAGGTCTGGACAGGGCCAAAACCACTCAAAAACTATAAAAAGGGCTGGAAAGCTCATTTGAGGGGTTAGCTTGTTGTAGATTTCAGCTTTGTAAGAGAGTTCTTTTGTAATTCAAGTCCTTCCATTGTTCCACTCTTTGTTCTTACCTTGTGCGCGTGTGTGTGTATGTGTGTGCATGTTTGTATGCTTTCACTCACGCACTTGTGCACTTCCTTGCTCTTGGTCTTCATACCGGTCCTCACGTCTCCGCAGATTGACATTTATGAGGTGAAGCTCCTCACGTTGGTACTTGCCATTGTGCTAGAGTGACACCAAATTTGGTGCGGTTGCCGGGGAGAGAGCTTGGAGGACGAGTGTGTGACGGTAAGATGTAGAGTAGCGACGTTGGAAGGTAAAAAAATCACCATTTTTAGTTCAGTTTCTGAGTTTTCCCTCTTCTTCATCATCATCATCACCAGCACCTCCTCTCATCTTCTCCTTCTCTGATTTTTTCGCTTTTTTGACTCTACACTCCCCATTTTACCTCTTTTTCTTCCCTCTTGGTATGCAAGGAGTTCAGAGAGGGTTCATAGCTTAGGCACCTTTGAAATACAGAGATTTGCATCACTAAAACATCAAAAAACTGGGAGACAATATCGCGGTGTTAGAGGAACAGCGTTTGGTATCGCGGCGGTGATATCGTGCTTTTGGAGGGTGATTTTGCATCTACAAGCTGATAGGAGTGACAAGGAGAACATACGGTACACATATCTACAAAAATTTTTGAATTTGGGCTTAAAAATCTCCAAGTATCGTGTCCGGTTGAGTTTTGGTATCGCGATACCAGAATTCCCGAGTATAGCGATACTTGTCGAGGTATCGTATCGTGCATGCCCACTTGAGGTATCGCGACACCATTCTGGTAACGTATCGTCAAGTGCTGGTATCGCGATCGTGGTCATCCCAGTGGTATCGTATCGCGGTCCACCTGGTATCGTATCGTTGATCGAGTGGTATCGTATCGTGCCTATTCTAGTATCGTATCGTGCAAAAAAGTGGTATCGTATTGTCTGACCCTTTGGTATCGTATCGTCCATAAAACCAGTATCGTATCGTGAGAGCTCCAGTATCGTATCGTGTAAATTTTTGGTATCATATCGTCCCTTACCCTAGTATCGTATCGTGAGCAATCTGGTATCGTATCGTCCACTAACTTGGTATCGTATCTTCGAATGCAAAGGTATCGTATCGTGTGATTTCTGGTATCGTATCGTGAGGTTGGTATCGTATCGTGGACTTGGTGGTATCGTCTAGGGAGTAGTATCGTATCATCTAAGGAGGTATCGTCCATAGTGATATCGCATGGAAAATCTGGTATCGTATCGCATGTCCTGAGGTACTCCCAGGGGAATCCTGTTTCCCTGTTTTAACCCCCAGAACGCTGAACTGGCATAACTTTCTCATACGAAATCTGTTGGGAGTGATCTTGGGCTTGTTGGAAAGCTCGTGGGGATTATTAGATAGGGTATTTTGAAGTTGATCCTTAGGTTGGACTAGGAAGCAAGGGGTTCCAAAAGATTTTGAGCAATTCAAGAGCAATCTTGGTCTTGTAGACAAGGCTTATGAACCTAAGCTCAATTTGATACTTAGGAAGAGATAGATAAAGTACCAAATCACTTAAAACTAAGGTCAACCACACAACCAAGTCAGGGACTCACAACTCAGTGGTTAACACTACATGCTGAGTTCATAGACAAGTGAGTCAAAAATGTCATTTAACTGGGAGAGACTCTTGGCCTCTGAAGACATGCATAGATCCATACCTGGGGAAGGTCTTATGTCCACAATGGAAGGGGAATATAGGATGTCTCTTCAATACGTATCCACTAACCTACAAGGAATACCCATCTACCTCGATGGTCTACACAGATCAGTAGCAAGAATGATAAACACCATAGAATCTGAAATAATTCCAAGACCAGCTGTCAAGTACGAGGATGGAGTCTACATGGACAAGATGGGCCAGATCTATGTCGTAACTGAAAACCTTGATCAGATTAATGAAAGAGGAGAGTTAGCTCGAGATCATGCAGCTACCTCACAAAACCCACCCGAGCCCCAGCAAAGAACAGAAAATGTAATGTTAGGACAAATGAGCCAAGGTCCTAGACCCGATAGACCACATGAACAATTCACCATGCCAAGAATCAACCCCCACGGCCACACTAGTCAGAGAATGGGAAACATTAATAGACCTACCTTTAGGACAGAGCCGCCCCAAGGTGTCCCCATCATAATGCAATCTCCAGAGCCAGACAAAAGAGTAAGACCAATCCAATTGGCCAAATGTATGCGAAATCGTTACGACGGCACAGGAGAGCCGTATGACCACCTAGCAGAATTCAAGCAAGTGTTACGAGCGGAGCAAGTGGATGACTTTTTCATGCAATATGAATCCTTTGGGCTAACTCTCATGGGAATAGCCTTATCTTGGTTCCAATCCTTGGATCCAAATTCCTTTGGAAGTATCGAACAATTCTTCCAAGAATTTGTCTAGGAATTCACTAAGCGAGGGATCAAGCACAATTCATCAACCTTACTACATGGTTTCAAACAAGCTCCCAAAGAGACAGTAAAAAATGCAGCACGAAGATTTAGTCAATATGTAGACCGATGCCTTGTGACAGAGAGACCTTCTCAGTAGAAAATGATATCCCTATTTTTAGAAGGTCTAACCAATGGAACATTGAGAATGTTAGTATACGTAAAATGGGTGCAAACTCTAAGCGAGTGTCTTCAAGAATGTATAGATTTGGAAGACAACTTAGTTGAGGATCTCAAAATCACACAAGATCTTACCAAATCAGAGGATACAAGGAGCAATGAAACTTCTAGTTTGAACTATGTGGAGGAAGTGGCAGAGTTAGTGGCCAAGAAATTAGGGGTACAAGGACAATGGAACTACCAAATTTCTTCCTTGAGATTGCCAATGTTAGGAAGTTGCACACTTTGCGGTGGAGATCATCCATCTCATGTCTGCACCAGAGAAGGATTAGGGGTATCTCAACCTTACCCTTACAATAGGCAACCGACTCAAGAGCCTAACATGTACTCTTATAGTGAGGAGAAGTACCCCAACCACAATATCGAATACTATCCAGTGAATAGACAACCACGACTACTTGCACCACCCCAATGTAGACCATATGGGTACCCTCCTAGAGAACAAGACATAGAAGTTCCTAGGTATAACCCTTGTCCAAGACCACGAGGAGCAACTAGACCATATGAACATGGAGGATATGGCCAACCTCAACCTATACGAGGACAACAACCATCCCACCCACCAGCTCCGACACAAGGACAAAATGTCACAATACAAGTCGTTTGTCTTGAGTGTGGCAAAGAACAGCTCCTGAGAGATTGTCTCGGACATCCCTCTAGTGCACCAAAGGTTACACCCATTAATGTGGTAGGCCTAGTAGGGGATTCAAGTTCTAGTAGCGATAATGTGGCTCCTATACATGCAATTACGAGGGCACAAGCCTTACAGAAAGCTAAACTAGCTGAGCAATCAGAGCCAAGTGAATCAGGGGAGCCTAGTAAGAGAAAAACAAGAACATGGAAGGATACTAGGGAGAAAGCCAATCGTAAGTGGACCAAAAAGTTATCTGAACTAGAAGAAAGTGTGAAAGACGTAAAAACAAAAATAGAAGATATTGCCTCTCAAAGCTCCTCGCATGTCAAAACTCCATCCACACCACCTCATTCCCCCCCACCAACCACTGTAAATAGACCACCACAAGCAGGATCTGTTCTTGCAGATCCAATCCCAGAACACTTGGACATGATGTTCAAGGCATACCAGGCTCGACTTCAAGAAGGGCCTACACCTGCAAACCTAGACAAGAGCTACCCTAGAGCAGATTTAGAGATTGAACGGACAAAAATGTGCATAAAAATGGTGGAACTAGCTCAAGCTATGTTCGAGGCCAATCAATCATTCAATCAGACGAATGCTATTACGCCGGGTTTGCACTTCCAGGGCTTACTAGATAGATTAGAGCAGCTGGTAAATAAACCTCAAGTTTCTTTACCTCCACGGGCTCAACCTACTGTTGAAAGAGAAAGCTCATCACCACAGAAAGTCTATGTTCCTGACTCCATAGATGAGGGGGAACCTCTTTCAATTCAATAGCACACTCAAAAGTTCTTGCGGGAAATACAAGAAGAGAAATGGGCCAAGGAGAAGGATGTTTCTCCTCCTATTCTCGAAATTGATGATCGTCATGATCAATTCCCACAAGACATTCCATCTATTTATGGAGACCAAGTAGAGCAACAAGAAGAAGAAAGTTCAAGGTTTGAATCCAATTCTTTACAAGAGTTGCCACAGTTCACAGGCCCATGGGAATCTAAATCTCTCCAGATCAGAGCTCCCACAATATTGATAAAACACGAAGAATCGGTGGTTCCAAGAAATACTGATGTCGTGAAGAACACTAAGGTTCAGTGTCATCTCACTGTGGAAGAGCTCCTCAAAGCAAAACCTGAGCTATGGAATCATGTGAAGGATCAGGTTCCAGAACTTGCGTCCAATATGCCAAGAGCAGACTCTAACCAGAAAGTTCCAGAGATACCTCTAGACAAAATAGGGGACATGAGCGAAGGTGAGGAAGGTAATACTTATCTTCTGATCACCTACCAAGGTTACACAACCAAAGCGATCATAGATTCTGGTGTCGGTGTTGCTATTGCGACCACTTCCCTATGGAAGCAATGGGGTAAACCTGCATTAAGACCAACTAGAATGAAGCTTCAGATGGCTGACGGCCATGTTGAAAGACCTCTAGGATTGCTAGAAGGGATAAATCTAACCACGTGTGGTGTAGAGTTTGAGCACACCTTTGCTATATGTGACTTTGGTAAAACTACTACCTACGAAATGATCCTAGGAAGGCCCTTCTTACGACAACTACAAGTTGTACAGGATTGGGGAACCAACTCCTTATACTTGCAATGCTTAGGGGTAACAACCAAGGTCAATTTGAAGGATTACACCTTCAGAGATGTACCACCCCTATAGTGGAATTCTATCCACAAGGAGCAAGAGGATTCTATCTCTGTGCATTCTAAAAGTTCATCTGATACATCCTGGATGCATGAAGATACTCATTTGTGGATGTGCAAGGTTGCAAAGAAAGAGGAGAAATGCCTAAAAGCGAGAGAAAAAGGAACTTTTCAAGGAGTTAAACCAATTAGAGACCCAGCCTAGACATCGATGATCTTTCCAGATGAGGAATTTGAGCCTCATGGTTGGGCAGAAATCTTAGCCACCATGGACATTGCAGTTAATGAAGAACAATGGACACCTCATTGTGATGAGGAGGGTTATGATATCTCAGTGTTCATGTGTCAGCCCTTGCTAGAAGAATGTGACCCTAGTGACTTCATTGAAAAAGAAGAGAACGGTGAAGATCTAGAGTCCCTTGTGATGGATAGTTGCTTTCTTTCAAAAGAGCACTATCTAGAAGACATAGGAGTATTTACCCAAAAGGAAGAAGAACCTCTCACAAGCATTAAAACTATCAATTCAAAGGATGGAAGTGAAGGAGGTCGAAAGAAAAAGAAAAGACAAGGAGTGAAACAAGAAGAGAAGGAATCATTGTTCGAAGTACGAGAGAATTTCAAGAAATATGAAGTGGAGAACCGAAAAATTTTGGTATGAATGCCTAAGAGAGAGGCCACCACAGGAGAAGCGTATGATAACAAAGAAAAGACCAAAAAAGTCATAGTCACCATTGAAGAGAACGAAGAGAGATGTACATACATAGGAGATGACCTAAGTAAAGAAGAGGAAGCAGAGTTGGTAGCCTTGTTAAGGGAATATAGGGACGTGTTTGCGTGGGACTATAGAGACTTGAAGGGAGTAGATCCGAAGGTTTGTTCTCATACGATCCCCATGATAGCAGATGCCAAGCCCACCAAACAGAAGCCCTACACATATAATGACACCTATGCACCCAAAATAAAAGAATAAATCGACAGATTGATTGAAGCCGGATTCATCTATGAAATTGAGCATACTGAATGGGTGTCCCCCGTTGTAGTGGTGCCCAAGAAGAATGGAAAGTTACGTGTGTGTATTAACCTTAAAAAAGTTAATGCCGCTACGATTAGAGATAGCTATCCACTTCCAATTACTGATCATTTATTGGAGTGTGTTGCGGGCAAGGAAGTTTATAGCTTCCTTGATGGATTTTCAGGTTACAACCAAGTAGCCATTGCCACAGAAGATCAACACAAAACGGCCTTTGCCACAGAGTGGGGAGTCTTTGCATTCCGTGTGATGCCATTTGGGCTCACCAATGCACCTGCAACCTTCCAAAGGATCATGTGTCATGTCTTCAAAGAGTTCTTGCGAAAAAGCTTAGAAATATAGAGATGTCACATTCCTGAGCTCAGACAAATCTTCAACAAGTGTAGACAATACCGAGTGTGTCTGAACCCAGAAAAGTGTGTGTTCAGGGTACGTCAAGGTAAAATCTTAGGTCATATTGTCTCTAAGAACGGCATATCCACAGATGAGGACAAAGTAAAAGCCATAGCGGAGCTGCCAAGGCCAAGGAATGTTAAAGAGGTACAAGCCTTTATGGGCCACTGTGGATATTGCAGTAGGTTTATTCACATGTATGCAATTATAGCTAAGCCTCTTTATGCGTTGTTGACAAAGTTTGAGTGGAACGACGAATGGGAGAAGTCCTTCAATGAGCTGAAGAAATGCTTGTGCACAGCACCCATACTGACCACTCCTGATTGGAATAAGCCATACCATGTACATGTGGATGCATCCAATTATGCAATAGGATGTGTGTTGTCACAACCCACAGGAGAAGGAAATTTGGATTTGCCTATAGTCTATGCTAGTAGGCAATTGAACGCTGCTGAACGAAATTACACCACAACCGAAAGAGAAGGGTTAGGCATGGTATATGCTGTAAAGAAGTTTAGACACTATCTATTGGCCAACAAGTTCAAATTTTTCACTGATCATCAAGCTTTATTATACTTGGTCAATAAACCTTGCAACACAGGACGCTTAGTAAGATGGTTCCTCTTACTAATGGAATATGACTTTGAAGTGGTTGTTAGGCAAGGTAAGACCCACCTCAGAGC
The DNA here is from genome assembly GCA_020310875.1 of Ceratopteris richardii. Classification (NCBI taxonomy): domain Eukaryota; kingdom Viridiplantae; phylum Streptophyta; class Polypodiopsida; order Polypodiales; family Pteridaceae; genus Ceratopteris; species Ceratopteris richardii. Next base: position 133,978,376 of record CM035411.1, read on the forward strand.
GGATCACCTTTCTCGCATCACTTTAGGAGAGCCACCGCAAGGAGTGTCTGATGAATTGCCCGATGCTTATCTGTTTAATCTAGAAGTTGTTCCTAAATGGGCAAATAAGTTGGTACCAGTCCTAACCTTTGGACCCGCAAATAAGAAGGTAAAGACGAACAAGGATGAAATTGTGCGTTCACAAAAATATCAAATATTGACAGGAAGCATGTACAAACAAGATGTTGAAGGTGTATTAGCTTGTTGTGTCGAGGACGATGAACATAGTAGTTGGTTGCAACAAGCCCATGAAGGATTTCTAGGGAATCACTATTCTAAGCAACGAACATTGCAAAATCTAAAATGTTTAGGAGTGTATTGGCCTAGTATAGACAAATAAATTCATGAGTGGATCAAGAATTGTCTAGTATGCCAAAAGAGACCCCCGGTGGAGCATGCGACTCTTTATCACATATCATTAATTCCAGATTGGAGTGCTCCATTGGTAGAATTTATGAGATCAGGAACATTACCTAGTGAGGCTAGTCTAGCAAGAAGACGAAGCATGGAGCAAGAGGCTAAAGACTATGCCTTAGTAGGCGATAACCTATATCGAAGAGGCAAAGATGGATACTTGAGACTGTGTGTTCACGAATCAGATTATTTGAAAGTCTTAGAAACTTCCCATAGCAGTGTTGCAGGTGGACATTTTGGTTCTGACCGAGTAATTAAGACTATTTTATTCTCAGGTCTTTGGTGGCCCACTCTTCATATGGATGCACATACCTATGTGAAGAAATGTGACACATGCCAACGTGCACAATATCCAATTAGAAAAGATGAGATGCCTTTGAGGCCAATGATGGGAGGCCGTGCATTCTCAAAGTGGGGTATCGACTTTGTAGGACCTATTAACCCCCCAACTAGAAACTCCCATGCCGAATACATTATTGTAGCCACATATTACCTTACAAAGTGGGTAGAAGTAAAAGCTACGACAAAGAATGATGCTCAAACAACAGCTAAGTTCTTATTTGAGAATGTGTTCACGAGATATGGACTTCCAATAGAGTTAGTTAGTGATAGAGGCACACACTTCTTGAATGAAGTAATTGAAAATCTCCTCCAAGAGTTCTTGGTGATACATAAGAAGTCTGCCCCCTATCATCCACAAGCTAACGGACAAGCTGAGAGCACAAACAAGATCTTATGTAATGTACTGACCAAACTCGTAAATAATAAACGCTCTGATTGGGACAAACAACTCCATCATGTTGTTTGGGCGTACCGAGTTGCCTATAAAACAGTACTCAATGCCACCCCATTTCAGATGGTCTTCGGACAAAATGCTATGCTACCATTGGATTTCCTAATCCCAACTTTAAAAGTAGCACAAGAGCATGAGTGGAATGGACACGAGTTATCCTCTAGGATATTTGATCTAGAACGCTTAGGTGAGACAAGGCTACGAGCGGCTGCAGGCATTTATGCTGCAAAGAAAAGGCAAAGGGCATACTTCGATGCCCATATCAAAGATAATGGCTTGAAAGAGGGAGACCTAGTGTTGGTTTATACCCTAAAGCAACATGCCCGTAAATTGGAAAAAAGAGGATACAAACCCATGATCATTAATAGAATTTCCACTAGCGGTGTTGTTCAATTGGCCACACTAGAAGGTGATATCCTTCCAAACTATATCAGTGGTTGTCGAGTCAAGCTATATCAAGAACCTCTTACAGAGGATATGCTACAGAGACTCAACACTGCTAAGAAGCGAAAGGAAGAAGAGTTAAGGGTTAGAGAAGAAGCAGAGGCAGAGGCTAGAGAACGCATTAGGAGAAATAAGTTAAGACGCCTAGGCCTAAATATCGATAGTAAGGACCCAAGATACCACATGGCTATGTGTCAAACATCAAGTGCAATTGCTTCTCGAATAATTGATCGATGTCCCTTTGTGTGAACATCGTAGTAGGACAAGGGAAGAATGCAAGGATTGTGAGAGCATTGATTGACTCAGGTGCATCAATTAGTGCAGTTAGACTTTCATACTGCAAAGACTTGCAATTGAACATAAAGCCTATAGAAGCCTATCTCATAGGTTTGGCAGGTGTGGAAACCCCTTGTTTGGGAGAGGTGGAACTTCCCATCTACCTTCAAGATGTTCCAATGAAAGTCAAAATGCTAGTATGTCATGATGAGGACATTATAGAGCCACTTGTCTTGGGTCAAGATTGGATTTTTGACCATGAAGTCAACTTGAACCTCCGACGTCAACTCCTTCAAGTTGGGGCACCTGAACAATGTATCACATTAGAATTAGAAAATTGCATGCGCACAAAGCCGAGTAGCACACATTCTGTTAGTTCTTCCGAAACTAATCTTCGTAAAGAAAATGTCATGTGTGCCAAAAACCCTACAAAGCACAAGGATTCAATCATGAAAGCAAAAGCTCAAAGGCCAGCAAACCCCTCTTCTTCTTCACATACTAATGCAAGTGTAACTCGACCGAAGAGGCAAGCAAAAATGACAACTGCTATATCAAGTAGCCAGATGGAATTCAAGAAGAAAGAAGCTCAGGGCATGAAGCAGATTTGGGTACGAAAAGGAGAACAACCACCAGCCTTGCCACAATCCTTCCCAGTGAGGCAAGTCAACCATGCTCAAAGAAGCACCAAGAAATGAGGACCAACTCAATCCTACAGTCTTCGATAAATTTGGGTACCAAAGCAATCGAGGGAGGTCGACCATAATAACGTACAAATTTGGGTGCCAAAGAAGTTAGTTGCAGCTCAACAAGGGCGATTACAAAGGTGGGTACCCAAGACACTCTTACATGCGCAAACACCACAAATCCCCCTCACAAGCACAATTTTCACAAAGACGCCAAGGAGAAGCAAGGGTCAACACCAAGCACAAAGAACCCAAGCAGATCAACCCACCTCTTCAACAAACATAAAAAGGCAACCAAAAAGGGTATGGATGTGGAAGCCCAAAGTACCACTAGCTTCCAGAGAGCCAAAGAGCCAACAACAATGGATACTGAAATTCAGAAACCACCCAAAGATACAGAGGATAGCGCTTATATCTATAGGGTCAACTACCATCCTGAAATGGATCCCTATAAGAAGGATTACATCATTTCAAGATCCACTAGCAACCTCGAACAAAGACTACCCCAACATCCACCAACCACATTGAAAACCTCTACGTGCAACAACCATGTGCCCTTGGCATAACCTTGTCTTTTGCACCATTCAGGTCATGCATTTCCAAAGTATGCATTAATATAGGGCCACATTACACGGCCGTGCATAGACACAATTGAGGAACCCAGGCACATGCTACACATCTGACATATGTAAAATATTTTATTGATGCTAACACCTTTTTCTTGTTTTATTTCATTGATTCAAAAACAAAAAAGAAAAAAAAAAGAAAAAAAAAAGAACAGCATTGTGCGCCTGAAGAATCTCCAATGCAAACCATCACAAACGGAAGACAAGCTGATGGTCAATCACCATGATGGAGTACAATACAAAGAGATGAAGATCAACGGACCTTTCAACATGGTAGGATGTGCATGCTTCAACAACACTATAACCATGATAGATTAGGAAACCTCTTCGTTAGCATACCCTTGAGCACTTAGCCCAAGACCCAACTCTTGCACCATAATTCTTCCAATGCATTTCCCAAGTATGCATGCATAGGGCTATATTACAAGTCCGTGCACAAGGCACATTCTTCTTCCCACCCATGCACTAATGCACTTACCCATCAGTCATCATGGGTCACGAGGTATGGAAACTAGGGGAGCCATCTTTGGCAGAACCAGAGGACATCACGGTGCCAACAACAAGAGCTAGACAGCAATCCACTACGAGAGTTGCTCATAATCAACATTGACAACCTCTTTTGAGTAGCTCACAATTTTTCCAAGCTCACAAATGCACCATCAAGATGGAATACAAGGAAGAAGTATATACAAAGGGACTACAAATTGCAAGAGCTAGTAGTGGCAAACTGATGAAACAGACAACTGCCCAAGCTACAATGGGAAGATGGACTACTCCTACTAATACATGAAGGACACTACCTCTCAATGTACTACATGGGACAACCACTACAACAAGGGTCTGTCAGGGACGACAGACTCAAGAGGGGGGGGGAGTGTTGAAGTTCAAGGTCAAGAACAAAGCATGGAAGCGCATCAAAGAAGTGGATACACAAGAAAGAGGAGCAAGTAGGGAGCTCCAAGTAGCACATGTCAAATTCTCAGAAGAAATCCCTATAAATATAGTGACTTTTGTCACTAAAAAACCATTGTAAATACCATTTTCCATTGTTACAACTCCATTTTGTTCAAGCCGATGAGTCCTTGAGCTTGAGGAGTATTAGAAGTATCATCCTACCAATTTTCGTAATTTTTAGATTCTATTTGAGTCCCCAAATAAGCCTTGGAACCTATGTTTTAACTAGGCCAGACACTAGGTCTAGACAAGGCCAAAACCGCTCAAAAAACTATAAAAAGGGCTGGAAAGCTCATTTGAGGGGTTAGCTTGTTGTATATTTCAGCTTTGTAAGAGATTTTTTTTGTAATTCAAGTCCTTCCATTGTTCCACTCTTTGTTCTTACCTTGTGCGCGTGTGTGTATGTGTGTGCATGTTTGTATGCTTTCACTCACGCACTTGTGCACTTCCTTGCTCTTGGTCTTCATACCGGTCCTCACGTCTCCGCGGATTGACATTTATGAGGTGAAGCTCCTCACTTTGGTACTTGCCATTGTGCTAGAGTGACACATACATACATACATACATACATACATACATACATACATACATACATACATACATACATACACACACACACATATATATATATACATATATATATATATATTTATCACAATATATAAATATATATCATGTTATTTGTCTATTTATTTATAATAGTATATATATTTATATATTCTTATGAATATATTTACTATTTTATACACACACACACACACACATATATATATATATATATGTATGTATGTATGTGTGTGTGTGTGTATTTACCTCATCTCTTCTCTCCCTCTCTGTCTTGCTTGTGGATGTGTGCGTGCACTCTCTCTCCCTCTCTCTCTCTCGTCTCAATCTTGGCACAAATGTGCTTGGGGAAATGGATTTTTTTTTATGAATCCAGAGTGTTGCTTATGCGATGCTTTAGCATTAGAAGCACTGTGTCCACATCACTAATAGCATCGTTAATTAGCCACGCTCTTAGCAACTATCATAAAAACATCGCATAAGCAATGCTCACCATCGCTTATATGATGCTATGTTTTTTTTAAATAATTATACCAGTCATTGCTTATGTGATGCTCTGGGCAATGGGTGTCGCGTAAGTGATGAAACCTACTTTTTTTTCAATGGGGGGCATCGCTATGCCCCCCCGTTTCTAGTAGTGACTGTAGATTCGTCTTCTACATCAGTCTATATTTTTAACATTTTTGGCAGTTTAGAACTCCAAAGTAGGTTCTACACCCTATCTGTGAAGTTGTAGTTCTTTGTCTTAGCTATGCATAGAACTTTAAAATGCAGCAATCACGGCTTCCTAGCTGGAGTTATGGCCAAAATACTGAAAACTAAGGTGCCGACCTACACATTCACCTCTTATGACCTAAGCCATTGAAGCTTCTTGCACACAGACCTTCAACAAGCTCTTATACCAATGAAGGGCTTTGGTATGATGAAAAGAGGAGCAAGGAAGAGATGGTAGGAGAGAGAGGAGAGAAGAGACACACACACATGCATGGGAGCCTCAAAGCCCACATACTGATCTCTGTTAAGGCAATGCTCTATAAATGATGTATATATATGAACATAAAGGTACATTCACATGATCCTTACATCCCCAACACTCACATACATCCTTTTGTAAGTTTGTATGATTATTCATGTATCATAGCCTTTACTCTTTATCTGAGGATGTAATTAGAAGTCTTAGAGCCACAAAACAAGTAGTTCAAATCTCCTACCAAAACTTCAATCAAATTTGAGTTTGATTCTTTATTGGGAAAAGGCATATGTTACAACTAAATCAATGCCACGATGATTTTTTAGTCAAACTTGGTTGCTTGGAATCATGGAATACCAAGGATATTTCAAGGAGTATGTATAAGCACTCCATGTACTTGTATTTACAGCTAGAAGTGAATACAATCATATTTTATCTACCTTTTGCTCAATACCCTTTTCTCTATGTCATCATCTCCAAAGTCAACAGAATTATAGAGCTTAGTTCTCCTTACTCAGACTTCCAAATCTCTTGATTAAGGATTAATTGGAAAAATATTAGTGCCTATGTAAATTTTTCAAAATTTTATATCATTTGGATTCTCGTATTATGTGATAGAGGAAAACTACTGCCTCATGGCCTCTTACTACTGCTCTGCGAGAAGTTGGGTTAACCCCATGTTGATATTAAGCTTAATGTGTTGCTTATAATTCAAACTTTTATGCACAATATAATTTTTATACTATAAGGAAACATCATCTAAGAGGAATTTGGCCCATTCTAACGAGGTCGAGAGTACTAAGCATTTCAAGTTGAACTTTCCATCCATAAATACAAAGTTCTTCATAGTTGCTTGATAGATAAATAGCCTATTTTTCATCAACTTGTTCATTGTGATATTACAAATGAAATAAGGTGTTTTCTTGCAATAAGTTAAAGATTATAAGTTGAATCAAATTCCCCATGTGACAAAGGGCATGTTCTATACTGGATAGTTGAACTAAACCTCATCCTTGGAGGCACTACATTGCTCCCATTATCTTCCCTTCAAGTACTTTCGATGGTATCAAAGCAATCTTCCTCAAGATGGGTGATGGATTTCCTTCCATGTGGAGAAGCTTGATAGGAACAACTATGATGCTTGGCAAATTAGGATGGAAGCTTATTTACAAGTGTTAATAGTCAAGGTAGATTAGCATGTCAAGGGAGCATGAGGCAAGGTAGTCAAAGACAGGAATCATAGAGAGAAGTTCAAGGAGGGCTAACAAAGACTTGACAAGTAGGCCAATCATTTTTTTCCAAATCAAGCTTATACAAAATAGTGATTTTTATCACCACACTTCATTGTAAATCTTCTTTTTGGTAGAATAAACTCCATTTTATTCAAGATGAAGAGTTCTCAAGCTTGAGGAGTAGCAGAACCATGTGTATCAAATCTCATAATTTTTTGAGCACCTTTGAGCCTTCAAATGAGCTTTGAAACCCAATTTTTTACTAAGTTAGACACTTGGTATGAGCAAGGCCAAAGCTAGTCAAAAAGCTATAAAAAGAGCTAGATAGTTCATTTTGAAGTTTTGCTAGCTGGAGAGTGAATCTATTTTTGAGTATTGTAAGCTTGTTTTGAGTTTGATAATCAAAGGTTCCATGGCTCTCTCTCTTTGTCTTGCCTTGTATGCATGTGTATGTATATGTGCATGCATGTTAGTGTGCTTCTCACTCATGCACTTATGTATTCCACTTGCTCATGGTCATCATACGACCCTCACATTTCTACAAATTAATAATTATGAGGTAGATCTCCTCACATTGGTGCTTATCATTGTGCTAGATGGACACCAAATTTGGTGCCATTTTCACGGAGCAAGCTTGGAGGATGAGCGTGTGATGGTAAGACATAGAGATTTGATGTTGGAATCATAGGTAAATTTCTTTTTCCTCACTTTATACCTTCTTCATCATCATCCCTACCATTCCTACTCACCCTCTACCCCCATTTCCATCTTTGCAGGATTTTTACCTTCTTGGTAATATTCTCACTTCCATTGCATTCCCCTCATTTCATACGTAATAGTGGCTAATGTACTATGTGTTTACTATTTTTGTGAGCTTTCTTGCAGGTACCAACATTAATAGCAACATCAACAGGTATGATAGCTCTTTGCATGCACCCCAAGACAAAGATCCTTGTCTGTCGCATCAAATAGAAAAGTAGAGTATTTGGTAAAAGCAAATAGATCATGGTAAAATATATCACCTTTATGTCATGAAAATCTAATTCATTTGTAAACTATGTAGTTTTTCTGCCTATCATGATAGATTCAGGCCATCACGATAAACACATTCACGATAGATTGTGTCTATCATCTATCATTGACAAAAAAAAAATCCCACGATAGATGGTGTCCATTGTGATGGAAAACCCAATCCATCACAACAGACTGATTGCCCATGACAATAGAGAGACCCTGTCCATTGTGATAGACAACCCACCAAGAGTTTTGACCATTGTGAGAAACACAAGAGAACCATAGACTTTGTCCACTTGGGAGCTCACATCTTGGGTAATCGAACACACATGAGGGCATCAAGCATGACGTTTTAATAACTATCAACCCCCTTAGATGATTCCCTAGATTAGGCTAAAAGCTATTAGAAAAATGTATTAAGCTAGGACCACGATAGGCATGATCAAGTTCAAGGGACTTTAACTTATCAAGTTCAAGGGTAAATAAAGTTACATCACGAAAACCCTAACAAGAACGAATCTAATCTGATTGAGAAAACATCAAGTATGATAAAACATAATTGCTCTTGACAATGTCTATATTGATACAAGAAAATATACACCTCGGAAAAAAATATAAAAATAACAAGTGGCTATTACAAAAGAACCCAGCATCAAGATTGTACTTGGGGATTGGGTCAATCATCAAAGCATATGAACCTTAGGTCCAGTAGACACCTAAAATGGGATAGAAAAATCACTAGGTCATCTAAAGCTAGTGTCAATCATACCACTAGAGTGTGGACTCAATAGCTCAATGATTATCCTTATGTATTGAGATCAGAGACGGGTGATTCGCAAATGTCCTTTAGCATGGAAATACCTACAGTCAATTTAGGACTAGCCTATTGACAGACTCCTAAAGGTCCCTACAAGATCCAGTTAGAATACATACAAACCAACCAATTCAATGCTCGCATATATGAAGATGGTTTGAGAAGATCAGTGGTCCAACTCAAAAACCCTTATCAACCCTTCAAAATTGAAGATCAAGCATTGAAATTTGAAGAGGAATCTTATATTGATAAGCAAGGAACCATGTACATTGTCGTATGAAATCCCTCTAGGATTGTGTGCAGTATTTTTTTCAAAAGGTTTGTCTTTTATGCTAGAAGTGATCTGATGAGTTGTTTGTAGGAAGAAGAAAAGAGTTGTGTTGACTAATTGTTTGATTGAATGTGTAATGCAACACATTTCATTTGTACATTAAACTTGTATATTTACTTGTATAAAGCTGTTAACTCCTTAAAACCCCAAACCCTAGTTGTTTTTAACCAAAACCCTCAAAAACCACATGTTTTTTTGTCAAAAGAAGAATCAGAAAACCCATGTATATATAATCCCATTTAATTAATAAACCTTAGGGAATTTTACTCTTTAGTTCCCCAACTGATTGGTATCTTTAGCACATTCAAAACGTTAAAGCTAACCTTTGAAATTGAGTTCCTTACCCTAGCAAAACTAACTCTTAACCCTTGGAAAACATACTTTGAACCCTTACGTAACAATGAGAGAGTTTGGAACCTCATCTAAAGGGTTCTCTAGTTGAAATCAAGATTTCCTAGAAACAAGCTTTCTGGTAGAAGAGAATGAAAGGTTCTTGAGCTCCTAGGTTGAAGAATAAAGAACCATAAAATGAAACCTTGTCTTTAACTTAAGGTGGTCTTTGAAATCAAAGGCGATACACTAAAAAAGAACTGGATTACTCATGAATGGGCAACCTTGCTATGTAACTCTCCTCATAACTCTTATATTCCTACTTTTTAATAACTTTAAAGATTTTGATTAAATATAAGATAATAAGCTTCTTAAGCCTTTCAAATAGTCCAAGCTTATCCTGTACTTGAGCTTATGAAACTTCATCATGGCAAAGATATATATTTTTTATGTGCATATTCAAGTATAATAAACACCTGCTTATGCGATGAGGTGATATTTCGACAACCAAGAAGTTATCCAAATATTTAGGTGGTATCATTTAAGATTCCATTGTATGTATGATTGGAAGTTGAGAAAAACGAAAATGATATCCAGCAATTTGAACATCATAACTATTTATAAAAATCTAGTAAATTATCTTCCTTGGAAAATGGGTCACCCATCTATAAGGGGTCTAAAGATGATTGAAACCTTTATAACTCAGGAAATATAATTATCCACAAGATCTCATGCATATGGACCTCCATCTCTTGTTATCATATTTATAATCTCTCCTATATCTCAGAATTGCAAAGGTTTATTCAACAAGGCAACAATCATAGATCCAGGAACACAGAAACACACCTACATCTTAACTGATTTCCTCTCATCAAGAAATAAAAATAACTCTATATATATTTGAAAATCACATCAGATCCATGATGTGCGAAGCTCATTACTATAATAATTATATTCTTTGATCCGATTCACTCATTAGAAACTTGACCTAGAGACATTGATGTATTGCAAAATAAAATGAATACATTTGATGTATTTTAAGTGAAAACAGGAACCGTCCCACATTACAAAAAGAATGCGTACAAGTTAAAATATGCAACTTTGATATAAGTACTGCTATATAAAGACATGCACATCACCCATGATGAAAATTGCTACCATTCAAGGTTGGAAGATTTAGGCCTAAGGGAAGTTGCAATAAGCAACTAGAAAAGGTTTCCTTGGGATTATTATAAAGAGAGTGAGGCAAAAGGTGGACAATGCTTTCAAAGAAGTCACTAGGGATTAAAGAGAGTGGAAAAAAGCGGGAATATAAATCTCCAAAGAAAATATCAAAGTCAACTTCCCAATGTACTAATATAATGTAAATTTGTAGATGTTATCTCATCAATTTATTTACCGCATATAGCTATAATTTCTTATTATTTGAAAACACTTTTAGCTATCAAGGGATATTGATATAAACTCAGTGATGGAGGGGATTGTAGGAATATAACATGTATACTAGTACACATACACACACACATACATACATACACACATAAATACATACATACATACATGCATATATATATATATATATATATATATATATATATATATATAATATATATATATATATATATATATATATATATATATATATATATATATATATATATATATATATATATATATATATATATATATATATATATATATATATATATATATATAGATATAGATATATATATATATATATCATTAGAGCAAAAAAAGCAAAAAAGGGTCATGTGAAGATTTCAATTAGTTGTGCTTAATCTGGATTAATGTTGTCAAATCATTTCAAAAAATTGCATGTGGGTTCATTTAAAATGTATCTTATGCAAATATATTAGTTTTGGAAGAGAGAGAAAGGTCGTGTACTAATCATGAAAAGTGATATGCCTCAAAGTTTTTGCTCATCGAGCATTCACCAAATTTCATGTTTCCCTCTTGCGTGAATCCAGATATGGGAGAGGTAATTGTTTCAAGAGATGTTATTTTTTCATGAAGATAAATCTTGGTATAAACATGAAGTGCAGGTAGATGAAGAAGAAACTACAAGAAGTCATGAAGAAGAGAACTCCCCCCAATCAAAAGTTGAAGAAAATTCTGGATTTGATTTCAAAGGAAATTGAGTCACAGGAAGAAGAAAGTGAAGGTTTTACGTCAAGAAAAACTCAAACCCGAATGCAAGAAAAGCATGGTAGGACAAGAAGTCAATCAAGGTATCCAGTAAGAGAAACAAGGCAACCGCAAAGATTTTCTCATGAAGCTTATATGGCAAAACTTCTTGAGGAGTAGGAACCAACAACTTTTAAAGAAGCATCAAAGGTAAAGAAATGGGTTAAAGCAATGGATGAAGAAATGATAGCTTTGTATGAGAACAATACATGGAGTTTAGTTCCAAGGCAACTTAACATGAAGGTAATCGGTAACAAATGGGTATACAGAATAAAAAGAAAAAGTGATGGTTCAATAAGTAGATATAAAGCAAGGCTTGTTTGTAAAGGTTATGCACAGAGTTATGGCATCGATTATGAGGAGACATTTTCTCCTGTTGCCAAGATATCAATGTTGGAGAAACAATCACTAATTGGACATATATTTGAGGGTCAAAGCTTTAGAAGAAAACCACATGCCTATGTGAAGGGACAAATTCACAAATGTATTATACTTGTAAAGTTAGTTCACTTTAGTTCTAGAAGTTTTTTAAAAGTCACGGGAATGACAAAATCTATATAAGTTAGTTAGTATCAACTGACGTGGTGAGAAGAAGAAGGAGGAAGACAATGAGAAAGTGAGAAAAAACTCATTTTTGTATGACTGAGTATAGTCAGGCTTCTCTGAGCGAGAAAGCACTTGTAAGCTTCTGAGTTTTCATAGTTATGACAAGAACTAGTTAAAGTTCTGTGTATAAGTCTTCTTCCTCCATCTCCAGTGTTTGTCTTCTGTGTAATGATTTGAAAGGTTGAAGTTTTCGAAGCAAGTCGATGCGTGGCATCGAATCTCACTTGATAAGTCCTTATCTTCATATCTGATTTTTATCTACTGCCAAATCTTCTTGAAAAGATGATGTTGTTGGAGCAACTCGATGCCTGACATCGAATTCCAGTTGATAAGTCATATTCTAAGTGTGCATGAAATCACCTATAGTTTTGGTGTCCAAAAGATCAAGACTTTATGCGGGAAGTCGATGCTCGACATCGAATCCCTGCTGAAAAGTGGCCAAAAACATCCCAAGTCGATGCCCGGCATCGAATTCTCGTTGCAAGTCGATGTTAGGCATCGAATTCTAATTTTGAACAGGCGCTCTTACTAAAACAGGTAAAATTTCCAGTTTTGGAAGGTCATACAGGGTCATCTTGTGAGAGCCATAACTTGAATTCTAGAGATCCGTTTGATGCATATGATAGCTTGTTGGAAAGCTCTACTCTTCTAGTTTCAGCCTATAAAGTTTCATGGAGAAATAATACTTGAGCTAGGAGAAATTAGCAAAATACTGAAGGTATGTCATTTTAGTGACTAGGAATTTCTGTAGAAGCAAAGTTCTCACTTTAGGCTATCATTTCTCAAAGTTTGGAGTGGCAATGAGTTAATGGTGACCATAGAGGTGTTCTAGTGTCACATTAATTCATTTCTTGTGGTGTTTCATACATCAACAAGTGGTATCAGAGCAGAAAGATTCTCGAGAGCAAAAGACGACAAAGGTACGAGAAGTTTTGGAAAGTTTTCCATTAAAGGTTCAAAGGTGAAGCATTTGAAGACACAAGGCATCAAAAGGTTACTTCAAAAGTATCCTCATACAAAAAGAACTTCAAAAGGTATTATCATTTATCCTTTAAGCTCAAAGGTTGCAGCAGAAGGGAAGGAGTATGGCAGATCATATCTCCATTGACAAACTGGACAGAGATAATTACCCCGCATGGGTAATGAGAATGGAAGCCTTACTTATGAGTAAGGATCTCATGATATATGTTACAGGTGAAGAAGAGAAGCCAGTATTTGAAGATGAAAGCCGACCAAAGAAAGAAGAACTTGATGCTTTAAAGTATTGGCAGAAGAAGGATGCAAGTGCAAAAGCATACATCTACAATACAATCTCTGATCATTTGCTACCACACATCAGAGGATTGGAATCATCTGAAGATATATGGAATGCATTGGAGTATCATTTTCAAAGTACTACTAAAGCACGGAAAGCAAGTCTATGGTCAGAGTTTACAACATTCAAAAAGAAGCCAAGTCAAACCATTAGTGATTATGTCACTAAGATGAAGGATCTAGCAGATAGTCTTGGATCCATAGATGAAGATGTTGAAGATCACAGATTGATTTCTCAATTACTTGCAGGTTTGAGAGGGGATGAAAGGTGGAAACCTTTTGTCTTATCAACAGAACTTTCATTAAATCATTATGTTCCAGATTTGAACCAGTTGCTTGGTTTGATGCTCACATATGAGCAAGACTTGAAGGGAGATGGAGATAAAGGACAAAGTTCTGCAATGTACATGAAGAACAAGAAGAAAGGAGATAAAGGTAAAGCAAAGGATGAAGAAGAGTCAACTTCTCAAGCTTATTATGCAAGAGGTAAAGGCACTGGCAGAGGAAGAGCAAGAGGTTTTGGAAGAGGAAGAGGTAATCAAAATAACAACAAAAAGGCTTGCTGGATCTGTGGATTGAGTAATCATTTGGCTCATGACTGTTGGCACAACCAACAAGGATCAAACTAGAATCAAAACAACAATAGCAGAGGCCGAGGTGGAAGATATCAAAGTAATTTTCAAAGAGGTAGACAAAGTCAAAGAGGAGGCTATGGTAGAGGTGGAGGAAGAAGTTGGGGACAGAATCAATCCTACAACACCACCTACTACAACTATGCAAATGACACACAGAATGAAAGTCATACATCATTGATGATGAACTCAATCAACACATCAGATAAAGAAGATCTAAAGGTATTTTACATTGACTCTGGATGTTCTAATCATTTGTCAGGAAACATAGAATTGATGTCAGAATTGGAGAAAGGCATTTCTAGTCACACAGTTCAAACAAGTGATAATACCAGACATAGTGTACATTCAATTGGAAAGGTGAAATGCAAGAGTGGAGCAGATTTGCTAACCAATGTTTTGTATGTTCCCACAATACCTAAAAACTTGATTAGTGTGGGACAGATAGTTGAAAAAGGTTTTCAAGTCAGGTTTACAAATGAAGGAGTATTTGTTGAAGATCCAGAGAATGGGTATAATCAGATTGTCTCTGGTAAGAAAGAAGGTAGACTCTTTACTTTAAGAGTGCAAGGGAACATTGGTCAAGCTTTGCTCACACATGGTGAAGCAGTGATTACAGAACTTGATCTCTGGCATAAGAGATTAGGTCATTTCAATGAAAGAGGAATTAAAGCTATGGTTGCTAATCAGTCTGTACTAGGATTACCAAATGTGCAAAGTCAACATATGGTTTATAAATGTGAAGCATGTCAAATGGGTAAAGCACACAGGTTACCATTTCAGAAGAAAGGATTCAAACATGTGGATTACTAGAGCTTATTCATATAGATGTATGGGGACCAACAAAAGAAGGATCTATCAGTGGCTCAAGGTACTATGTTCTTTTCATTGATGATGCTACAAGATGGATAACATTATATGTTTTGAAGGAAAGATCAGAAGTGTTTGGAGCTTTCAAGCATTTTCATGCATATGCAGAGAGAGTCACAGGTCAAAAGCTTAAGAGATTGAGGTCTGATGGAGGGGGAGAATATTTCTCCCAAGAGTTCAATGATTATCTTTGGAATGCAGGTATTAAGAGAGAAATAACCTGCAGGTATACACCACAACAAAATGGTGTAGCAGAAAGAAGGAACAGGACTTTGGTTGAGTTTGCTAGAGCTATGCTAAAAGAGAAGAACTGTCCAAATTATCTTTGGGCTGAGGCTGTAAATACAGCCACATATCTTGTGAATAGATTACCATGTGCAGCTCTGAATGGAATGACTCCATATGAAGCTTGGTGGGGTAAGAAACCAACACTAGATCATTGTAGAGTGTTTGGATCAATTGCATATGCTTATGTGCCATCACAACTTAGGCATAAACTTGAACCAAAGGCAGAAAAATATGTGTTCATTGGTTATGATGAAAAGCAGATGGGTTACAGGTTGTGGAATCCTTTAACCAAACAATTTCTTGTTTCTAGAGATGTTACATTTGATGAACAGAAAAGTTGGTATGCAGATCAAAGTCATACAGCTGAAGAATTTGAAGAAGAGGTAAGAAGATGTGAGAAAGGAAAATCAATTGTGCAGGTAAATAGAGATGAAGACTATATGCAAGCAAGTACATCCACAAGTGGATTAACAAGAAGAAATGAAGAAGCTCCTATATTTGATGAAGAGGTGTATCCAGACACATATGAAGAATGTGAACCAAGAAGGTCGAGCAGGACTAGAAGGCAACCAGAAAGGTATTCTTATGATACTTCTTACATAACTCAGAAGAACTATGCATATATGGTCAAAGATGATGAAGAACCTCAGAACTATGATGAAGCTAAAGGTAAGAAGCAATGGGAAGAAGCAATGAAGGAAGAATTCAATGCACTGGAGGAGAACAAGACATGGGAACTTGTTCCTAAACCAAATGGTAAGAAAGTTATTGGAAATAAATGGGTTTATAAAGTGAAGAAGCTTGCAGATGGAAGTATAGCCAGATACAAAGCTAGACTGGTGGTGAAAGGCTATGCCCAGACCTATGGCATAGATTATGATGAGACATTCAGTCCCGTAGCTAAGATGTCAACTATAAGGACAATCATTGCTATTGCAGCTTCAAAAGGATGGACTCTAAGTCAATTGGATATAAAAAATGCATTCTTGAATGGATACATATCAGATGAGGTATACATGGAACAACCTCAAGGGTTTATAGATTCCAGGTATCCAAATTTTGTTTGCAGGTTGAGAAGAGCATTGTATGGATTGAAGCAAGCTCCAAGAGCTTGGAACTATAGACTGGTGAAGTATCTCAATGATCTTGGATATCAAAGTTCAAAAGCAGACCCAAGTCTACTTATCAGAAGAACAGAGGAAGGTACAATCTACATTTGTATTTATGTAGATGACATTATAATCACAGGTACTTCAGATGAAGGAATCAAGGAGGTAAAGAGATTGCTTGAAAAAGAATTCAAGATCAGTGACCTAGGAAAGTTGTCATACTTTCTTGGAATGGAAGTCACTTATACAGATCATGGCATATTTGTGTCACAAGAAAGGTATCTTCTGAATTTATTGAAGAAGTTTGATATGGAAAATTGCAGAGAAGCTTCAACTCCACTTGAAGTTAATCACAAGCTCAGTAAATATGATGGTGCAGAATACAAAGATATGAGGAAGTATCAATCTCTTGTGGGTAGTTTGATTTATGCTACACTAACAAGACCTGATCTTAGTTATGCAGTGGGAGTTTTGTCACAATTCATGCATTGTCCAAAGGACCCACATTGGATTGCAGGTCAAAGAGTTCTCAGATATATCAAAGGAACTATAAAAGAAGGATTATATTATCCTTTTACATCAGATTTGAAGTTGAGAGCCTATAGTGATTCAGATTGGGCAGGTAATCAAGATGACAGAAGATCAACTCATGGTTACATGATATACATTGGTGATAAGCTTGTAAGTTGGTGTTCAAAGAAACAACATACAGTAGCATTATCATCAACTGAAGCAAAGTACAAAGGACTTGTGGAAGCAGCTAAGGAAGTCATATGGATGCAGACATTGTTCAAGAGCTTAGGCATTGATCAAGGTACACCTATAATACATGGAGATAATATGAGTTCACTTTATCTTGCAGCAAATCCAGTATTTCATGCAAGGACAAAGCACATAGAGATACAGTATCATTTTCTCAGAGAAAAGGTAATGGAGAAGGAGATTGAAGTGGAGTACATTTCTACTAAAGATCAGTTAGCAGACATAATGACAAAGAGCTTGGATGGTGTGAAGACCAGCAGATTCAAAAGCATGGCAGGAGTAAAAGAAAAAGAAGATGATATGAAGAAAAAGAGAATGTCAATTAGTGATTGAGGGGGAGCTGTTGGAGAAACAATCACTAATTGGACATATATTTGAGGGTCAAATCTTTACAAGAAAACCACATGCCTATGTGAAGGGACAAATTCACAAATGTATTATACTTGTAAAGTTAGTTCACTTTAGTTCTAGAAGTTTTTAGAAGTTTTTTTAAGTTAGTTAGTATCAACTGACGTGGTGAGAAGAAGAAGGAGGAAGACAATGAGAAAGTGAGAAAAAACTCATTTTTGTATGACTGAGTATAGTCGGGCTTCTCTGAGCGAGAAAGCACTTGTAAGCTTCTGAGTTTTCATAGTTATGACAAGAACTAGTTAAAGTTCTGTGTATAAGTCTTCTTCCTCCATCTCCAGTGTTTGTCTTCTGTGTAATGATTTGAAAGGTTGAAGTTTTCCAAGCAAGTCGATGCGTGGCATCGAATCTCACTTGATAAGTCCTTATCTTCATATCTGATTTTTATCTACTGCCAAATCTTCTTGAAAAAGATGATGTTGTTGGAGCAACTCGATGCCTGGCATCGAATTCCAGTTGATAAGTCATATTCTAAGTGTGCATGAAATCACCTATAGTTTTGGTGTCCAAAAGATCAAGACTTTATGCGGGAAGTCGATGCCCGGCATCGAATCCCTGCTGAAAAGTGGCCAAAAACATCCCAAGTCAATGGCCGGCATCGAATTCTCGTTGCAAGTCGATGCTAGGCATCGAATTCTAATTTTGAACAGGCGCTCTTATTAAAACAGGTAAAATTTCCAGTTTTGGAAGGTCATACAGGGTCATCTTGTGAGAGCCATAACTTGAGTTCTAGAGATCCGTTTGATGCATATGATAGCTTGTTGGAAAGCTCTACTCTTCTACTTTCATCCTATAAAGTTTCATGGAGAAATAATACTTGAGCTATGAGAAATTAGCAAAATACTGAAGGTATGTCATTTTAGTGACTAGGAATTCCTATAGAAGCAAAGTTCTCACTTTAGGCTATCATTTCTCAAAGTTTGGAGTGGCAATGAGTTAATGGTGACCATAGAGGTGTTTTAGTGTCACATTAATTCATTTCTTGTGGTGTTTCATACATCAACAATCAACAATAAGGACATTAATAAGTGTTGCTGCAAGCAAGGTATGGAATCTTTATCAATTACATATAAAAAATGCATTTCTCAATGGTGATTTAAAAGAAGATGTGTACATGGAGCAACTAGCAGGTTATGAAGATCCTAAGACACCTAGCATGTATGTAAACTCTTGAAAGCATTGTATGGTCTTAAGCAGGCTCCAAGGGCTTGGAATTTTAGATTGGTAAAGTTTCTTGAAAAGCAGGGATACAGGTGTTCAAATGCAGATACTTCTTTGTATGTTAAGGTTGAAGGATCATTGATTGTTTATATCTTAGTTTATGTGGATGACTTGATAATAACATGAAACAATGAAGGTGAGATAGCCAGGATCAAAACAGAGCTTGGATTTGAATTTAAAATTTCAGATTTAGGAGAACTGACATACATTCTTGGAATCAAAGTTATGAAGAAGGACGATGGTGTATATCTTCTACAAAGGAAGTATATTTCATATTTGTTAAAGAAATATGGCATGGAACATTGCAAGAGTATCAGTAATCCAATGGAACCCAATGTGAAGTACAATGTTGAAGATGGTGAACCTTTAGAAGATCCACTTATCTATAGGTCTTTGATTGGTTCTCTTATATATGCAACTTTAACAAGGCCAGATATTACTTTTAGCGTAAGTACATTGTCTCAATTCATGAACAAACCCATAGATGTACATATGCAAGCAGCTAAAAGGTTTGGGCTATAAACATCATGAAGATATGGATTTGAAAGCATACAAGGATGCAGATTGGGCTGGAAATAAGGAGGGCAGAAGAAGTACAGGTGGATATCTAATATTTGCAGGTAGTAATTTGGTTTCATGGAGTTTTGAAAAACACCCGACAATAGGACTTTCAAGCACAGAAGCTGAATATAGAAGCCTTACAAATGTAACATGTGAGATTATGTGGTATTTGAAGCTTTATGAAGATATGAATTTATCCACAACACGTCCACTACTCTTTGGAGATAATGTAAGTTCATTACAACTTGCATCTAATCCACTGTACAACGCAAGAACAAAACACAATGAAGTGCACTATCACTATATCCGAGAGAAGGTGGTGAATAAAGATATTGATATTCAACATGTCGGAAAAGATCAATTGGCAGACATACTCACAAAAACAATGGATGCTCAAAAGCTCAAGCAAATCAAAGTTCTACTTGGAATCAAAGCTTTGGATTTGGAGCTTGAGGGGGGCAATGTTACATAAGAACAAGCTCTAAAGTATTATTTTTTAGGCTTATGGAGTTTATTATTTATGATAAATAACATGCGGAGGCGCTCACATCTCCAAATTTAGAGTAAAAGTAGATAAAAGTAGATAAAAGTAAGAAGGAAAGGAAAGGTGTCTATTTTTAGACAAGGAAGGCGCTTCTATTGACACCCTGTCAATAAAAAGAGTGGTTCTCTTGGTGTAGGTGGCCAAATTGAGTGATTCTTGTTGCATTCCGAAGCTTATAACTTGTACTATATAAGAGGTTTTCTACAAATTTCAATGAAAAAACTCTGCGAAAGTAGGCATTTTTGTAGAGATAGTTTCTTGTGTGTATCCGGTGTCTCATCAGAGACATACCTCTATTCAAACTTCCATATCTCAATCGTTATGAGGTCTTTTTGAGTGATTTCACTTGGATCAGTTTCCTTAGCTCTCATAATTTCTATCTATATCAAAATCTTTCATAGGTCTATGATTTTACCTATTGTGGTACATCATTTTTCAATTCAGATAGTTAGTCATACCTTGTTGTTGCAGGCCTCTGCATACCTTAACTTCAAACTATTTGTGTGGGAGCTATACTCCACCTTTTTTGATAGTTTTTTGTTTCTAAAACATGCTATTCAGAGTCTACTTTCAAAAAATATGATTAGTTTTGAGAGATTCTGCTCACAAAGTTTTTGGTGGTTATTTTTCTACAGTCATCCATTTCTATTTTCTTGAAAGTTTGGAGGAAAGTTTGATTTCTAAAGTTTGGAAATATTTGTTTGATCTTTTGAAGATATTGGGAGGTCTCATCATGTTTCATTGTGTACTTTGATGTTTACAAGTTTGTAAACATAACAGCTACCAGCTTACCTAATAGGATAGATGAGTTTGGAAATATCATTCTAGAGAATGAGGGGACCTAGAGCAAGGGGACCTAGAACAAGAACCCAAGACTCCTAGAGGAAATTCAATTTTGACGAGATTGGATCCCTCAAGACAATAAAAGCATATAACTATTCTTGAATAGAGAAATGTAGGAAGCCTTTTGGAGATTCAAGCCAAATCTACCTAACCCAATAATAACCATCTATGAGTTCAAAGATCCTAAGACAGTAGGCAAAGTTGTATATTTGGATAACACATCAGAGAGAATGTTATTGGTATCAGAGCATGAGAGGCATGCATACACTTGGCAAGGAGAATTGATTTTCCCTCCACCAAGATCTAATATTTCCCATGGCCACCAAGGTGTAGCATCATCAGAGGCTCATGAAATCCAAGGAGAACGAATGAGAGAGAGACTAGAGGTAAGTTTTGCACACACTGTGGCAGGTACAGATGTGGATTTGAAGGTGAAAGACCTTAAAGAGAGAGACATAGAGCACAAAGGCATCAAAGAGATGAACATGATTTTCCATTGCCTAGAGTCTGAGAGCATCCAAGAACCCTCAGACCCTCTCAAGTGGTCAAGGCAATGAAGAAGTTTTTTGATGGGTCACGAGATCCTTATGATGATGTGGCCGAGTTCAAACAAGTGTTAAGAGCTGAACAGGTTGAAGACTTGTTCACACAGTTCAAGGCATTTAGTTTCACTCTCAAGGGCACTACCTTAGCTTGGTTTCAACCTCAGAATAGTCACAACTATTGAGATATAGGTCAACTGCTAGAAGAACTCACTGTAGAATTTTCCAAGAGTGGCATCAGGCATAACACATCAGCCTTGATCCACAACTTCAAGCAGACACCCCAAGAAATAGTGCATCTTGCAGGAAGATGGTTTAGACGGTACTTAGAAAGATGCCCTATTCCAGAGTTACCCACATCTACCAAAAAAGTGGCCTTGTTTTTAAATGGCTTATTAAGCACCAAGTTAAGATCATGTGTGTGCTTGAAAGAGCCTAGATCCATAGAAGAGTGTGTGTGGATGTGCATTGACATAGAAGACAACTTGGGTGAGGAATTAGAAATGTCCAAACTCTATAAGGATTCTCATAGTTCTACTAGTCATGCCTCCAGAACCTCCATTGAAATAGATGAGATAGCTGAGCAAGTTGTTAAGAAGCTAGGAGTTCAAAATAGACAAACACCAAGGGTCAGCTCATTGAAGCAATGTTACGATTGTGGAGGAGACCACATGGCTAATGTTTGCCCAATGATGCCTCAACTCCAAGGAAATTTGAATGCTCCATATTGCACTATTGATAGAAAATACATGAACCACAAAGCTCAAGATTGTCCCTACAATAGGCAAGTTGTCAAACAAAATTGTTAGCAACCTTACCAATAGGGTAGGTATGAAAACCAATATCAACAACCATATCATAGGCAACAATATCAATATCAATCTCAGTACCAATAGCAATATCAGGCACCATATAGGCCACAACCAGTCCTACGAAACCAACAACCACATCGTGCCAATGTGATTCTAGTCAAGTATGTAGTGGTAGAGGAAAACCCTAATAGAGCATTAGTGCCGCTAACCTTGTTGGTCTCAAAAAATGACTCATTTTCATAGTTCAGACTACTCCCATGAAGATAGTCCACAAGCTTATTATAGAGAGTCACTAGAGCATAGTGTGGCTTATTCCTATTAATATGAGACACCACTTATGGAACAAAATTGGGAGCGAGAATACTCCAATGTCATGTACATGAATCCTAACCCCAAGCCCCAATCGAGACAAGTAAGACCACAAGCCCCTAGAGGACCATGTTTTAGATGTCAAGGCAACCATTTCATTCGTGAATGTCCCCACTCATCGACTCCGAGACAAAGACAAAACATCACAATATAGGGCTTTTGTCCTGAGTGCAGCTAAGAACATCTCCCGAGAGATTTTCCAAGGAACCCCTCTAGTGTGCTCAAGTTTACACGCATTAATGTGGTAGGCTTAGTGGTGGATTCAAGTTCAAGTAGCAGCAATGTGGCTCCTATATAGGCAATTACTAGGGAACAAGCCTTACAACAAGGGAAACCAGCTGATCAATCATAGTCAAGTGAATCAGGAGATCCTAGTAAGAGGAAAACAAGAACATGGAAGGATACCAAGAAGAGAACCAATCGTAAGTGGAATAAAAAGCTATCCGAACTAGAGGAAAGCCTAAAAGACACAAAAACAAAAATAGAAGACATTGCATCTCAAAACCCCTCGCATGCCAAAACCTCATCCCACCCCACCAGTCATTGTAAATAGACCACAATCAGGGTATGTTCTTGCAGATCCAACCCCAAAAGACTTGGACATGATGTTCAAAGCCTACCAGGCTTGACTTCAAGAAGGACCAATGGCTGCAAACCTATACAAGATCTACCCTAGAGCAGATTTAGAGATTGAATGGAAAAAAATGTGCATGAAAATGGTAGAACTATCTCAGGCTATGTTTGAGGCCAATGAGTTGTTCAATCAAAAAAATTCTATCAAACCAGGTTTGCATTTCCAAGGCTTAATAGAAAGATTAGAGAAGTTGGTAAACAAACCGCATGTTTCTTTACCTCCATAGGCTCAACCAGTTGTTGAAAGAGAAAGCTCACCACCAATGAACGCCCGTATGTTCCTAATTCTAGGGATGCCGGAACACCTTTTTCAATTAAGGAGTACTCTCAAGAGTTCTTGCAGGAAATACAAGAAGACAAATGGGTCAAGGAGAAGGAAGATCAATCCAGGTAGAACAGGTCCATCATGCGTGTTGGCAATCAAGCTTTCCTGGCTAGTCAGAAGGGCAAAGGAAAATGGAGCTCTTCTAGTAAGCAGAAATTTGCTAATTCTGCACAATCGAAGAGGGAAGACAAAGATGAAAAGAAATCAGAAAAGCGAAAATTGTTTTGCAAGTACTATAAAGGAAATGATCGTATCATAAAGAACTATCCAAAATTGGCTGCTAAAGAGGCAATGAAGAAAGAGGCTGGAATGGTTGTTGTAGAGGCCTCTACACCAAAAATAGAGTCTGCTAATCTTGTGCAGGAACAAGAATGTTAATACTGTTTGTAGTTTTGACCCATCTTCTCATGAGCAGTGCATGTCTGTAGTAGACTCAAATGTTTGGTACTTTGATTGTGGGGTGACCAAACATATCCCCTCGCAGCGCAATTTCTTCACTTCACTCGAGCCTGACCCTACAGGGAATACTGTCACATGTGCCAACAACTCCTCTTATCCTATGATGGGAGTTGGTAAGATCATTTTGACTACTACTAATGGTAGTTCTTTCACTTTGTCAAATGCTTTATTTGTGCCAGGGATCAAGAAGAGTCTATTATTAGTTTCAGCTTTAGCCAGGATTGGCTTGGTTGTGAAATTTGTTGATGACATGTGTACAGTTCATGATATGTCAAATGGCGATGTGATTATTGCTTTTGGCATTTTATGTCGTGGGTTGTATAAGCTCATCGACTATGAAAGATTTCTGAATGATTCCGCATGTCCAATACATGATTCTCAGGCTATGTCAGATGCAAAGCTTTGGCATGCATGCTTTGGTCATCTGAATTTTGCTAGTTTGCTATGCCCACAGAAATATCAAATGGTGTCCTCTTTGCCCAAACTTGAGGCACCTCGAAAACATGTTTGTGAAGGCTGTATTCTGGGCAAAATGCAGTGTTCCTCATTTCCAAGAGATGGTTGAGTTTGGGCTACTTAGACATTGCAGCTTGTACATAGTGATGTCTATGGTCCTATGCAGACACCTTCTTTTGGAAATTATCTTTACTTCATGACTTTCATTGATGATTTTTCCGAGCATGCATGGGTATATCCATTGAAAGAAAAGTCCGAAGTGTTCATGTGCTTCAAATAGTTTTTGGCTTTGGTTGAAAATCTGTCAGCATGTAAAATGGGCACCCTCTGTTCTGATCAAGGGGGGGAATATATGTCTTCTAATTTTAATGCATTTCTGGTTGAACGTGGGGTAAAACACCAGTGTACAATGCCGTATACACCTCAACAAAATGGA
This sequence comes from Ceratopteris richardii, assembly GCA_020310875.1. Classification (NCBI taxonomy): domain Eukaryota; kingdom Viridiplantae; phylum Streptophyta; class Polypodiopsida; order Polypodiales; family Pteridaceae; genus Ceratopteris; species Ceratopteris richardii. The sequence goes on from CM035411.1 coordinate 134,003,255, forward strand.
GTTGCTGAATGGAAGAACAGGTCACTCATGGAGATGGCGAGGTGTATGGTCAAGAGTCAGGCTTTACCACATAGTTTCTAGCTTGAGACAGTCATGTGTGCAACATATGTACTTAACAGATGTCCCACTAAAGCACTGCAATCTATCACTCCATATGAGGCTTGGCATGATCACAAGCCATCTATTGCTCATCTGCATGTTTTTGTTTGTTTGGCATATGCATTAGTGTCTGAACAACATCGCAAGAAATTGGATGATAATACTGTAAAATGTATTTTTGTTGGGTACAATTCTGAAAGTAAAGGCTATCGTCTTTATTATCCACATACTAAATGCATTCTGGTTAGCCGTGATGTTGTTTTTGTGGAAGATGTTATTTAGCCATTGCTTTCATGTACTAAGGAGACATCTATTAGCTACAAAGACATGTATGATACTTTGATGACTCTTTTTACAGGTGGACAGTCTAGTGCTGGTCGTCTGAGCCTTTGCAGGTTTCATGTGATCATGTAAATCATTCCATTTCTGATGCAAATTTACATGATGCACTTACTGATGAGAGACCTGATATTGAGCAGGCAAAAATTATGTCAAAATGGCTGGTGCAGACCTTGCATGACAACAAATTAGATGCACGTCTATCATATCCTACTCAATCAGGCTCTCATAGTGCCTTGTTTGCATTAGATTTCTATGCTATGGCTGCCTCTAGTCTTTGTGATGAGACTGAACCTGTTTTGTTTGATGAAGCACAAAATTCTGAACATTGGATGGCTGCAATGCAATCTGAATATGATGCTATCATGAAAAATGATACCTGGTCTTTATGTGACTTGCCTCCTAGAAAGAAGGCCATTGGCACTAAGTGGGTATACAAGCTAAAGTGTGAACCTAATGGAGCAGTTGACATGTATAAGGCTAGGCTTGTTGCAAAGGGCCTTGCACAAGAAAAAGGCATTGATTTTGAGGAAGCCTTTGCTCCTACTTGTCGAATGACTACTATTCGTAGCATTTGTTTGCAGCTCATCATGATTGGAATGTACATTAGTTGGATATCAAAACAACATTTCTGAATGGTGATTTGCATGAAGAAGTGTATGTTTTTTAGCCCCGTGGCTTTGTGTAGAAAGGGCATGAAAACCAGGTGTGCAGGTTAAAGAAGGCATTATATGGTTTAAAGCAAGCACTACGTGCTTGGTATGAAAAGATACATGCCTATCTAATTGCACATGGTTTTGAAAACACTCCAACTGAAAGCACCTTATATGTTAAGCGCGCTAATGATGTACTTCTAATCATTATGGTTTATGTTGATGACATGCTACTCACCAGTCCTCATGACACACATACTGTTGATTTTAAGGCTGATTTGCATGCCTCATTTGAGATGTCTAATTTGGGGCATTTGCATCACTATTTGGGCATTTAGTTTATGCAAGTTGATGGTGGAATGGCTTTGTGTCAAACAAAATATATTGACACATTATTGCAGCATTTTGGTCTTGAAGACTATAAGCCTATCACCACTCCTATGGAGACAGGTTTACGATTGAGTCTTCATGATGTTGGAGATGCATTTGATGCTGTTCTCTATCAGCAGGCTGTTGGATGCTTGATTTACTTATGCATTACTCGGCCAGATATTCAGTTTGCTGTCTCACATATGAGCAGGTTTATGCATTTCCCAGGGCTCAAGCATTGGTAGGCGGTTAAGCGCATCTTTCGCCACTTGAGTGGTACTCGATTACTTGGGTTGTTTTATCCCAAGAGGGGATCACTACCACCAGATTTGCATGCTTTTTTTGACTCTGATTGGGCTCGTTGCTATGACACTCGTGCATTAGGGGAAAAAATGAACCCTGCATGAGCCTTTTAGATTAAGGAGTGATTAGTGATGTACCAATGAGAAGAGGGTGGTGGACATAGTCTAGTTTCTTAATCCACTAGACTAGGCCTAGCCTTCCCTTGGTTTGTGCTAGTCAAAGCCTCTAAAACCACCATAAATTCGTGGGTTCTGATTGTAGAGTGGTTTCAAATTTCAAATCTTTCAATCGTAACCATTCGATGGTCCAAATGATCCAACGGATGGTGTAATCTTGCAAAAGTCAAGGCTCCATGGAAGATAAACCATTGGATCATCTAGAGATCGTGTGGTATGGATGTAAATCGCAAAAAGAGATGCACCAAATAATGCATACCATTGGATATGCTTTCCCATCGAAGGGTTGAGGATCACTCATTGTAAGAAAAGGCGCCATTTGTTTTGCACCGTTGGATTAGCTGCTCGTCGGACGTCTGAGATTGGAGGGAAGAAGTAGATCAGCGAAAATCACGGACGTCCCTTGGATCTTGCAGAGATCTAATGGCTGTGAGAACCTCCGATTTTTGGAGCAGTAAGATTCACTCTAGACCATTAGATGAAGGATAATCAATGGCCCCGATCGACTGTGGTTTTGGGTCTCTCTCTACTGTGACAACGATTTCTGGTTTCTCTCTCTACTGTGCCTATCCACGCAATGATTGCAGTCTGCTCACGCCTTCCAATCTTAGCCGTTCACAGTCAAAGATCTAATGGTTTTAATCTTGTTCGACGCACGATTCAGTTGTGGCTTTCTTTTTCTCTATATTTTAATCAAGAAAACTACTAGTGGTATTTTTCATCCATGTAATCTCTGTAATCTTAATTTTAATCCCTAAAAATTAGGAATCCTTACAAGGCCCATGCAAGGCTCACTTTTTCCCCTAATGGTGTCCACTAGTGGTTTTTGCTTCATGCTTGGTAGCTCATGCATATCTTCGCTGAGCAAGAAGTAGCCTACTATGGCCACTTCCAGTTGTGAGGTTGAGTATAGGGCAGCTTTCACAGTGGTTGTTGAGTGTGTGTGGCTCAGATACCTTATGGATGATTTGGATGTTGGTCAATCTTTTGCCACCACCATTTTCAGTGACAGTTAGAGCGCATTGGCAACTGCGAGGAACCCTGTGTTCCATGCTCGCACTAAGCACATTGAGGTGCATTATCATTATGTCAGGGAGAGGTTCTCTGCTCGGGAGATCAGCTTGGCATATGTGCCCACGTAGGAGAACATTGTAGACCTGTTCACGAAGGCTCTGCCTAGGGAGAAATTTGAAGCTTTCCGCAAAGCTTTGGGCTTACTTCCTTCTGTGGAGTGATTTCCACATAGCTTGCCACTTCCTTATACATGAGTGCTAGCTCCTTGTTCATCGCATCACTCCCAGGGGGGATTTGTTGATATATTTAGGTGGTGATGTGTGTTAACACACTAGGACCGCCGGGGTACTTTTTCCCTCTTTAGGAGGTTTTTTTCCCCCGGCTTGTATATATGCCTATTTCCCTAATGGGCTTCTTAACTTTGTACATTCTAGTGGTAATACATTCAGTATTGTGTGTTGTGCTCCAAGCTTCTTCTTCTTCCTTGTGTTGTTCATGTGCATCCGCAGACGTCTAACTCCAATAGTTAAGCACATCTTTTGATATTTGAGTGATATACAACTACTTGGATAAATTTTTCCCAAGGGGGGATCATTAATGCCATATTTACATGTTTTTTTTTTAATCACATTGGGTTGGTTTCTATGACACTTGTGTGTCCACTAATGGTTTTTGCTTCATGATTAGTAGCTCATGCATATCTTTGTTGAGCAAGAAGCAACCTATTGTTTCCACTTCTAGTTCTGAGGGTGCTATGTGGCCTCTTTCATAGCAATTGTTGCATGTGTGTGGCTTAGATGCCTTCTAGTTTATTTGGGTGTTGGTCAATCTTATACCACCACCATCTTCAATGAAAGTGAGAGTGCATTGGCAGTTGTGAGGAACCCTATGTTCCATGCTATACAAGACTATTGATAAGAAAATAAAACCCAAAGCTCAACCATTGCCTAGTGAAAGTTATGAAAAGTATATGAGAGTATCTGATGAACCTATGCTCAGAAGATGAGAGCTTATAGGGCATCAATTTACTAAGGAGACTATTAAGGAGATAAAGTTTGGAGAAAGATCATTTCTTGCAAAAACAAAACAAGAAAAGTTCATAGAAGTTATCAAGAGACACGAGAAAGTGTTTGCTCTTTTACCACATGAGATCGGTTGTGTGGATCCAAAAAAAATCCCACCCATAATCATCTTTAGAGTTCCACATATACCATGGAATGTTCGACCTATCCCAGTCCTAAAGGCTCACTTACCTGAGTTGATGAGACTGTTAAAGGAGACGATATCCATGTGAATATTGGAACCATCTTTAACGCCAGATTCAAATAGGTGGTTCACAATGCCAAAGAAGAATGGAATTTTTTTTCCATCTAGGATTTGCAACATGTGAATAAAGTCATGATAAAAAGTGTAGGGACAAGACCTATAGTAGATGAGTTTGCAAAAGCATTTGTTGGGCATTCCATCTACTCAATTGATGATCTGTATTCAATTCATGGTGAGTTTTAGTTGGATATGGAGAATATAGACATCACTATGATGAAGAATCCACTAGGTCTTGTATGTATGTGTAGTTTTTTGTAGGGAGTAACAAATTCTGTAGCTCATATGATGAATGCCATGAATCTGTTCCTACATGAATTTATACCTTGAGTGACTATGCCTTTTATTGATGATATTCTGATAAAGGGTTGTGAGGAAAGAGTGAAAGATGAGACTCTAGATGATTCTGATCGTAGGAAATTTGTAAGCGACCATCGCTCTAACTATGAGAAAATGTCTGAGAGATTCCAAGAGGTAGGGCTAAGATTTTCTCTAGAGAAATCTATTTTTGGAGTCCATGAGGTTCTCATTGTAGGAAATCTATGTGGAAATGATGGTGGCAAGTCATACCCACAGAAAGTTGAGGCCATTAGCAGAACTTTTTAGGTATGTTGTAATGTCAACGAGGTGAGGAGATTCTTGGGAGCTTGCGTCTTCTATGTGATTAGGATTCCGCACTTTGTTCATGTTGCAAACCTTTACTATGATCTACTCAAGAAGAGAAAGGATTTTGTGTGGACAAAAGAAATGGTCAAGAGCCATGCATAAATTTAAGCAACTACTAGTTGAAACCCTGATTCTGAAGTGTGTTGATTATTTGGGTTAGAAGCCTATCATTTTGATTGTTGGTACTAGTCCTATTGGTATACACTGGTTCATACTTCAACTGGATGATGAGGGGTAGAGATATGCAGTTTGCTTATGTGCGAAGATATTACATGACATCAAAGAAAGTATCCATAGATAAACATAGAATTATAGGGATTGGTGACTACTTTAAAATCTGATAAAAAATATTTCATTGGAGCAAATGTTTTCATAGAGATGGACAATCTTTGAGTGATTGATATACTAGCAAATTGTTCTTCTCCAAATATTGCGATGCGTAGGTTGATCTCATATGTGAAGTTTATTAATCTGGCTTTTTTTCACATAGCCAGAAAGTTAAATACAATTGCTGATATGCTTTCAAGAGTAAAATTTGATGATGATTTTGACGATGATGAGATAGAAAGAGAAACAAAGATGATGAGATATGATCCTCTAGTTTATGTTTATGAGCGATTGTGTGAGAGTGAGTATGATAGAGAATGGAAAGACATAGGAAATTATCTAAGCTCACTGAAACCTTCCTTAGGCTGGTCCAAAAATAAGTATAGATCCATATGGAAAAAATCTTACAATTTCCTCTTGAAGGGTGAACATATTTAGCAATACACTAAAGGAAGGGTGAAGAATTCACAACAGGTACTGAGTAGTAGGAATCTTCATAGCAAGGTCATGAAAGAGATGAATGAGACCTTATGGGTAGGTCGCAAAGGATTTTATGCGATGTATGAAAATATTAGGAAAGTCTATTTGTGGCTAAGAGTATATGTGAGTGTGCAAGACTTTGTGAGAAACTTTGCCACATGTCAAGTGCATTCATAAGTTAGGCATAGGGACCCATTACATCTAACTTACCCTCCTTGTATCCCTTACAAGTGGGTGATGGACCTTGTAAGCATGCCTAAGGGAATCAATAAGATGAGATATATTGCACTTGCTAGAGAGGACTTGACCAACAATGTGGAAGGTCGAGCTCTCCACATGAAGCTTATAATGTATGTAGATTCCTTTTAGAAGAAGTAATTTCAAGATTTGAGTATGTAGAGAAAGTGGTTGTGGATTTGTGTTGATTCCTGATGATACCCCTCACTTTTGGGGAGGTTCCTGCACAGAATTCGAGGAAGCTCTCTGAGATGCGCGCGAGCACGGAGATCGATGTCTTTTTTCCGCTCAGCCACGTAGTGATCATAATTAGTTACTCTCTCTCTCTCATAATTTTGAGTCATCCCCCCACATGGCTTCACACATGGGTGCCACATGGCCCTCATGTGTGAGCCCACCTAATAATAAACTTAGAGGTGGTTCACACCTCCCTTAGGGATACGCCATGACATTTCCTTCCCCTTAACTCCATTTTTGTCCTCAAAAATGGTATTGGAAGGTGTAATATAAAGAGAGAACTAATAATAACACTACTCCCACTATATCCCCATGTATATAAATACATGGTCCTGTCTCCGTGTTGTTTCCCCATATCCTTCCCCTTAAGAAGACTCTTGGGAAAGTAAACTGAAACTGGGAAACCGTCTCTGTAGGGTGCTAACCCGCTCCCATGTGGCACTATCTTCTGAACTATCTTTCCACTTTACTAGACCCTCTTTATACAAGTGACTCCTCGTCCGTTTCTCTCGAGTGCGTAGTATGCTCTCTGGCTCATGTGGAATAGATAGCACAGAAATAGGCTCTACTACCTCACTGTCTGGAATGAGGTTGTCAGATTCACCCAGCCTTTTCTTAAGTCGGCTAACATGAAAAACTGGATGGATTTGACTATTCTCAGGAAGTTGGAGCTGGTAAGCCATCTTTCCTATTCTCTTAAGTATTCGGAAAGGTCCACAATACCTAGGAGATAATTTTGGACAAGGTCCCGTCTTCATGGTTTCAGACCTAGATGGAACTCTAAGATAGACTTGCTCTCCTACCTCAAACTTGATATCTCTTCTTTGAGGGTCAGCATAGGCTCTAGCCCTATCCTGAGCTTTCCTAATGCTGTCCTTAGCAAGTTTAAGCATATCGTTCATCTCTTCCAAGAAGTCCTTTGCAGCTTGAACCTTTTCATTCTCCAAGCCTACTGCATAAGGAGCCCTTGGCTGAAACCCATACATAAGCATAAATGGACTATGCCCAGTGGAAGAGTGTTTGGCACTGTTATATGCAAACTCTACTATAGGTAAATACTCTTCCCAATTAGTTTGCCTTTCATTCACATATGCTCGAAGCATATCCTCTAGGATTTGATTAACCCTTTCTGTTTGCCCATCCGACTGTGGATGCTCGGCCGTACTCATGCTAAGCTTTGTATCCAGCCTTTTGAAGACCGCTCTCCAAAAGTGGCTAGTAAACTTCCTATCCCGATCAGAAACTATGTCTAAAGGAAGACCATATAACCGGTATAGGTTCTCAACAAAGAGTCTAGCCAACTCTGGTGTCTTCACTGTAGTACGTGTCAGAATAAACCTAGCGATTTTGGTTAACCTATCCACAATTACCCAGACCGAGTCGTGCCCTCTCTGTGTCTTAGGTAATCCGACTATAAAGTCCATGGAGATACTCTCCCACTTCCCATTAGGAATATCCAATGGGTGGAGTAGTCCTCCAATCCTCAACCTCTCAGCTTTGTTGACCTGGCATTTATTGCACTTAAGCACATACTCTAGGACGTCCTTATGAAGTCCAGGCCAATAAAACTGCCTCTTAACAAGATCATAAGTCTTGTTAACTCTTGGGTGTCCCGCACTAGGTGTGTCATGACACTCATACAAAATATGCCGTCTCATCTCAGTATCTCTAGGGACACACACTTTACCTTTATATAATAGATATCCATCATGGACACTGTAATTCTTCCACTTGAATCCTTCTTGAGTACCCGTCGATACTCCATCCTCACTGGAAACCCGTATATCACGATCCCCATTCTCAATGGCTTCCCAAATCTCGGAATATGCAGGATCAAGCCTACATTTCCCTCTAAGAGACTCAAGTAGCTCACTAGTGATCTGAGTAAAACTCAGTCCATTGAGCATAGGCATGTGGCTAAGTGAATCAGCCACCACATTAAACTTTCCCTTCCTATACCTAAGCTCATAATCAAACTCTTGAAGGGTCTCTGCCCATCGGGCCTTACGACCTTTAAGGTCTGTTTGATTAGAGAGCCACTTAATGCTCTCTTGATCAAACACTATCGTAACTTTGGCACCATATAAATAATGACGCCACTTTTTCAAAGCATGGACTATTGCATACAACTCCTTCTCATAGACGGAGTAATTCTTTTGAGCCGGTTCTAGTTTCTTGCTCTCAAAAGCCACTGGTCGACCATCCTGTACTAAAACCGCTCCTATAGCAAAATCACTCGCGTCAGTCTCAACCACAAATGGTTTATTGGGATCTGCTATATGTAAAAGTGGAGCTGTAGCAATTGCTACCTTCAACTTTTCCATACTTTGCTTCTGTTCGTCTCCCCAATGAAAGGCTTTCCCTTTCCCTTTAAGCTGTTCCGTCATCGGGACAGCAATTTTGGCATAGTTCTTAATGAATCTTCGATAGAAACCTGATAAACCTAGGAAGATCTGCAGCTCCTCCAGGTTCCGTGGATGTGGCCATTCCATAATAGCCCTTACTTTTTCAGGATCCATCTGGATTCCATCTTGGGAGACTATATGCCCAAGGTATTTAACCTCTTTCTTGAAAAATTCACACTTTGACTCCTTAGCAAAGAGCAAATTTTCCCTTAACACTTGAAATACTTTTCTCAAGTGTTCCAAGTGCTCCTGTTCTGATGCACTATAGATCAGAATGTCATCTAAAAAGTCTACTACAAAGTGTCCTAGATAAGGCCGTAAAACACTATTCATGAGTTTCATAAAAGTGGCAGGAGCATTGGTGAGACCAAAAGGCATCACCAAAAACTCATAGTGCCCATATCTAGTCCTAAATGCAGTCTTAGGGACATCCTCTGCCCTAATCCTGATCTGATGATATCCTGATCTAAGGTCAAGCTTGGTAAAATACCTAGCTTGATGTAACTGATCAAATAGATCTTCCAACCTAGGCATTGGGAATCTATTTTTGATGGTTACCTTATTAAGTGCTCTATAATCTATACATAGTCTCATAGAGCCATCTTTCTTTTTAACTAGGAGCATTGGCGATGCCCATGGTGAGTTACTAGGTTTGATGAAGCCTTTATCTAAATAATCTTGCAATTGCTTCTCAACCTCCTCATGCTGAGAAACACTAAGCCTATAAGGTGGTCTACAAATAGGGTTAGTGTTAGTAACAACCTCTATGGCATGGTCAATGTCCCCTCTCTCAGGTGGTAGCCCTCTAGGTAAGTCAGTGGGAAAAACATCTCTGTACTCAAACATAAGATCCTTAAAACTTTTAACTACACACTCTTGCAAAAAAGAATAGTAGAAAGTCCTGTTCATATTTACATTCAAAGCATGAAAATATACATCAGATGAGCTGTCTGTACAATTCTCCATATCATGACTATACAATAAAAACATATCCTGTACATGCTGTGAACAATAGAGACTATACAACTCTAATGATGAGATGAGAGGTGCACTAGGTACATCTCTCTCTCCCTGAATATAAACTTTACTTCCATTCTTTTCAAACTCGAGTGTGTTATTTTGATAGCTGCGTTTAAGTGTATCTCCCAACCCCCATAGCCACTCTCTTCCTAAGACTAGATCTGTCCTCTCCATGTTCATAATTTGGAAGTCCATATGATCTGTATAATCCTGCATGTTGACTTCCAAATTGGATACCATAGTATCCCATATTCTTTTATCTTGCCCTTGCATCATAGATACAATGTATTTATGTGCACTAGGCTGTTGGGGAATCTTCAATTTCTTGACCAAAGCATAGTTTATGAAGTTATGAGTGGCAGAGTCATCTATCATGACTCGCACCCTGGTCCCGTATACACTACCATGCAGCTTGACAAAGTCATGTGGTCCAAACTGCGGTGACCACAATGACTGAGTCAAACAACACGTGTGCTCTATATCCTCGTGCATCACCTCCACTCCCTTGCAGCTAGAGCTGCCATGAATGGGAAGGATCTGCACTAGGTGGACTACCTTTTTGCTCCTTTCAGGAGCCGTACTAGACTCTGGTCCTTTCTTCTTTTCTTCCCCCTTCTTGAGTGGACAGTTCCACTGCGAATGACTAGGGGATAGGCACCTAAAACACAGGTTCTCTCTTTTGGCCTTCTCAAACTGGTCTGTGGACAACTTAGGCCCTTGTGATCTTTGTTTTTTAATAAAAACCTTGTTTTTCCCAAAAGGTAACTTTTTCTTAAATTTAGTGGTACTAAGAGGTTTAAGGGGCTGATCCGTCTCCATAGGAGTATACTGAGGACGGTTATGGTCCTCATATATCTGTGCATATTTGATCGCCTCCTCAAACGTCTTAGGCGCATTCCTCATGACTTCCCTCTTTATGGCTTTATCCAAGCCCCTAACAAACCCTCTAGTCTTCTGAAAATCATCTAGACCCTTAAGCTTCAAAGTGATCTCTCTATAGTGGGATAGATAAATTGAAAGAGGCCTGCCTCTTTGAGTAATCCTATCCCACTCATCCCAATTCCTCTCCTCTTCATTTTCAGGAAGAAACTCTTTTAGGAAAAGAGTCTCAAACTGAGTCCAGTCAGTAGGGATAGAGTTCGCCTCCTTAAGACTCATCCACCACTTATAAGCACGCGGGCCGAGGGAGAGACTCGCCTCTAGCACACGATACTCAGGTGGGGTGCCCTTCAATTGATGCAAATCATGCCACTTTTGTAAAAAAGTGTAGATTGCATCCTTATTCCTGTCTCGGTCATCCCTCGTGAAGGTAGGTGGCTTCAAATCTTTCAGGAGGGGAGCTTCCCTAGAGCTCTCTCCTTTATGTTTACTAGGAAGAGAGGTCTCTTTCCTAGTAATCTCTAGAGGAATGGTAGGAGTCTCTCTTTCCTTCCTAGCTAGGAAAGAGGTGACACTAGTCTCAAGGGAGATCATTTGAGACTTAAGCTGCTGTATAAGAGATGTAATGCTACCCAAATCTTTCTCTAACTTAAGGGTTTGTTCTTTCAAATCAATGAATTGGTCATGAGTGACAAATTCATCTATAAGCTCTTCATAAGTATACTCTTGCTGTGAAGGCTCTTTTTCTTCTACATTCTCTTCTATTTCTTGTCCTAACTCTACTTCTTCCATCCTAGCATCCGGATCCTCTAGTTGCTCTCTAGGTGGAGAAGTGGTCTCAACTACTTGTTTGCCTTTAGTTTCCATGTTTAAGTACCCTTCCCCCGTTTGCTAACTAGAGAGTATGAAAATGAATGGAAGTAGAGTTTAAATATGCAAGAAGAAGAGAAATATAACACAAGAGCACTTCCCTGATACAAAGTAGAGTTGCGGAAGCGTAATCCAAGTGGTCTTTGATGCTTCAAGCCGCTGATTTTGATTCCTCGCCAGTCCCAAAAGAAAATTGGAAATGTCCGCTTGGTCCGGGGAGGTTCTAGGCACCATAAACCATCCAAAACAACACCAAAAGTGTGTAGAAGAAGCCTCAAACGGGCAAACAGAAAGCGACTGAATAATTTCAGAGATATTCCAATCCTCGCTAGTCCACAAATTGTTGCCCAGCACCTGCACTTCAAGAATTTGAGACTATCCCAAGTGGAAAAATTGGATTTGGAGTCCGGATGATGAAAAACTAGGCCAGGGAGTGGCCGCCTAGTTTCAGCTGAAGCGCTGCAGAGAGATTTTGATGGGGCAAATCTCGTCCAAATCCAACACCGATGGTCTCTGAGCGAAGCTTGGAAATGTAGCTTCGAAACGTGACCAAGATTTGTGAAATCCGATATGTTATGAAGAAGATATGGTGCAGAGAAGTCGGGTATGTCACCGATGGGAGGTGAAAAGCTTCATCTTCATGAATAGATGAGTTTGAGAAGCTCAAAACTGAGGAATGAAAGCCTCTTTCATCAATCCAACACCCCCCATCCCACAACCACAGCCCATATTACATAAATACATCATGATTTTCCAAAAAAACTTGATGCATAATATCAATTTTGTCTTCTAGAAGTTGATCAAAAGCTCGAAATTTTGTTCTCATTCAAAGTCGGAGTCACTGTCTACTCGAAATTCTTGGAACAGCTATCGAAGAGGTATAGCAGATATCTTTATCCCATATACAAGCTCATATGAAGAGAATACAAGGATATAATGGAAGCTAAAAGGCCTTTCTCTTCATCCTAGAGGAGGGGAGGAGGGAGGGAAGAGGACTCTCCTCTCTGAGCGCGGGCGGCGAACTGCTGGTCGTTTGGTGTGGGCGCCTCATTTGGTGTGCCTGTGGGCCGTCCGTCGGTTCTTGATGATCGTTGTCCCATTCGCCGTCTGGCTCCGATACCAATGTTGATTCCTGATGATACCCCTCACTTTTGGGGAGGTTCTTGCACAGAATTCGAGGAAGCTCTGTGAGATGCGCACGAGCACGGAGATCGATGTCTTTTTTCCGCCCAGCCACGTAGTGATCATAATTAGTTACTCTCTCTCTCTCATAATTTTGAGTCATCCCCCCACATGGCTTCACACATGGGTGCCACATGGCCCTCATGTGTGAGCCCACCTAATAATAAACTTAGAGGTGGTTCACACCTCCCTTAGGGATACTCCATGACAATTTGGGAGAATTATATGCGAGAGAGGCAAAAGAATTCTTTCACCATAATGGAATTCATTTGTCTCTCACCACTGCCTATAAACCTGAGGGTAATGAAGAGATTGAGAGAGATTACCCTTATATCATGAAGGTGATCCCTAAGGCTAGCGATGGTGACATAAAGCAATGGCCTAGATATCTTCCGTTTGTGTTAGGGGCAGATAGATGACATACACTCGATCAATAGGTTTTATGTCCACTAAACTGATGTACTCTCAAAAGCTAGTTTTCCCTATTCAGACTCGCATATTGACTTGGATGACTCTCCCATGGAATGATGGAACGATGAGATAAGAACTTTTATCACTAAGGATTAAACAATTAGAATAGGGAAATGTGAAGTTACAAGAAGCAATACAAAAGATAAAGGAGTCAAGGTTGAAAAATAAAATTTACTTTGACAAAAATCATCAACATAGGCCACATAATATCGAGATAGACGACTGGGTATTGGGGTACAACAGTAAATTCATTACTTAATATGATGCTAGGAAAAAACTAACAAAGAGATGTTTTGGGCTGTATGTAGTGATGTTTGTGTTTAATAATGGAATGTATGAGCTTCATGAACTTGATGGTACTCTTTTAAGATCTTTGATTGTAGGGAAGAGAGTGAAATTATTCAAGAAGAGAAATGAAGAAGAATATGAGATTGATCAAGAACTACTAGAAGATGATGATGATGCTGATGCAACTGAAGAAATTCAAATCAGGTGAACGTACTTTATTTGATTTGTCCATTTTTAGTTTTATTGTATATATTTTACTTACATGCATGTCATGCCTACATTTCATGATGTTCTAAGCAAATAAAAGAAGGCTTTTAAATTTCAATAAGAAGTGATTAGAAACATTATTAAGGAAGCACTTAAGAGAGTAGGACTAGATAACTTATAGCTATTATGAGGACCTAGATAGGACACTCTTACTTGAAGCTCTTAGTAGAAAGATGGAATTATTTTATATAGATAGGCTATGTGAAGCTCTAAAAACATTTAAGAAGTGAAATCCTAACTCCAAGTGCATGTCTCTAGGTCCTAAAATCTGATTAGGGGTAAGGCCTTTCCCCTTTAAAAAAAATTACAATGTCAAAAGAATAAATGAAAAAGCAGTACATTAATGGTTTTTAAAAAAAGAAAAAGAAAGAGAAAAATAAAAATAAAAGAAAAAGATAAAAAAATTTCATGACTTAAATGTGGTCTCAAAACCACTATTGATATTTACTAGTAGGCTATACGAGGTTGAGCTATGCAATACTAGAGCTAGTTGTATTTCCTGATAGGTGTGTAGGAACCAAACATGAGAATATTTATATAAAGTGATGATTGACATTGAAACTAGTTGAAAGAAAAGATTGTTACTAGAAAGTCTAAGCGATCTCCATGTAGTCTGGCCTATTTTTGAAGTTAGTATGTTGACTAAACGGGTTTTTCGATCATGAACTACTACTTTAAAATCATCGTTATTTTTCTTGGAACCTGCATTTGCATAAGAAAATCATGTTTCAATTTCCAAAATAAAAACATCAAAAGGAAAACTAAAAAGAGTTTCAAAAGAATCTCCATACACTTTTGTTTGACTTTGTAGGTTGGCCCATCAAGATGATGCCGAGGTTTAGTGGGGGTGGATGTCGAGACGAAATCCCTCTTGGATTGTGTGCAATATTTTTTTCAACATTTTTATCTTTTATGCTAGCCGTGATCTGATGAGTTGTTTGCAGGAAGAAGAAAAGTATTATGTTGACCAATTGTTTCATTGAATGTGTAATGAGAAACATTTCATTTGTACATTAAACTTTTAAAGTTACTTGTATAAAGCCATTAACTCCTTAAAACCCCAAAACCTAGTTGTTTTTTAACCAAAACCCTCATGTGTTTGATCAAAATAAGAATAAAAAAACCCACGTATATATAATCTCATTTAAGCAAGAAACCCTAGGGAATTTTATCCTTTAGTACCCAATTGATTGGTAGCTTTAGCCCATTGAAAACATTCAAGCTAGCCCTTGAAATCGAGTTCCTAACCCTAGAAAACTAACTTGTAACTCTTGAAAAACATACTTTGAACCCTTAGAAACCCATGGTTTAAACTCTTAATGTATATATTTAATCATCAACCATGAGTTGCTAACCCTAACCATAAAATACCCTAAGTTTTCCCAAATAAAACCCTAATTAGCATCCTTAGAAAGTCAATTTTTCCAACACTAACCCTTAATTTAAGTAAATTTTTTTTTTACATATGTGTGAAAAGGAATAAAACCTAAATCAAAAGAAAAAGAAGTGAACAAATAAAAATAAAAAATAAATAGAAAAAGAGAAAAATAAAAATAGATAAAGAGAAAATCAAAATAGAAAGGAAATTTTGGATTTTCTAAAATTAGAAAAGAACAAAAAAGGATATTCTAAAAATAGAACGAAAAAATTAGAAGTATTTAAAGATCTTGAAAACAATCCTTCGGGAAACCTATAAATACATGCCTAGCCTTTATTAGGTTTTTCCCATGAATTTTTCTTTCACATACTTTTTGATTCCTCTGTTGATATATTTAGGTAGTGATGTGTGTGAACACACTAGGACCACCGGGGCACTTTTTTCCCTCTTTAGGAGGTTTTTTTCCCTTGGCTTGTATATATGCCTATTGCCCTAATTGGCTACTTATCTTTGTACATTCTAGTGGTAATACATTCAGTATTGTGTGTTGTCCTCCAAGCTTCTTCTTCTTCCTTGTCCTTTTCACGTGCTTCTGCAAACATCTAACTCCAACAATTGGTATCAGAGCAGGTCGTCGCTTCATCTAGGGCATTGTCGACACCTCTCCAGTTGCAGTCTCAAAGTTGCACGAATTTTGGCGAGCATACTCAGGGTGTTTCAAAGATCAAAACAGCTTCACTATGTGTGCCGAAATCGCGATTTGAGCTTGTTTCAGCCTCCCAACCCACTATTGTAGTGCTTGTGCAGGCTATTTCATCTTTTTGTGCCAAAGGTATTGTTGTATAACTATGGTTCAAAGTGGCCAAAACATGGGTTTTGAGGGTCCAAAACCACTTGGAGAACCCTTGGATTTTGTTGGCGAACCCTTGGGAAAGTCTCTCCAAATGAGAACCCTTGGATTTTGTTGGCGAACCCTTGGGAAAGTCTCTCCAAATGTATGGTTTGAACCCTTGAGTTATTTGGATTTATTTGCTCCCAATTGAAGCGTTTTGACCCTTAGGATTGATATTTCCTAAGAGTATCATATTTAACCCTTAGGGAGGCCTCTCAAGCCTTGAGACTTGTACGTACAAGCTTGGGAGAAGTCCTTTAGAATCCATGTGAGAGCCATGTGATTTCCAAGGTTAGAAGGCCTTGGATTAGCATCCATGTGGAGAGGACACTTGGCAAGCTCTCCTCACATTCCCCCCCCCCCCCTTGGCCTTGAGGTATAGAAGTCCTTTAGAATCCATGTGAGAGCCATGTGATTTCCAAGGTTAGAAGGCCTTGGATTAGCATCCATGTGGAGAGGACACTTGGCAAGCTCTCCTCACATTCCCCCCCCCCCCCTTGGCCTTGAGGTATAGAAGTCCTTTAGAATCCATGTGAGAGCCATGTGATTTCCAAGGTTAGAAGGCCTTGGATTAGCATCCATGTGGAGAGGACACTTGGCAAGCTCTCCTCACATTCCCCCCCCCCCCCCCCTTGGCCTTGTTTCAGCCTCCCAACCCACTATTGTAGTGCTTGTGCAGGCTATTTCATCTTTTTGTGCCAAAGGTATTGTTGTATAACTATGGTTCAAAGTGGCCAAAACATGGGTTTTGAGGGTCCAAAACCACTTGGAGAACCCTTGGATTTTGTTGGCGAACCCTTGGGAAAGTCTCTCCAAATGAGAACCCTTGGATTTTGTTGGCGAACCCTTGGGAAAGTCTCTCCAAATGTATGGTTTGAACCCTTGAGTTATTTGGATTTATTTGCTCCCAATTGAAGCGTTTTGACCCTTAGGATTGATATTTCCTAAGAGTATCATATTTAACCCTTAGGGAGGCCTCTCAAGCCTTGAGACTTGTACGTACAAGCTTGGGAGAAGTCCTTTAGAATCCATGTGAGAGCCATGTGATTTCCAAGGTTAGAAGGCCTTGGATTAGCATCCATGTGGAGAGGACACTTGGCAAGCTCTCCTCACATTCCCCCCCCCCCCCCCTTGGCCTTGAGGTATAGAAGTCCTTTAGAATCCATGTGAGAGCCATGTGATTTCCAAGGTTAGAAGGCCTTGGATTAGCATCCATGTGGAGAGGACACTTGGCAAGCTCTCCTCACATTCCCCCCCCCCCCCCCTTGGCCTTGAGGTATATATATATGGGTGGAGTTGGTTGGGTGGATACGTGCATTTCTCACCCCTTGTGGGTTTAGTCTTGTTAGAATAGCCCTTGACCTTGCTAGGCTTGCTTAGATAGTTACTTTACAACATTGGTATCACAGGCGAAGATCCTTCTTTTTTCTTGTATCTCACGAGTCGTTTTGGGCCAACTGAGCTATTTGCTCCGGTTGGGAGTTGTTTGCAAAAGCATATGTGTGTGACCCCTCCCTCTATGAGAGAGCTCCCCAGCAGCCAAAGTCTACGGAGGTCGTAATCACGGACGACCTGCTTCAGGGAGTAAAGCACATGTCTGATGGCCTTCAGCCCGCCCTTCAGGCTGCCCACACACAAGTTGTGTGTGTATCAAGTCGAAGAAGCATCCTCGCGGTAGCTTCTATCTCCTGATAAACGAAATACTCCTAGAGCTGACATTATATAGCAAGCTCATGCAGGAGCTAAGTGCGCATATGGGATTATACGTTTGTACATCCTAGCTTGAGGTAAGTTTTATGTCTTCATCCATACACAGAGTGCCAACTGCCCATCCGGCTACTACCCACGAAGAACATGCCCATCAGTTAAGGAGTTTTATTTTTCCAAATGAAGGAAGCCCTTACCTATGTCTTCACTTCTATTGTGATAAAAGAATGGACTAGAGGGAAAGCCAATTCAAGCTTTGAATTGGAAAAATGGATTATCATCGATCGAGAAGGTATTTTATATTTCTTTTTGCTTACTTTGAGGAGTAGCATGCGATTCAAGGTTTATTTGCATATATAGAAAGGAATGATCAAACGCAGTGCATATATGCATATATCTTGTATGAACATGGAAAGTAAAATGCATATATGAATTATGTAATGAGAAAATTAGCATTAGATAGCCATTGAAATTATCTCATAAGTGATGTGGAGAACATAAAAATGGTTTCATATGTTAATGCAAATATGTATTTAGGCATCCTTAAAAGTTTCTTGTAAGCTTAAATGTTTACATGGGCATACAAGTAAGTATTAAAATGTCCATCAACGTTGGTGATGTAAAATAACCCAAGCTTCCAACCTCAAAAGGATTAATGGATGGATGAAGCTATATTAGAGGTAAGCACTAATTCTGACATGCTCATTTTCATTTGGTTGTTCGCCATACAAGAATAATGCATGAAAGAATGCATTTTAAATGAAGTAGGTGAGATCCATATGCATGAATTAACTTTTTTGCATGATATATTTAAGGCATAGAAAAATAGCAAAGACTTTTTCATTAGCACATAATGGACTCACCACATGAAGGTTGTCAGAGAATGGAAATGGAATATCCATGATAGCATGGCATGACATGAATGGAAAGCACAAACATGTATTCATGCATTAATGGAGTTCTAAATATGAATTCCATGCATGCTTTAAAGAGGGGTTCAAATTTTTGAACCTTATGCATGCTAAGCATCTTTGAGTGAAGATGTATATGTTTCTAACATACACTAAGTATGCTTAAGGCTATGGATTACTAAAATCATTCATGGCATGCATAATATGTAATGAATGTATGCAAACACATGTACTTAAGTGAATAAAATTCACTCTTTTGTTTTTGAAAAGTTATGAAACCAAGTAAGTAATCATAGTCCTGAGTAGAGGATTTACTTCTTTATGAAAACAAGGAAATTGGAAAGGAACGAAGTTAAAATACTTGCAAAATCATGATTAGAATTTGCAATATAAGTACTTATCAATGTCTTTCCAAAAAGGGATACTAATGTATCACATATAATTTTAAGGTTATGAGCACATTAAGTATGACTTGCCTACCAATGAAGTAAACCTAAGGTGGTAAAGCCATTACCAATTAGAGAGCCTAGCATTTTTCAATGCTAACTCTAAGTATAGTACATACTTAAAGATGGTTCCAAAACAAGATATCTTGAGGAGATGGCCCGAATACATCAAATGTCATCAATGACATAGATGTTATCTCTAGAAAAATTTTTATAGGGAATATTCTTATGCTACTTTATAGAACTTACAATACTCCTCTAAGTATGAGACATACTTGGAAATAGTTTATTGAAAAAGGTTCTAAAAGAGTTCTTCATGACATCTCCTACATAGGATGACACTCTAGAATGGTTTCAAGAGTCTCATAATATAATGCTCTATTAAGTTGATGCCATCAAAGACATTGATGGAAACCAATTATGAGCAAAGATTACTTTCACCAACATGAATGGTAGGAAAGTATTCAAGGCATCATAAAAAGTGAAAGCACCCTCCTTTTGGAAAAATTTCCAATTTAATTGAAGGCTTCATTAATTAAATAGATTTGCATCTCTGGAAATTTAAATAAGGTTTTCCTCAGTAGATGCAATGGTTCTTAATGGAAGAAACTTAAAGTCCTATAGGTGCGATGATGAAATAGAAGCATTTTTCTTATTGTTGATATATTTAGGTAGTGATGTGTGTGAACACACTAGGACCGCCGGGGCACTTTTTTCCCTCTTTAGGAGGTTTTTTTCCCCCGGCTTGTATATATGCCTATTGCCCTAATGGGCTACTTATCTTTGTACATTCTCTAGTAATACATTCAGTATTGTGTGTTAGGCTCCAAGCTTCTTCTTCTTCCTTGTGCACTATCACAGCCTCCGAACGCACTATCACAGCGCTTGTGCAGGCTATTTCATCTTTTTGTGCCAAAGGTATATACTTGTTTTTTTTCGCTAGTATAAGCGTCTCAAAGTCTGCTACAGGTTTAGCAGAACTCATCTGGGCAGTTCCGTTCAACTTTTTGAGATACAGTCAATTTTCTGCATCAAGGTATTTTAGTCACTGGCCATGGCTGAAAGCAGTGATGTATTTTGTATGTTGGCTATTGAGGATAAGTTGGATGGTACCAACTACCCATTATGGGCTTATATGATGCGACATGTATTGGTTGCAAAAGGATTGTGGAACATTATGCAGGGTGTTGAAAGACGTCCTGTTACACCTGTAACAACAAGTACTATGAATACAGGTGCTGGAGCTGATGAAGATGGTGTCGAAGATGATATTGTACAGATTCTTGTTCGTGCTGTTGTTTCTCCTGCACCTATTGCAGAGAAGATTCATTGGGATGGCAGAGATGCCCATGCACATGCATTGATAGCTTTGTCTGTCAAATGTGCCATTATTCCTCATGTTCGCTCTTGCAGAACAGCTAGGGATGCTTGGGATACACTTACCACATTGTACCAAGCTAGAAATGAGGCTCGTGTTGCTTACCTCCGAAAATAGTTGGAGAGTGAGCACATGAATGAAGGTGATTCTATGGACAGTTTCCTAACGAAGATCAAAGATTTGAAGGAACAGTTGATTTTTGCTGATGAGGCTATACCAGATAGCTCACTTGTGCAGACCTTTGGTCTTCCTGATTCATATCAGAGTTTTGCTTCTACTCTTTGGTTGATGATGAAAGGCAATCTGAATGCCTTATCATTTGAGGAGTTAGTTTCTGTTCTGTTGCAGGAAGATCAGTCCAGGTAGAACAGGTCCATTATGTGTGTTGCAGATCAAGCTTTCATGGCTAGTCGGAAGCGCAAAGGAAAATGGAGCTCTTCTACTAGTAAGCAGAAATATGCAAATGCTGCACATTCCAAGAACCAGGATAAAGATGAGAAGAAATCAGAAAAGCAGAAATTGTTTTGCAAGTACTCTAAAGGGAATGGTCATATCATAAAGAACTGTCCAAAACTGGCTGCAAAAGAGGCAAAGAAAAAGGAGGCTAGAATGGTTGTTGTAGAAGCCTCTACACCAAAAACAGAGTCTGCTAATCTTGTGCAGGAAGAAGAATGGGCGTTTACTATTGTTTGCAGTTTTGACCCATCTTCTCATGAGCAGTGCATGTTTGGAGTGGACTCAGATGTTCGGTACTTTGACAGTGGGGCGACCAAACATATTACCTCGTAGTGCAGTTTCTTCTCTTCACTCAAGACTGCCCCTACAGGGAATACTGTCACATGCGCCAACAACTCCTCTTATCCTGTTATGGGAGTTGGTAAGATCATTTTGACTACTGCTGATGGTAGTTCTTTCACTTTGTCAGATGCTTTATTTGTGCCAGGGATCAAGAAGAATCTCTTATCAGTTTCTACATTAGCCAAGATTGGCTTGGTTGTGAAATTTGTTGATGACAAATGTACAGTTCATGATCTGTCAAATGGCGATGTTATTATTGCTTCTGGCATTTTATGTCGTGGGCTATATAAGTTCATAGACTATGAAAGATCTGTGAATGATTCAGCATGTGCAGTTCATGATTCTCAGGCTATGTCAGATGCAAAGCTTTGGCATGCACGCTTTGGTCATCTAAATTTTGCTAGTTTGCTACGCCTGCAGAAATCTGATATGGTGTCTTCTTTGCCCAAGCTTGAGGCACCTGGAAAACATGTATGTGAAGGCTGTAGTTTGGGCAAAATGTAGCGTTCCTCCTTTCCAAAAGATGGTTCAGTTTGGGCTACGCAAAAATTACAGCTTGTACATAGTGATGTCTGTGGTCCTATGCAGACACCTTCTTTTGGAAACTATCTTTACTTCGTGACTTTCATTGATGATTTTTCCAGGCATGCATGGGTATATCCATTGAAGGCAAAGTCCGAAGTGTTTTTGTGCTTCAAGCAGTTTTTGGTTTTGGCTGAAAATCTATCAGCATGTAAAATGGGCACCCTCCGTTCTGATCGAGGGGGGGTGTTGGAAGCAGCCAGAGGCACAGACGACGCGGAAGCATGTAACGACGGAGCAGTGAGCCAGTGGAATCTTTTTTCAAAGAATCATGTTCTAAAAATACTTTTCAAAAACCTCCAACAGTGATTTTTATCACTATTCTAACATATGTAACATAGAAAACCCCATTTTGTAATCCATAGCTCCATTTTGTGCAAGCCGAGGAGTCCTCGAGCTTGAGGAGCTTAGGTAGAACAAGCGTATCAATTTTCATTATTTTTAGACACCGTTTACCCTTCCAAATAGCATCTAGGACCTATTTTTTAACTATGCCGGTCACTAGATGTGAAACCGGTCAAAACTAGTCTAGAAACTATAAAAAGAGCTAGAGAGCTCATTTTGGAGGTTGGCTAGTGTGAGCTTAGAGCTATTTTGAGCTTGTAAGAGTGTTCTTGAGTAATAGAGTTGATTTCTCACCTTCCATTGTGTCTTGCTTGTCTCTTCATTGTGTGTGTGTGTGTGTGCATCTTGGTGCTTCTCACCTTCACTCTCACATCATCTCACATTCATGATCTTCATATCACTCCTATCTCTTCCGCGGATTGACAATTAAGGAGGTGAAGCTTCTTAGCGTGGTACTTACCATTGTGCTAGAGCAACACCAAATTTGGCGCCGTTGCCGGGGATCGAGTCTAGGACGAATGTGTGATGGTAAGAGTATAGCAAGAAGTGGCGTTGGAAGGTAAAAATTTCAGTTTTTGTTGTTGTTTTTACTTAGTTTTTAGTGCTATTCACCTCCCCCATACTCCATCTTCATCACCGCATCATCATCTTCAGCTCCAAAAAAATCAGAAAATTCACCATATCCACCCATTCTCCTCATTTCCCCTCATTTGTGCATGCGAGAGAGTGAGAGAGAGCTTTTGTGCTTGTGTGTGCTTTTGCTTTCTTGAGTTTTCTTGCAGGAACAGTACTCCAGTGCATTAGGAAGGCTGCAAAAAGGTAAGAAAATCACTTTCTGTCAGAAATTTCCGAGTGTGTCAGACCATCGTGATGGTCTGCAAACTTCGGAATTTGAGGTAAGCGACTTCATAGGCGCGTAGGCGACCCTTGCGCCTCTAGGAATCCACACTTGCATTTGCAAAATCATCAGTTTGGTGGACCATCGCGACGGTCTCAGACCATCGCGATTGTGTCACACCATCGCGATAGGCTCAAGCCATCGCGACGGCTCGGCCGGACCATCGCGACGGTCTCACGCCATCGCGACGGTTCATTTGGACCATCGCGACGATTCGCGGACCATCGCGACTGCTCGGCTGACCCCACACCATCGCGATTGGCTCACGCCATCGCGCCGACGGTGCCACGTGGCAAACTAGACCATCGCGACGGCTCGCACCTCACGCCATCGCGACGACACCCTTACACCATCGCGACAGCCCAAATTTTTGACCATCGCGATTGGCTCACGCCATCGCGCCCAGACCATCGCGATTGGCTCAAGCCATCGCATCTGTGACCATCGCGACGGTTCACTTTGGACCATCGTGATTGTGCACGTTGACCGTTGACTCACGCCATCGCGATTGTCCGCCTGATCGAGCCATCGCGACGGTTCAAACTCACGCCATCGCGATTGTCCACTTTCACGCCATCGCGACGGTGCACTTCAGACCATCGCGATTGTCTCAGACCATCGCGATTGTGCACCCCCATCGCAAATTTTAGGGTTTCATTTTTTGGCCAATTTTGGGGCTAATTTTGGGAAATTTTTGGGTGATTAGACTCATAGGAGACCCCTTAGCTCATATTTGGAGAAACATCGGTTTGTCAATTTTTACCCCCCAGGGCCTGAACGGTCATAACTTTTTCATCCGAAGTCCGTTTTTTGAGCTTAATAGCTCATTAGAAAGCTCTTTTAGATAAGCTATTTTGAGGTTGACCTAGTTTGGGACTAGAAAGCCAGGGGGCAAACATTGAAAAGTTGGGCAAAAGGGAAGGGA
Source organism: Ceratopteris richardii (assembly GCA_020310875.1). Classification (NCBI taxonomy): domain Eukaryota; kingdom Viridiplantae; phylum Streptophyta; class Polypodiopsida; order Polypodiales; family Pteridaceae; genus Ceratopteris; species Ceratopteris richardii. Next base: position 134,027,120 of record CM035411.1, read on the forward strand.
CTTAAAAGGTGTATATACTCAAGTGCTTGATCATCCAACTGTGAATTGGTCTAATATTGGATTTTTCCAGGTCTAGCAAGGGCAATCAAGGGCAACCAAGGCAAGGCAGTGAAGGGCATAAAGCTTGGGAAGTGCGGCTTCTTGGGCATCAGAGCAACCTGAAAAGCTGACTCGAGGTTGGAAGATTACTCAACCCTCTCAGTCAATTCTTAGCTTAGGATAAAACGGTAGTATTGTGGATTAAAGACGATAGGAACGCCTCAAGTTCAAGAGAATTAAATTTGTCAAGTCCAAGACTAAAGATAAAGGTGTGTGACACGAAAACCTAAAGGAAAGAACATAAGTCTGACGGAACGAGAACTCAAAGTACCACGGAAAGTCGAATTCCTGACGCATACATTAAGACAAGAATCTAAAGAAATTTAAAAAGAATCAAGAAAGTAATAACAAAGAATCATTGACGATCTGAGCGTGTACTGAGTGCGCAAGGAAGCAAATTAATGAACCTTAGATCGGGCAAACATATAGGTAAGTCAGACCGACGAAGCCTTAGATCATCAGAGGCAAGTGTAAGAACTACTGCACGATCGTGGGCTCAACAATTGAACACTAGTTATCCCTACGAGAGCTCAGATACTAGTGAATCAGAAATGGCATTTAGCACAGACAGACCAGAAGGAGGGTCGAATGTAGCCTATTTAGAAAAACCAGAAGGACCCTATAGAACACAACTAGAGTTTCTCCGAACCAACCGATTAGGTGCTCGCATCTATGAGGATGGTTTGCGAAGGCAAGTAGTGCAAATGCACAACCCCGATCAACCCATTGGATTGGAACATCCAGTGGTGAAATTCGAGAGAGACGCATACATAGACAAGGAAGGAACGATGTACATATTAAGTACGCAGCCAAACAATACCAATGAGTTTGGCGCAATTCAGCTAGAGATGGAAACTAAATCTTAAGGAAAAGAACCATTAGAAGAGCCTAGAACACCTAGAGGGAAATCTGTACTGACACGAGTACTAATCCCGGAATGGATCCCTCAGGACAACAGAAGCATAGAGTTGTTTGTAAATAAAGAAACTGATGAAGCCTTTTGGAGATACAAGACAGAACTACTTAGTGAGGTAGGTATCATCACTATATACGAGTTCAAGGACCCGGATACACCTGGAAAGGTTGTATACCTAGATGAGACTTCAGAAAGAGTCTTTGTGGTGCCTGACCACGCTAAAAACACATACACATGGAGAGGTGAATTGGTATTCCCTCCATCTAGAACGAACATGAATACAAGTCAACAAGGGGCAGGAACATCATCAGCCCATGGAAATCAAAGAGAAAAATAAAGAGAGACCCGAAGTAAGCTTCACTCATCCCATAGGGAGAGATAGAACACCACGGACACTAATAGAGCGGATAGACAAAGAGATCATGGAATACCAGGTGGTAGAGATGATTTTCCTCTACCTAGACCACGTGAACACGCAAGAATACTGAGACCCACTCAATTAGTAAAATCAATGAAGAATTACTTTGATGGGACAAGAGATCCCTATGACCATGTCGTAGAATTCAAGCAAGTACTAAGAGCAGAACAAGTTGAAGACATGTTCACGCAATACAATGCATTTGGACTAACATTAAAGAATACAGCTTTAACTTGGTTCCAACCATTGCAACAAAGGCAATTTAGAGACATCCATCACTTTTTAGAGTCATTCATCACTGAATTCTCTAAAAGTGGGATTAGACATGACACGTCTTCGTTGATTCATAGCTTTAAACAAACCCCTCAAGAAACAGTAAGACGGGCAGGACGTAGGTTTAGACAATATGTTGAACGATGTCCAATGCAAGAGCTACCCTCACAGGCCAAGCAAGTGTCATTGTTTTTAGATGGCTTGTTGAGTTCTAAACTACGCTCCTACGTGTACCTAAAAGAACCCAGAACGCTAGAGCAATGTGTAAGAATATGCATAGACATTGAGGACAACTTAGGAGACGAGTTGGAACTCTCAAAGGTCTATAAGGACTCAGACTGTTCATCTCTGGCATCCACAAAATTGTCTAGCTCGATAGAAGACCTCGCAGAAAAAGTGGCCCAGAAACTAGGAGTTTCTAGCAAACCTAGGGTACTAATGAACAAGCGTTGTTACACCTGTGGTGGTGATCATATGGCAAATGTGTGTCCCAATGAAACACAACCACAAGCCAACCCTAGTGGCCAATACTGCACAATTGAGAGAAGATACACGAATCATACGGCTCAGGACTACCCATACAACAAACAGACCGTGAGACAGAACTACCCGCAAGCATACCAGCAGCCAGGTAGGTATCAAGGCCATTACAATGCTCAGCCTTATTACTATAGGCCTCCTCAGAACTACCCATACCAGGCTCAACAGAGACCTCAACCTGTCTTAGCTCAACAGCCACCCCCACCAGCGAATGTCATCTCAGTCAAATACGCTGCTGCAGAAGAGAACCTAAGTAGGGCCTTAGTGCCTTCTTCACCTTTGATCACAAAGGGTGACCCGAATTTGAACAGTTTTGACTCTACGCATGTAGATAGTCCACCCACATATTACACAGAGTCACCAGAACACATAGAAACATATCATTATGATAGTCCACCAGTGGAACCTAGTTGGGAGCCAGACTATACTAATGTGATGTACACAAACCCAAATCCACGGCCCTAATTAAGACAACAGAGACCACAGGGCCCTAGAGGACCATGCTTTAGGTGCCAAGGAGATCACTTCATAAAGGATTGTCCACATCCTCCAATAGAAGGACAATCACAGTACTATAACATACAAGGCTTTTGTGCCGATTGTGGCAAAGAGCACATAATCAAAGATTGCCCTAAGAACCCTGTTAATGCTTCGAATGTGACATCGATCAATGTGATAGGTATTGTAAATAACGCAGATGGATCCAACCCTACATACGTGCCTATCCAAGCTATCACAAGAGCCCAGGCGCTCTTACAGAACCAACAACTTAATCAAGGGAAAGTAGCTGGAAGTAGTGAAGTTGCAGAATCTAGCAGTAAAAAGACAAAATCTTGGAAAGATTCTAGAGAAAGAATTAAGAGAAAATGGAGTAAAAAGATAACTGAGTTGGAAGGAAGTTTAAAGGAATCTAGAGCCAAAATCCTAGAATTGACTTCACAGGACTTGAATCAAGAGAATCGAGCTCAAAAATCAGGATCAGTTTTGGCGGAACCCATACCAGAAAATCTAGACATGATGTTTCGTGCATATCAAGCTAGATTAAAAGAGGGACCTCAAGTAGCTGAAATGAGTAAAAACTACCCTCGAGCTGATCTAGAAATTGAGAGAACTAAACCTTGCATGAAGATGGTAGAACTAGCACAAGCTTTGTTCGAAGCCTCTAGATATCTTAATTGGAATAACATGGCAAAACCGGAATTACATTTTCAAGGACTAATGGAGAGGCTAGAATACTTGATTGAAAGCAAAGAGAAAAAGGATCAGTGTAGGAACCCTATTGTCCCAGAGACACAGGAAAGGAATGCACCATCCCTGTCTCAAGTACCCAATACAGAAAGTCAAGACAATTTGTCTTCCATACATAAATATTCACATGAATTTTTGAGAGAAATCCAAGAAGAGAAATGGAGAAAAGAACAAGGAACCCATCCTCCTATTCAAGAAATAGATGACTTGCAAGAGCAATTTCCCCAAGACATTCCCTCCATTTACGATGATGTAGAGGAAGAACAACTGAGTGAACACACAGGCTTTGAATCTAATTCTTTACAAGAATTACCTCAGTTCACAGGACCTTGGGAAGCAAAGTCTATTAGTATGAGAGCACCCACGATAATAGTGAGGAATGAAGAATCAGTAATCCCTAGAAACACGGAAGTGATCAAGAATACCAAAGTACAATGTAATCTCACTCTAGAGGAACTGCTGAAGATAAAACCAGAATTGTGGAAACATGTAGCAAATCAATTCCCCGAGCTTGCTACTACTCCCTCACAAATAGGATCACAAAATAAGGTACCAGAGATACCCGTAGAAAAGATTGGAGATGTAAGCGAAGGAGAGGAAGGTAACACTTATCTTCCAATAACCCATCAGGGCTACACCACGAAAGCCATCTTAGATTCAGGAGCCGGAGTAGCCATAGCTACCACCGCTTTATGGAAACGTTGGGGTAAGCCAGCACTCAGACCTACCAGGATGAAGCTACAAATGGCTAACGGACACATAGAAAAACCATTAGGCTTACTAGAAGGAATATCACTCACCACTTGTGGTGTAGAATTTGAGCATACTTTCGCCATTTGTGACTTTGCAAAAAATCATGCTTATGAGATGATATTGGGACGACCATTCATGCGTCAGTTGCGAATTGTACAAGATTGGGGAACCAATTCTTTGTACTTGCAACATTTAGGAGTGACTACCAAAGTCAATCTTAAAGACTATTCACATAGAGATGTACCCCCAATACAATGGAATACCATCCATAAGACACCAGTAGAGACGGAATCCGTGCACTCATTAGAATCAGATCCTTCTTGGTTGCATGAGGATACTCATTTATGGATGTGTAAAGTAGCAAAACAAGAGGAAGAAAGGTTAGAAGCCAGGACCTTAGGTGCAGAACAACATCCACGAACCCTTCAGGATCCAGCTTACGCACCTGTAGTATTCCCTGACGAAGAGTTTGAGCCCCATGGTTGGGCAGAAATCCTAGCAACCATGGATGTAGCCATCAATGAAGAACAATGGACACCCCACTGTGACAAGGATGGCTATGACATTTCAGTTTTCACGATAGAGCCAATCATGTGCGATGCAATTTTAGAAGAGTGTGAACCTAACACTGATGCATTTGAGGATGTGAGTGATCTCGATTTAGAATCAATTATCATGGACCCACCCTTTGCATCAGAAGAAGAATATTTTTACGAAGTAGAGACTCACACTCAGAGACACGAGGAAATTACGAATGAGGTGAGGTTAGCCACAGAAGTGACTAACAAGAGTGAAGGCAAGAAAAGAAAGAAGAAAGAAACCATGTCAAAAAAAGAAGAATCTTTGTTTGAAGTACCCGAGAATTCCAAGAAATATGAAATCGAAGATAGAAGAATCATGGTACGAATGCCTAATAGAAAGGCGAATGACGGACAAGTATATGATAACCGAGAGAAAACCAAGAAAATAATCGTAGCCATCGAAGGAGAAGAAGAAAAATGTACATACATAGGGCATGATTTGACAACTGAAGAAGAAGAAGAGCTAGTTGCCCTATTGCGCGAATATAGAGATGTTTTTGTGTGGAGTTACAAAGATTTGAAAGGAGTAGATCCAGATATATGTTCTCATCGAATCCCTATGACTCCAGATGCAAAACCGACAAAACAGAAACCTTACACGTACAATGATAACTACGCTGCGAAGATTAAAGAGGAGATAGATCGCTTGATAGAAGCAGGATTCATTTACGAAATTGAGCATACCGAATGGGTATCCCCCATTGTGGTTGTGCCCAAGAAGAATGGAAAATTGCGTGTGTGTATTAACCTTAAAAAAGTTAATGCCGCCACGATTAGAGATAGCTATCCTCTTCTTATCATAGAACACTTATTGGAAAGAGCTGCGGGCAAGGAAGTTTACAGCTTCCTTGACGGTTTTTCAGGCTATAATCAAGTAGCCATTGCTCCAGAGGACCAACACAAGACGGCTTTTGCCACTGAATGGGGCATATTCGCATTTCGTGTGATGCCATTTGGCTTAACAAATGCACCCGCCACTTTCCAGCGACTCATGTGTCATGTTTTTAAGGAATTCTTACGCAAGAGCTTGGAAGTTTATGTCGATGACTTATGTGCACATTCAAATGTAAGACAGACACATATCCCAGAGTTAAGACAAATATTTGACAAATGTCGAGAATATCAGGTTTGTTTGAACCCAGAAAAATGCGTTTTCATGGTCAGACAAGGCAAAATTCTAGGACACATTGTGTCAAAAAATGGAATCTCTACGGATGAGGAAAAAGTGAAGGTAATTGCAGAATTACCTAGACCAACTAATGGGAAAGAGGTACAGGCATTTATGGGCCATTGCGGTTATTATAGGAGATTCATACACATGTATGCAATCATAGCCAAGCCTTTGTACTCTCTTTTAACCAACTTTGAATGGACAGACGAATGTGAAAATTCATTCAATGAACTCAAACGACGCTTGTGCTCAGCACCTATATTGACTACACCAGATTGGAGTAAGCCATTCCATGTACATGTGGATGCATCCAATTATGCCATAGGATGTGTGTTAGCACAACCCACGAATGAAGGTAACATAGATCTCCCCATAGCTTACGCGAGCAGACAATTGAAGAAATTACACCACGACGGAACGAGAAGGATTAGGGATGATCTACGCAGTAAAGAAGTTTAGGCACTACTTGTTGGCCAATAAGTTCAAGTTCTTTACAGATCATCAATCCCTATTGTACCTAGTCAACAAACCCTGTAACACAGGACGACTAATACGTTGGTTTCTATTACTCATGGAGTACGATTTTGAAGTAGTAGTCAGGAAAGGAAAGACACATCTTAGAGCTGACCACCTTTCAAGATTAACCTCAGGAGAAGCTCCTCAAGGAGTAGCGGATGATCTACCAGATGCATACTTGTTTAACCTTGAGATAGCACCAGAATGGGCTAAACCTATAGTCCCTATTCTGACATACGGACCCAAGAATCCTAGGATAAAGATCAAAGAGGGAGAGATTACCAAGTCTCAGAGATACCAAATAATGGCAGGAAGCATATATAAACAGGATAATCAAAAGATTCTTGCTTGCTGTGTAGATGAATCAGAACATGCGAATTGGTTGCAATTAGCACACATAGGTGCATTAAAGGAACATCATTCAAAACATCGAACATTACAGACTTTGCATAGATTAGGAGTATATTGGCCTATGATGGAAGCAGATGTCTACAAGTTGTGTAAAGAATGCCATGTTTGTTGTGAAAGACCACCAGTAGAGCATGCTACATTATATCACGTGTCTCTCACACCAGACTGGAGTGAATCCTTAGTGACATACTTGAGGACGAACACATCCCCTCAAGGAATGACCTTAGCACGACAACGCAGTCTAGAGTAGGAAGCTCAAGATTATTCACTTATTGGCGATAATCTATACAAAAGAGGACGAGATTGATACCTAAGACAATGTGTTCATGAAAGCGATTATCTGAGCATACTAGAGAGTGCACACCAAGGTGTTGCAGGAGGTCATTTTGGACCCGATAGGATAATCAAAGCCATCCTCTTTGCAGGATTATGGTGGCCCTCTCTTCACATGGATGCTCATACCTATGTAAAGAGATGTGTTGTGTGCCAAAGAACTCAGTTTCCTACTCGCAGAGATGAAATGCCATTGAAACCCATGATGGGCGGACGTGCATTTTCTAAGTGGGGTATAGACTTTGTAGGACCCATTAACCCCCCTGCAAAAGGTACACATGCTGAATACATTATTGTTGCCACAGATTATCTTACGAAATGGGTAGAGGCAAAAGCCACGAAAAAGAATGATGCACACACAACTGCAAAATTCTTATTTGAGAATGTCTTTACAAGATATGGATTGCCTATAGAGTTAGTGAGCGATCGAGGCACTCACTTTCTAAACCAAGTCATTGAATATTTGTTACAGGATTTTATGGTGATTCACAAGAAATCCGCACCATATCATCCTCAGGCCAATGGTCAGGCTGAAAGCACTAATAAGATCCTTTGTAACGTACTGACGAAACTTGTGAACAACAAACGTTCAGATTGGGACAAACAGTTACACCACGCTGTTTGGGCATATCGAGTGGCCTACAAGACCGTACTCAATGCAACTCCCTTTCAGATGGTTTTTGGTCAGAATGCGGTGCTTCCTTTGGACTTCTTGATACCGACCCTTAAGGTTGCACAAGAACATCAGTGGACCGGCCATGAATTATCAACAAGAATAATGGACTTGGAACGATTAGGAGAAACCAGGCTAAAGGCAGCAGCAGGAATATATGCAGCGAAGAAGCGACAGAAAGCATATTTTGATGCACATGTGAAAGATAAAGGCCTAAAAGAAGGAGATTTAGTTCTAGTATATACGCTAAAGCAACACACACGTAAGTTAGAAAAGCGAGGTTATGGACCTATGATCATTAACAGACTCTCAACAAGTGGAGCAGTACAGTTAGCCACTTTAGAAGGAGATATAATGCCTAATTACATTAGTGGTTGTAGAGTCAAGCTATATCAGGAACCTCTTACTGAGGATATGCTTAGACGACTCACGTTGGCAAAGAAGCGTAAGGAGGAAGAAAATAGAATACGAGCGGAAGCTCAGGCAGAAGCAATAGAATGCATTAAGCGCATGAAGCTAAGAAGACAAGGACTAGGGAGAGAACATTATAACCATCTCGAAACATCACCCAGATACCCCATGGCCATGTGTCAAGTAAAGTCAACCACTCATCCTAGCATAGTGGACAGGAGACCATTCATTACAGTCAGGCTAGAGCACGGCAACCCTTGCCAAGAGCTCAGGGCTTTGATTGACTCAGGTGCTCCGACTAGTGCGATTAGATGGTCCCACTATAAGGATTCAGGAATATAAATGCGGCCAATTGAGGCATACCTCATAGGGCTAGGAGGCATGGAAACCCCTTGCATGGGTGAGGTGGACCTTCCTATCCTCATTAAGGATGTGACCATGACAGCGAAGCTACTAGTGTGCCATGATGACGACCTGATAGAACCCCTAATCCTTGGCCAAGATTGGCTATACGATCACTTAGTGGACCTAAATCTTAGACAAGGCTCCATACAAATTGAAACCTTAGAGCAGAAGCGAGTGATACCGCTTGCACTAATACTATCACCCACTGTAGATAATGCATTTCGCCAGATGTTCATGTGTATGACGCAAGTAAGAGATGAGTTCACATCTCTTGGTGATAATTATCAGCAGCTGCAGAGGACAACCACTGACTTACAGTCGCAGCTTAATTTATTGTCTATTGAGAATGCCTCTCTGAACACCCGATACCAAGAATTACGCGAGGCATATCACAAATTGGAACTAGAAAGCGAAGAAAAGACCAAGGAAGCCACTGCTGACCTGGATAACTTATTAAGAGCCCAGACAGTCCGCAATGCCACGCTAACACGAAACATGGGTTTACTACGAAGACACCTAGCAGCCACCAAGGAAGAAAACCAGCGCTTACAGGATCAAAACCGAGAAAACTTAGAAGCAGCGCTCGACCACCCAGACCAACCACTCAGTCCTAGCAGGTTCAAAGCCATTCCCTCAGACTCGATGAGGATGCTGCTAGAAGATCATGTACGATTGCTAGATGAATATGACCGCATGAACGAGGAGTTACAGAAACTCAAAGAAGATCACAAATTACTCCAGTTACGAGCACCGGCACACCAAGACATACCAGCACCTGTGGACCCCTCTCCTGACCTCCTAGAGGAACTCAACTCATTACGGGCCCAGGTATCGAACCTCGAATCAAGGATTGCAGTATATGAAGCACCACCAAGGCCAGATTCCCCACCTGAGCTACCAGCTGAGGAAGAAACTGTCACCATTCCGGTGGAGGAAACGTTTGAAGAGGCATACAAGCCACAACCCATCCCAGGCGGACGCGTCACGGCCGAAGGTCAGATGACTTATGAACTTCCGACCCCCGCGTGGATGAAGACAATTGAGGAACTTGGAACAACGCACTCAGCTAGAGTAGAGGCACAATTACATGCCATGGCGATGATAGAAGAAAGGATTTTACAGTCTCCATTCTTTGCTCATTTGGCCCCGCGACGATACATATCTGGGCATGAGCTACAGTATAAACCGTATTTTATGTTAATGGCCGAATACCAGTTAGCCATTGAGAAAGAGACAGGTAAAAAACCATCGCATGCGACTCAGTTCGAGGCGGATGATTTGCCACTAGATGCGCAGCAAGGAAAGATCTATCAACCAGAGTGGCGAAAAGATTTACTACAGCAGTATCCAAAAATGATGAGTACATGGGTAAAGGCACCTTTGCATTTGAAGTACAACCCGTGTTGGGGACCAGTACCACAACGCCGCTCCTGGACTGCCTTTGCTATTAAGGTACAAAACAATAAGCAGTGCCAAGACTGGTTGAATTACCCCTATTTTAAGCCACCCATTGAGTTACCCATTGTTGGCTACATGATGGCTACAATTCACCACTGGCTCCCTAGATTAAAGCATATGGATGATATAGCGGCGCATATGACTGTCAAAATCTTTGACATGATGCAAATGATTTTTAAAGTCTTCCGACGCGTCAAGGCACCTCATGTAAACACCCCGGGCTTTGAGCATGGCAATTTTGATCTGGTATATGATATGAGTACAACGCCATCGCTACGGGTGTGTTATGCCTGGCATTGCAGAATAAAGTACCTACCGGCGTGCTACAAGCAGACATTCGAATAGATGTTCACAACCGGCTTCTGGGAATACCATTCAGAGGTATTCATAAGCAGGCCTACACATTTATTACAATTATTTGCCTGTGAACGAATGGTTTATTCCACACACTCAGCTCCCGCCACCGGAAGAACCGCAACCAATAGACTGGGAGAAACTCGAGGCCGATCTGGCCCGAGGCATTCGTATCTCCGAGCACACCCTCGCTCAAGACCTCCTACAGAACTATATCCGGCAGACCTCACAACAAGGTTCTGTCAGGGACGACAGAAGCGAGAGGGAGGGGGGTGTTGGAAGCAGCCAGAGGCACAGACGACGCGGAAGCATGTAACGACAGAGCAGTGAGCCAGTTGAATCTTTTTTCAAAGAATCATGTTCTAAAAATACTTTTCAAAAACCTCCAACAGTGATTTTTATCACTATTGTAACATATGTAACATAGAAAACCCCATTTTGTAATCCATAGCTCCATTTTGTACAAGCCGAGGAGTCCTCGAGCTTGAGGAGCTTAGGTAGAACAAGCGTATCAATTTTCGTTATTTTTAGACACCGTTTACCCTTCCAAATAGCATCTAGGACCTATTTTTTAACTATGCCGGTCACTAGATGTGAAACCGGTCAAAACTAGTCTAGAAACTATAAAAAGAGCTAGAGAGCTCATTTTGGAGGTTGGCTAGTGTGAGCTTAGAGCTATTTTGAGCTTGTAAGAGTGTTCTTGAGTAATAGAGTTGATTTCTCACCTTCCATTGTGTCTTGCTTGTCTCTTCATTGTGTGTGTGTGTGTGCATCTTGGTGCTTCTCACCTTCACTCTCACATCATCTCACATTCACGATCTTCATATCACTCCTATCTCTTCCGCGGATTGACAATTAAGGAGGTGAAGCTTCTTAGCGTGGTACTTACCATTGTGCTAGAGCAACAGGGGGAATATATGTCTTCTAATTTTAATGCATTTCTGGCTGAACGTGGGATAAAACACCAGTCTACAGTGTCGTATACACCTCAACAGAATGGAGTTGCTGAACGAAAGAACAGGTCACTCATGGAGATGGCGAGGTGTATGGTCAAGAGTCAGGCTTTACCACATAGTTTTTGGCTTGAGGCTGTCATGTGTGCAGCATATGTACTTAACAGGTGTCCCAGTAAAGCGTTGTAGTCTATCACTCCATATGAGGCTTGGCATGACCGCAAGCCATTTGTTGCTCATCTGTGTGTTTTTGGTTGTTTGGCATATGCATTAGTGCTTGAACAACATCGCATAAAATTGGATGATAAGGCAGTAAAATGTAGTTTTGTTGGGTACAGTTCTGAAAGTAAAGGCTATCGTCCGTATCATCCACAGACTAAACGCATTCTGGTTATCCGTGATGTTGTTTTTGTGGGAGATGCTTTTCAGCCATTGCTTTCATGTACCAAGGAGACATTTGTTAGCTCCAAAGACATGTATGATACTTTGCTTCCTCTTTTTACAGGTGGACAGTCTAGTGCTGGTCCCAATGAGGAACTTCTCAGCCTTTGCAGGTTTCATGTGATGATGCAAATAATTCCATTTCTGATGAAGATGTACGTGATGCACTTATTGATGAGAGAGCTGATATTGAGCAGGCAAGAACTATGCCAAAATGGCTGGTGCAGACCTTGCGTGACAACAAATTAGATGCACCTCTGTCATATTGTACTCGTTCAGGCTCTCATAGTGCCTCTTTTGCATCAGATTGCTATGCTATGGCTGCATCTAGTCTCTATGATGAGAATGAGCCTATTTCGTTTGATGAAGCATAAAATTTAGAAAATTGGATGGCTGCTATGCAATCTCAATATGATGCTATAATGAAGAATGGTACTTGGTCTTTATGTGACTTGCCTCCTAGCAAGAAGGCCATTGGCACTAAGTGGGTATACAAGTTGAAGCGTAAACCTGATGGTATAGTTGATAGGTATAAGGCCAGGCTTGTTGCATAGGGTTATGCGCAGGAAAGAGGCATTGATTTTGATGAGACATTTGCACCTACATGCCGTATGACTACTGTTCGGAGCATTTGTGCACTTGCAGCCCATCATGGTTGGAATGTACATCAGTTGGACATTAAAACAGCATTTTTGAATGGTGACTTGCATGAAGAAGTGTATGTTTTCTAGCCCCATGGCTTTGTGCAGAAAGGGCATGAAAACTAGGTGTGCAGGTTAAAGAAGGCATTATATGGTTTAAAGTAAGCACCACGTGCTTGGTATGAGAAGATACATGCCTATCAGGTTGCACATGGTTTTGAGAGCAGTCCAACTGAAAGCACCTTATATGTTAAGCGTGCTAATGATGTGCTTCTGATCATTGGTGTTTATGTTGACGACATGCTGCTCACTGGTCCTATTGAGAAGCATATTGCTGATTTCAAGGCTGATTTGCATGCCTCATTTGAGATGTCTAATTTGGGGCATTTGCATCACTATTTGGGCATTCAGTTTATGCAAGTTGATGGTGGAATGGCTTTGTGTCAAACGAAATATATTGACACATTACTGCAGCATTTTGGCCTTGAAGACTGTAAGCCTATTGCCACTCCTATGGAGACAGGTTTACGATTGAGTCTTCATGATGCTGGAGATGCATTTGATGTTGTTCTCTATCAGCAAGCTGTTGGATGCTTGATTTACTTATGCATTACTCAGCCAGATATTCAGTTTGCTATCTCACAGATGAGCAGGTTTATGCATTGCCCAGGAGTCACGCATTGGAAGGAGGTTAAGCGCATCTTTCGCTACTTGAGTGCTACTCGGCTACTTGGGTTGTTTTATCCCAAGGGGGGATCACTACCGCCAGATTTGCATGCTTTTTCTGACTGAGACTGGGTTGGTTGCTATGATACTCGTGTGTCCACCAGTGGTTTTTGCTTCATGCTTGGTAGCTCATGTATATCTTTGTTGAGCAAGAAGCAGCCTACTGTGGCCACTTCCAGTTGTGAGGCTGAGTATAGGGCAGCTTTCATAGCGATTGTTGAGTGTGTGTGGCTCAGACATCTTATGGCTGATTTGGGTGTTGGCCAGTCTTCTTCCACCACCATCTTCACTAACAGTCACAGCGCATTGGCAGTTGCGAGGAACCCTGTTCCATGCTTGCACTAAGCACATTGAGGTGCATTATCACTATGTCAGGGAGAGTGTTGCATAAATTATGGGTTAGACCCTCCAAAAGGAACCTATGTTTCTTGGATTTAACCCTTGAGGTTTTATTTCATAGAAGTCTCAAATTGAAGGGTTTGTTACCTTAGAAAATTAACCTAAGGGAATAAAACCTTAGTCTTGGGAGAAGCTTCTCCCAAGTGACACCTTGGCTAGTACATGACTTCAATTGAAATAGAAGCCATGTGATTCTCTTTTAAAGTATCCACATGAAGGACACTTGGAAGGACACATGGCTAAAAATTAAAGCATGCAACTCTTGGACCTTTGGTTTATATTTGGGTGGAGTTGGATGGGTGGATACGTACTCACTCACTCTCTGGTGGATGTTATACTCTAGGAAGGAGTTTTCACAACAGTAGTATCAGAGCCAAGTTCTTTTTCAAGTACTGGTAGTATTTCTTGACTTTTGTGCAGACTATTTTCCTCAAGCTTTAGTTGAAAATTCGAATTCATCAAGTATTGTTCTGAGAGCTCATGGGAGGCGTGCACTATGGAGGCTAACATTATGCAGAAATTAGATATTTATAAAGAGTTGAATGGTTTGGATGAAAAAATGAACGATATCCAAGCGGATATGTTCATTGTTAAAGAAATCCAAAACAAAATGGGTACCCTTCGTACTTCAATCAATGAAGTTCAAGGGAAGATGGAACAAATTCTTAATACGATTTGTTCATCCTTACCCTTACCTGCCCAAAGGGGTTCCTTGTCTCTTCGACCAAGGAACCCATCTGTTGGAAGCAGCCAGAGGCACAGACGACACGGAAGCATGTAACGACGGAGCAGGGAGCCAGTCGAATCGTTTTTCAAAGAATTATGTTTTCAAATACTTTCCAAAAACCTCCAACAGTGATTTTTATCACTATTGTAACATATGTAACATAGAAAACCCCATTTTGTAATCCATAGCTCCATTTTGTGCAAGCCAAGGAGTCCTCGAGCTTGAGGAGCTTAGGTAGAACAAGCGTATCAATTTTCGTTATTTTTAGATGTCGTTTACCCTTCCAAATAGCATCTAGGACTTAATTTTTAACTATGCCGGTCACTAGATGTGAAACCGGTCAAAACTAGTCTAGAAACTATAAAAAGAGCTAGAGAGCTCATTTTTGAGGTTGGTTAGTGTTGGCTAGTGTGAGCTTAGAGTTCTTTTGAGTTTGTAATAGTGTTCTTGAGTAATAGAGCTAATTTCCCACCTTCCATTGTGTCTTGCTTGTCTCTTCATTGTGTGTGTGTATGTGTGTGTGCATCTCGGTGCTTCTCACCTTCATTCTCACATCATCTCACATGCACGATCTTCATATCACTCCTATCTCTTCCGCGGATTGACAATTAAGGAGGTGAAGCTTCTTAACGTGGTTCTCACCATTGTGCTAGAGCAACACCAAATTTGGCGCCGTTGCCGCGGATCGAGTCTAGGACGAATGTGTGATGGTAAGAGTATAGCAAGAAGTGGCGTTGGAAGGTAAAAATTTCAGTTTTTGTTGTTGTTTTTACTTAGTTTTTAGTGTTTTTCACCTCCCCCACACTCCATCTTCATCACCGCATCATCATCTTCATTTCCAAAAAAATCAGAAAATTCACTATATCCCCCCATTCTCCTCATTTCCCCTCATTTGTGCATGCGAGAGAGTGAGAGAGAGCTTTTGTGCTTGTGTGTACTTTTGTTTTCTTGAGTTTTCTTGCAGGTACAGAGCTCCAGTGCATCAGGAAGGCTGCAAAAAGGTAAAAACTTCAGTTTCTGTCAGAAATTTCCGTCTGTGTCAGA
Organism: Ceratopteris richardii; assembly: GCA_020310875.1. Lineage (NCBI taxonomy): Eukaryota > Viridiplantae > Streptophyta > Polypodiopsida > Polypodiales > Pteridaceae > Ceratopteris > Ceratopteris richardii. The sequence continues at coordinate 134,042,611 of CM035411.1, forward strand.
CCATCGTGATGGTCTGCAAAGTTCGGAATTCGGAGAAGGCGACCACACCAGCATGAAGAGCACACCTGCGCCTACAGGAATCCATAGCTGCATTCACAAAATTTGCATTTTGGTGGACCATCGCGACGGTCTCAGACCATCGCGATTGGCTCACGCCATCGCGCCGACGGTGCCACGTGGCAATCTAGACCATCGCGACGGTGCACTTCAGACCATCGCGACGACACCCTTACACCATCGCGACACTTCAAAAATTCAGATCATCGCGATTGGCTCACGCCATCGCGCCCAGACCATCGCGATTGGCTCAAGCCATCGCATCTGTGACCATCGCGACGGTTCACTTTGGACCATCGCGATTGTCCACGTTGACCGTTGACTGACGCCATCGCGATTGTGCACTTTTACGCCATCGCGACGGTGCACTTTCAGACCATCGCGATTGTGCAATTTTAGGCCATCGCGATTGTGCACTTTCACGCCATCGCGACGGTGCACTTTCAGACATCGCGATTGTGCAATTTCACGCCATCGCGATTGTGCACTTTCACGCCATCGCGACGGTGCACTTTCAGACCATCGCGATTGTGCCATTCCACGCCATCACGATTGTGCACCCTCACGCCATCGCGACGGTCCCAGACCATCGCGATTATCTCACACCATCGCGATTGTGCACCCCCATCGCAAATTTTGGGGTTTCATTTTTTGGCCAATTTTGGGGCTATTTTTGGGAAATATTTGGGTGATTAGACTCATAGGAGACCCCTTAGCTCATATTGGGAGAAAAACCTGTTTGACAGTTTTTACCCCCCAGGGCCTGAACGGTCATAACTTTTTCATCCGAAGTCCGTTTTTTGAGCTTAATAGCTCGCTATTTTGAGGTTGACCTAGTTTGGGACTAGAAAGCCAGGGGGCAAACATTGAAAAGCTGGGCAAAAGGGAAGGGACTTAAAAGGGCAATCAAGGGCAATCAAGGCAAGGCAGTGAAGGGCATAAAGCTTGGGAAGCGCGGCTTCTTGGGCATCAGAGCAACCAGAAAAGCTGACTCGAGGTTGGAAGATTACTCAACCCCCTCAGTCAATTCTTAGCTTAGGATAAACGTTAGCATTGTGGATTAAGACGATAGGAACGCCTCAAGTTCAAGAGAGTTAAATTTATCAAGCCTGAGACTAAAGTAAAGGTGTGTGTGACGAAAACCTAAAGGAAAGAACCTAAGTTTTACGGAACGAGAACTCAAAATTATAACGGAAAGTCGAATTCCTGACGCATACATTAAGACAAGAATCGAAAGAAATTTAAAAAGAATCAAGACAGTAATAACAAAGAATCATTGACGATCTGAGCGAGTACCGAGTGTGCAAGGAACAAAATTAATGAACCTTAGATCGGGCAAACATATAGGCAAGTCAGACCGGAGAAGCCTTAGATCATCAGAGGCAAGTGTAAGAACTACTGCACGATCGTGGGCTCAACAATTGAACACTAGTTATCCCTACGAGAGCTCAGATACTAGTGAATCAGAAATGGCATTTAGCACAGATAGACCAGAAGGAGGGTCGAATGTAGCCTATTTAGAAAAACCACAAGGACCCTATAAAACACAACTAGAGTTTCTCCGAACCAACCGATTAGGTGCTCGCATCTATGAGGATGGTTTGCAAAGGCAAGTGGTGCAAATGCACAACCCTGATCAACCCATTGGATTGGAACGTCCAGTGGTGAAATTCGAGAGAGACACGTACATAGACAAGGAAGGAACGATGTACATCTTAAGTACGCAGCCAAACAACACCAACGAGTTTGGCGTGATTCAATCAGAGACGGAAACAAAATCTCAAGGAAAAGAACCATTAGAAGAGCCTAGAACACCTAGAGGGAAATCTGTACTGACACGAGTACTAATCCCGGATTGGATCCCTCAGGACAACAGAAGCATAGAGTTGTTTGTAAATAAAGAAACTGATGAAGCCTTTTGGAGGTACAAGACCGAAATACTTAGTGAAGTAGGAATCATCACGATATACGAGTTCAAGGACCCGGATACACCTGGAAAGGTTGTATACCTGGATGAGACTTCAGAAAGAGTCTTTGTGGTACCTGACCGCGCTAAAAACACATACACATGGAGAGGTGAATTGGTATTCCCTCCATCTAGGACGCACATGAACACAAGTCAACAAGGGGCAGGAACATCCTCAGCCCATGGAAATCAAAGAGAGGGAAATAAAGAGAGATCGGAAGTAAGCTTTACTCATCCATAGGGAGAGATAGAACAACCACAGACACTAATAGAGCGGATAGACAAAGAGATCATGGAATACTAGGTGGTAGAGATGATTTTCCTCTACCTAGACCACGCGAACACGCAAGAATATTGAGACCGACTCAATTAGTAAAATCAATGAAGAATTATTTTGATGGGACAGGAGATCCCTATGACCATGTTGCAGAATTCAAGCAAGTACTAAGAGCCGAACAAGTTGAAGACATGTTCACGCAATACAACGCATTTGGACTAACGTTAAAGAATACAGCTTTAACTTGGTTCCAACCTTTGCAAAAAAGGCAATTTAGAGACATCCATCACTTTTTAGAGTCATTCATCACTGAATTCTCTAAAAGTGGGATTAGACATGACACGTCTTCGTTAATTCATAGCTTTAAACAGACCCCTCAGGAAACAGTAAGACTGGCAGGACGTAGGTTTAGACAATATGTTGAACGATGTCCAATGCAAGAGCTACCCTCACAAGCTAAGCAAGTGTCATTGTCTTTAGATGGCTTGTTGAGCTCTAAACTGCGCTCCTACGTGTACCTAAAAGAACCCAGAACACTAGAGCAATGTGTGAGAATTTGTATAGACATTGAGGACAACTTAGGAGATGAGTTGGAACTCTCCAAGGTCTATAAGGACTCAGAGTGTTCATCTCTAGCATCCACAAAATTGTCTAGCTCAATAGAAGACCTTGCAGAAAAAGTGGCCCAGAAACTAGGAGTTTCTAGTAAACCTAGGGTGCTAACAAACAAGCGTTGTTACACCTGTGGTGGTGATCATATGGCAAATGTGTGTCCCAATGCACCACAACCTCAAGCCAACCCTAGTGGCCAATATTGTACAATTGAGAGAAGATACACGAATCATACGGCTCAGGACTGCCCATACAACAAACAAACCGTGAGACAGAACTACCCGCAAGCATACCCGCAGCCAGGTAGGTATCAAGGCCAATACAATGCTCAGCCTTATTACTATAGGCCTCCTCAGAACTACCCATACCAAGCTCAACAGAGACCTCAACCTGTCTTGGCTCAGCAGCCACCCTCACCAGCGAATGTCATCTCAGTCAAATACGCTGCTGCAGAAGAGAATCTAAGTAGGGCCTTAGTGCCTTCTTCACCTTTGATCACAGAGAGTGACCCACACTCAAATAGTTTTGACTCCACGCATGTAGATAGTCCACCCGCATATTACACAGAGTCACCAGAACATGTGGAGACATATCATTATGATAGTCCACCAGTGGAACCTAGTTGGGAGCCAGACTATGCTAATGTGATGTACACAAACCCAAATCCACGGCCCCAATTAAGACAACAGAGACCACAGGGCCCTAGAGGACCATGCTTTAGGTGCCAAGGAGATCATTTCATAAAGGATTGTCCACATCCCCCGATAGCCGGACAATCACAGTACTATAACATCCAAGGCTTTTGTGCTGATTATGGCAAAGAGCACATAATCAAAGATTGTCCTAAAAATCCTGTTAATGCTTCGAATGTGACACCGATCAACGTGATAGGTATTGTAAATAACGCAGATGGATCCAACCCTACATACGTGCCTATCCAAGCTATAACAAGAGCCCAGGCGCTCTGACAGAACCAAAAGCTTAAGCAGGAGAAAGTAGCCGGAACCAGTGAAGTTGTAGAATCTAGTAGGAAAAAGACGAAATCTTGGAAAGATTCTAGAGAAAGGATAAAGAGAAAATGGAGTAAAAAGATAAGTGAGTTGGAAGGAAGTTTGAAGGAATCTAGAGCCAAAATCCAAGAATTGACTTCACAGGAATTGAATCAAGAGAATCCAGCTCAGAAATCAGGATCAGTTTTGGCAGAACCCATACCAGAAAATCTAGACATGATGTTTCGTGCATATCAGGCTAGATTAAAAGAGGGACCTCAAGTAGCTGAAATGAGCAAAAACTACCCTCGAGCTGATCTAGAAATTGAGAGAACAAAACTTTGCATGAAGATGGTAGAACTAGCACAAGCTTTGTTCGAAGCCTCTAGATATCTTAATGGGAATAACATGGCAAAACCGGAATTACACTTTCAAGGACTAATGGAGAGGCTAGAATATTTGATTGAAAGCAAAGAGAAAAAAAATCAGCACAGGAACCCTATTGTCCCAGAGACACAGGAAAATAACGCACCATCCCTGTCTCAAGTACCCAATACAGAAAGTCAAGACAATTTGTCTTCCATACATAAATATTCACATGCATTTTTGAGAGAAATACAAGAAGAGAAATGGAGAAAGAAACAAGGAACCCATCCTCCTATTCAAGAAATAGATGACTTGCAGGAACAATTTCCCCAAGACATTCCCTGTATTTACGATGATGTAGAGGAAGAACAACTGAGTGAACATACAAGATTTGAATCTAATTCTTTACAAGAATTACCTCAGTTCACAGGACCTTGGGAGGCAAAGTCTATTAGTATGAGAGCACCCACTATAATAGTGAGGAATGAAGAATCAGTAAGCCCTAGAAACACGGAAGTGATCAAGAATACCAAAGTACAATGTAACTTCACTCTAAAGGAGTTATTAAAGGTAAAACCAGAATTGTGGAAACATGTAGCAAATCAATTCCCTGAGCTTGCTACTACTCCCTCACAAATAGGATCACAAAATAAGGTACCAGAGATACCCGTAGAAAAGATTGGAGATGTAAGCGAAGGAGAGGAAGGTAACACTTATCTTCCGATAACCCATCAGGGCTACACCACGAAAGCCATCTTAGATTCAGGAGCCGGAGTAGCCATAGCTACCACCGCCTTATGGAAACGTTGGGGTAAGCCAGCATTAAGACCCACCAGGATGAAGCTACAAATGGCTGATGGACACATAGAAAAACCATTAGGCTTACTAGAAGGCATATCACTCACCACTTGTGGTGTAGAATTTGAGCATACTTTCGCCATTTGTGACTTTGCAAAAAACCATGCTTATGAGATGATATTGGGACGACCATTCATGCGTCAGTTGCAAATTGTACAAGATTGGGGAACTAATTCTTTGTACTTGCAACATTTAGGAGTGACTACCAAAGTCAATCTTAAAGACTATTCACATAGAGACGTACCCCCAATACAATGGGATACCATCCATAAGACACCAGTAGAAACGGAATCCGTGCACTCATTAGAATCAGATCCTTCTTGGTTGCATGAGGATACTCATTTATGGATGTGTAAAGTAGCCAAACAAGAGGAAGAAAGGTTAGAAGCCAGGACCTTAGGTGCAGAACAACATCCACGAACCCTTCAAGATCCAGCTTATGCACCTTTAGTATTCCCTGACGAAGAGTTTGAACCCCATGGTTGGGCAGAAATCCTAGCAACCATGGATGTAGCCATCAATGAAGAACAATGGACACCCCACTGTGACGAGGATGGCTATGATATCTCAGTTTTCACGATAGAGCCAATCATGTGCGATGCAATTTTAGAAGAGTGTGAACCTAACACTGATGCATTTGAGGATGCAAGCGATTTTGATTTAGAATCAATTATCATGGACCCACCCTTTGCATCAGAGGAAGAATATTTTTTCGAGGTAGAAACTCACACTCAGAGACACGAGGAAATTATGAATGACGTGAGAATAGCCACTCAAGTGACTAACAAGAGTGAAGGCAAGAAAAGAAAGAAGAAAGAAACCATGTCAGAAAAAGAAGAATCTTTATTTGAAGTACCCGAGAACTTCAAGAAATATGAAATCGAAGATAGAAGAATCATGGTACGAATGCCTAATAGAAGAGCGAATGACGGACAAGTATATGATAACCGAGAGAAAACTAAGAAAATAATAGTTGCTATCGAAGGAGAAGAAGAAAAATGTACATACATAGGGCATGATTTGACAACTGAAGAAGAAGAAGAGCTCGTTGCCCTATTGCGCGAATATAGAGATGTTTTTGCTTGGAGTTACAAAGATTTGAAAGGAGTAGATCCAGATATATGTTCTCATAGAATCCCTATGACTCCAGATGCAAAACCGACAAAACAGAAACCGTACACGTACAATGATAACTACGCTGCGAAGATAAAAGAGGAGATAGATCGCTTGATAGAAGCAGGATTCATTTACGAAATTGAGCATACCGAATGGGTATCCCCCATTGTGGTTGTGCCCAAGAAGAATGGAAAATTGCGTGTGTGTCTTAACCTTAAAAAAGTTAATGCCGCAACGATTAGAGACAGCTATCCTCTTCCTATCACGGAACATCTATTGGAAAGAGTTGCGGGCAAGGAAGTTTACAGCTTTCTTGATGGATTTTCAGGCTATAATCAAGTAGCCATTGCTCCAGAAGATCAACACAAGACGACATTTGCCACTGAATGGGGCATATTTGCATTTCATGTGATGCCATTTGGCTTAACAAATGCACCCGCCACTTTCCAGCGACTCATGTGTCATGTTTTTAAGGAATTCTTACGCAAGAGTTTGGAAGTTTATGTCAATGACTTATGTGCTCATTCAAATGTAAGACAGACGCATATCCCAGAGTTAAGACAAATATTTGACAAATGTCGAGAATATCAGGTTTGTTTGAACCCAGAAAAATGCGTTTTCATGGTCATACAAGGCAAAATTATAGGACACATTGTGTCAAAAAATGGAATCTCTACGGATGAAGAAAAGGTGAAAGTAATTGCAGAATTACCTAGACCAACTAATGTGAAAGAGGTACAAGCATTTATGGGCCATTGCGGTTATTATAGGAGATTCATACACATGTATGCAATCATAGCCAAGCCTTTGTACTCTCTTTTAACCAATTTTGAATGGACAGATGAATGTGAAAATTCATTCAATGAACTTAAACGACGCTTGTGCTCAGCACCTATATTGACTACCCCAGATTGGAGTAAGCCATTCCATGTACATGTGGATGCATCCAATTATGCCATAGGATGTGTGTTAGCACAACCCACGAATGAAGGTAACATAGATCTCCCCATAGCTTATGCGAGCAGACAATTGAACGCAGCAGAAAGAAATTACACCACGACGGAACGAGAAGGATTAGGGATGATCTACGCAGTAAAGAAGTTTAGGCATTATTTGTTGGCCAATAAGTTCAAGTTCTTTACAGATCATCAAGCACTATTGTACTTAGTCAACAAACCATGTAACACAGGACGATTGATACGTTGGTTTCTATTACTCATGGAGTATGATTTTGAAGTCGTAGTCAGGAAAGGAAAGACACATCTTAGAGCTGACCACCTTTCAACATTAACCTCAGGAGAAGCTCCTCAAGGAGTAGTGGATGATCTACCAGACGCATATTTGTTTAACCTTGAGATAGCACCAGAATGGGCTAAGCCTATAGTCCCTATTCTGACATACGGACCCAAGAATCCTAGGATAAAGATCAAAGAAGGAGAGATTACCAAGTCTCAGAGATACCAAATAATGGCAGGAAGCATATATAAACAGGATAATCAAAAGATTCTTGCTTGTTGTGTAGATGAATCAGAACATGCGAATTGGTTGCAATTAGCACACATAGGTGCATTAAAGCAACATCATTCAAAACATCGAACATTACAGACTCTGCATAGGCTAGGAGTATATTGGCCTACGATGGAAGCAGATGTCTACAAGTTGTGTAAGGAATGCAACGTTTGTTGTGAAAGACCACCAGTAGAGCATGCTACATTGTATCACGTGTCTCTCACACCAGACTGGAGTGAACAATTAGTGACATACTTGAGGACGAACACATTCCCTCAAGGAATGACCTTAGCTCGACAACGCAGTCTAGAGCAGGAAGCTCAAGACTATTCACTTATCGGCGATAATCTATACAAAAGAGGACGAGATGGATATCTAAGACAATGTGTTCATGAGAGCGATTATCTGAGCATACTAGAAACTGCACACCAAGGTGTTGCAGGAGGTCATTTTGGACCCGATAGGATAATCAAAGCCATCCTCTTTGCAGGATTATGGTGGCCCACTCTTCACATGGATGCTCATACCTATGTCAAGAGATGTGATGTGTGCCAAAGAACTCAGTTTCCTACTCGCAGAGATGAAATGCCATTGAAACCCATGATGGGCGGACGTGCATTTTCTAAGTGGGGTATAGACTTTGTAGGACCCATTAACCCCCCTGCAAAAGGTACACATGCTGAATACATTATTGTTGCCATAGATTATCTTACGAAATGGGTAGAGGCAAAAGCCACGAAAAAGAATGATGCACACACAACTGCAAAATTCTTATTTGAGAATGTCTTTACAAGATATGGATTGCCTATAGAGTGAGTGAGCGATCGAGGCACTCACTTTCTAAACCAAGTCATTGAATATTTGTTACAGGATTTTATGGTGATTCACAAGAAATCCGCACCATATCATCCCCAGGCCAATGGTCAGGCTGAAAGCACTAATAAGATCCTTTGTAACGTACTGACGAAACTCGTGAACAACAAACGTTCAGATTGGGACAAACAGTTACACCACGCTGTTTGGGCATATCGAGTGGCCTACAAGACCGTACTCAATGCAACTCCCTTTCAGATGGTTTTTGGTCAGAATGCTGTGCTTCCTTTGGACTTCTTGATACCGACCCTTAAGGTTGCACAAGAACATCACTGGACCGGCCATGAATTATCAGCAAGAATAATGGACTTGGAACGATTAGGAGAAACCAGGCTAAAGGCAGCAGCAGGAATATATGCAGCAAAGAAGCGACAGAAAGCATATTTTGATGCACATGTGAAAGATAAAGGCCTAAAAGAAGGAGATTTAGTTCTAGTATATACGCTGAAACAACACGCACGTAAGTTAGAAAAGCGAGGTTATGGACCTATGATCATTAACAGACTCTCAACAAGTGGAGCAGTACAATTAGCCACTTTAGAAGGAGATATGATGCCTAATTACATTAGTGGCTGTAGAGTCAAGCTATATCAGGAACCTCTTACTGAGGATATGCTTAGACGACTCACGTTGGCAAAGAAGCGTAAGGAGGAAGAAAATAGAATACGAGCGGAAGCTCAGGCAGAAGCAATAGAACGCATTAAACGCATGAAGTTAAGAAGACAAGGACTAGGGAGAGAACATTATAACCATCTGGAAACTACACCCAGATACCCCATGGCTATGTGTGAGGTAAAGTCACGAACTCATCCTAGTATAGTGGACAGGAGACCATTCATTACAGTTAGGCTAGAGCACGGCAACCCTTGCCAAGAGCTCAGGGCTTTAATTAACTCAGGTGCTGCGACTAGTGCGATTAGATGGTCCCACTATAAGGATTCAGGAATAGAAATATGGCCAATTGAGGCATACCTCATAGGCTTAGGAGGCATGGAAACCCCTTGCATGGGTGAGGTGGACCTTCCTATCCTCATTAAGGATGTGACCATGACAGCGAAGCTACTAGTGTGCCATGATGACGACCTGATAGAACCCCTAATCCTTGGCCAAGATTGGCTATACGATCACTCAGTGGACCTAAATCTTAGACAAGGCTCCCTACAAATTGGAACCTTAGAACAGAAGCGAGTGATACCGCTTGACTTCCCTAATTGCATTCCGATTAAGGTTTGTAACCCTCGACCCTATGAAACGCATTCAACGGAAGACCGGAAGATCTTGGGTCAGACCAGTCACGTTAGGTCTACACCAACCCACTCGGGCTTGGCTATGGACAATTGTCAATCAGAAGAATGACAGGAGATCTTCCCTGGGGCTTCCTGCAAACTAGAAGGGGCAGCTACCCAACCGCTAGGGCAGATGAACACAATCAGCGGTCAGGTGGGTTGCATCAGCGGCCAAATGAGCACAACTCCCTGCGGTGCTCATCCTTCCAAACTTGCTCCGGACTGGCCTAGATTAAAGATAAAGATCGAATCACTTCCTAATGGGCAGGTCACACAAGTGTTGGATCTCCCTTCTTTTCCAAAGCAGAGCGTCCAATGGACCTCTCAAACCCAACCACGAAGGAGTCAACCACAACAGAGGAACCCAGACCGACGACACCACCAGATAAGGCAAGGAAAGCAGTAGTATCAACATCACAGAACAAGTGGCACGAAACAAATATGGGTGCCAAAAGGACAACAACCACAGGCTATTGGCAACACTGCAGACGAGAGCAGGACAAAGTTTCAACAGAAGTAGAGTCAGCATCCAAAGTCCCCTCGATCTTCTTCTACAAGTACAAAGACTCGGCAGATTTGGATCGCCAAGAAATATCTTATCCATGGACCCACACCCATGCAGATTTGGGTACCCAAACAATGTATTATAGCCCAACCCTCAAGCCATGTAACGTATACCCCTCAGAAATCTGTCCATCCCTCAATACCACCAAACCCGGTACCACTTTTTGTCCCTCAGCAGAAACACACCACCCACTCAAAGACTCTTAGGAAATGGATACCGAAACGTATCCAAACGTCTTCTTGTACCCCCTTATCTAGCAATTCTCACACCCCGTTTAAACTCCACCCTTGTAATAATTCACCCTCAACCAAACCTTGTATAAATTCATACACCCAAACCCCACATCATGCATAATAAAAGCTCATCAAGAATTGTATGCATAATCTGAACCATGTAGGTGTCTAGAGACCTGCATTAGTTTTGCAAATAATCATTGCATCAATCACTTCACGACACTTGGCTACACGGGTTACACATCGGTTATGGAAAGGGATTGCGGTCTCACCTTAATGGGATCATAATTAATTTCCATACTAATGTGTTAATCTTTTGTATCAGATCTTTTCCATTAGCTCATCAGTCATCATGCAAACCGAAGCAGGACCATCAGAAGCTGGCCCCAGTGCACCGATGGCCACTATTGGAGAATTACTCGTGGAATCTTATCCTACTATGCAACCACCAGAGTTTCAAGGTTTTCCAAGACCCATGCCAATCGATGATCCTCCTAGAGGATATACCGAGAAGATTCATCGTAACTCTCATTGGTTTCAAGGCCTAGCAGGACCATTAGCAGACGCTGATTTCATATTTGAGGCCAATTTGGCATTTGATCTACGCACATGGACCAAGTACCAGTTCTTGTCAAGAGAATTTGAAGGACTGCAGAATACATAAGATTTAACGCACGTTTGGGCACGAGCGGGATTTACAGAGTATTTTAGCGACCCTCTGCCTAAACCTGATTTTTACAGATGATTTTACTTGGTAACCACCTTAACAGCTTCAGTATCAATACCAGTTACGCCGGAGGGCACCACCAGTACTGTTGCACCCCAAGTGGCCACAACCACAGAACCTATCACCACAGCAGCTGAACTTCCCACCACTATTGGTGCGGAAGCTTTCTCTTTTCCCATACCCCATTTAGAACCAGGACAAGCAGAGCCACTGGACCAAACTTTTGATTTTGAGATGCCCGATGCATTCTCCAACGAGTTCCAGTTTTCAGAAGGACAAATGTTTTCTCAAGAATTTGAAAGGCCTAGCTACCCTACCACACCCAGGGATCAGCCACAAGGACAGATCGTGTCCAGCTCTGATGACGAAAGAACAGCAACCGATGACGATGAAGGAGACGACGAAGCTAGCCAGGGAACACATGAATCCCAAGAGCATGAACAGACAGATGGCCAAGGCCAACAAACAGACACACATGGGGATACAAGTACCCATGAAGATGAAACTTACGAAGCAGCAGCTTACACACTGGCTATCAAGAAGCTGTATAGAACTATGGAAAAAGTTTGGGCACGCAAAAAGCTGACAGAGGAAGAGAGTCAAACAATAATAGAACAAGAACTTATCACAGGCGGATTCGAAGACGCATACATCAAAGGATTCAAAGAGTTAGTCAAATCAGTAGGCTCCAACGAAGCACTCAGGTACTTGCAAAGAAAGCCACTACCACAGTTTGACCCCCGCAGAGTACGACTACTTTCAAAGCCCGGCAAATACATTCGTGTACCAACAGGAGCACAGTCTTCTGAACAAGCCAGGGAGGCACGCCTCGTCCCCGAAAGTTCGGTGGCAGTAGAAACCATCTTTGTATGTTCCCCACCCCGCGCTACAGCCGTACAAACCTCAGTAGTCACTGAAGTACCGACCACCCCAACCGCTCCTCCATCACCGCCCATTCCTCTAGCCTCCCCTCTTCACCCTCCTTTCCCCAGACCAACACCTTCATTCGCCGGAGATGTTGCCGAAATCGTCTTTACGACCACGCACCCCACAATTCCTGCACCCATTAGCCCTAGTCTACCCCCTCCCACACCTACCTTTCTATCCAACCCATTCCTCCATCCATCTTTTCCATCTTTCCGCATAACTCCAAGACCCCTATTTCCATTCCCACCACCATTAACCTTCTCCCCCGTCTCACCTCCCCGACCCACTGTAACCCCTCTTTCCCCTTTCCACCAAGCTGCTCCAGCCAGCTCCCCTGTAAATTACCCCTCAACCTTTGTAAATCCCGTATTTACACCAGCACGAGCACCCACGATCACACCCATATTCACTGTCACCGCACTAGACACGTCCACTGACATGGACATCTCACCACCCACAGCACCATCACTCACTTCACTCACGGCACAAACATGTTTAACCACATCACAATTTTCAACAATCACTACATCATCCACCTTCCCATCCCCATTCCCCGTTCCCGTTGCATCTACACCAACTGCATCTTCATTTAGCACCCCGTTAATACTATCACCCACTGTAGATAATGCATTCCGACAGATGTTCATGTGTATGATGCAAGTAAGAGATGAGTTCACATCTCTTGGTGATAATTATCAGCAGCTGCAGAGGACAACCAATGACTTACAGTCGCAGCTTAATTTATTGTCTATTGAGAATGCCTCTCTGAACACCCGCTACCAGGAATTACGCGAGGCTTATCACAAATTGGAACTAGAAAGCGAAGAAAAGACCAAGGAAGCCACTGCTGACCTGGATAACTTATTAAGAGCCCAGAAAGTCCGCAATGCAACGCTAACACGAAACATGGGCTTACTACGAAGACACCTAGCAGCCACCAAGGAAGAAAACCAGCGCTTACAGGATCAGAACAGCGAAAACTTAGAAGCAGCGCTCGACCACCCAGACCAACCGCTCAGTCCTAGCAGGTTCAAAGCCATTCGTTCAGACTCGATGAGGATGTTGCTAGACGATCATGTAAGATTACTAGATGAATACGACCGCATGAACGAGGAGTTGCAGAAACTCAAAGAAGATCACAAATTACTCCAGTTACCAGAACCGGCACACCACGACATACGAGCACCTGTGGACCCCTCTCCTGACCTTCTAGAGGAACTCAACTCATTACGGGCCCAGGTATCGACCCTTGAATCAAGGATTGCAGTATATGAAGCGCCACCAAGGCCAGATTCCCCACCTGAGCTTCCAGCTGAGGAAGAAACGGTCACCATCCCGGTGGAGGAAACGTTTGAAGAAGCGTACGAGCCACAACCCATCCCAGGCGGACGCGTCACGGCCGAAGGTCAGATGACGTACGAACTTCCGACCCCCGCGTGGATGAAGACTATTGAGGAACTTGGAACAACGCACTCAGCTAGAGTAGAGGCACAATTACATGCCATGGCGATGATAGAAGAAAAGATATTACAGTCTCCATTCTTTGCTCATTTGGCCCCGCGACGATACATATCTGGGCACGAGCTACAGTATAAACCGTATTTCATGTCAATGGTCGAATACCAGTTAGCCATTGAGAAAGAGACAGGTAAAAAACCATCGCATGCAACTCAATTCGAGGCGGATGATTTGCCACGAGATGCACAGCAAGGAAGGATCTATCAACCAGAGTGGCGAAAAAATTTACTACAGCAGTATCCAGAGATGATGAGTATATGGGTAAAGGCACCTTTGCACTTAAAGTACAACCCGTGTTGGGGACCAGTGCCACGACGCCGCTCCTGGACTGCCTTTGCTATTAAGGTACAAAACAATAAGCAGTGCCAAGACTGGTTGAATTACCCCTATTTTAAGCCACCCATTGAGTTACCAACTGTTGGCTACATGATGGCTACAATTCGCCACTGGCTCCCTAGATTAAAGCATATGGACGATATAGCAGCACATATGACTGTCAAAATCTTTGACATGATGCAAATGATTTTTAAAGTCTTCCGACGCGTCAAGGCACCACATGTCAACACCCCGGGCTTTGAGCATGGCAATTTCGATCTGGTATATGATATGAGTACAACGCCATCGCTACGGGTGTGTTATGCCTGGCACTGCAGAATAAAGTACCTATCGGCGTGCTACAAGCAGACATTCGAAGAGATGTTCACAACCGGCTTCTGGGAATACCATTCAGAGGTATTCATAAGCAGGCCTACACATTTATTACAATTATTTGCCTGTGAACTAATGGTCTATTCCACACACTATCAGCTCCCGCCACCGGAAGAACCGCAACCAATCGACTGGGAGAAACTCGAGGCAGATCTGGCCCGAGGCATTCGTATCTCCGAGCACACCCTCACTCAAGACCTCCTACAGAACTATATCCGGCAGACCTCACAGCAAGGTTCTGTCAGGGACGACAGAAGCGAGAGGGAGGGGGGTGTTGGAAGCAGCCAGAGGCACAGACGACACGGAAGCATGTAACGACGGAGTAGGGAGCCAGTCGAATCGTTTTTCAAAGAATTATGTTTTCAAATACTTTCCAAAAACCTCCAACAGTGATTTTTATCACTATTGTAACATATGTAACATAGAAAACCCCATTTTGTAATCCATAGCTCCATTTTGTGCAAGCCGAGGAGTCCTCGAGCTTGAGGAGCTTAGGTAGAACAAGCGTATCAATTTTCGTTATTTTTAGATGTCGTTTACCCTTCCAAATAGCATCTAGGACCTAATTTTTAACTATGCCGGTCACTAGATGTGAAACCGGTCAAAACTAGTCTAGAAACTATAAAAAGAGCTAGAGAGCTCATTTTTGAGGTTGGTTAGTGTTGGCTAGTGTGAGCTTAGAGTTCTTTTGAGTTTGTAATAGTGTTCTTGAGTAATAGAGCTAATTTCCCAACTTCCATTGTGTCTTGCTTATCTCTTCATTGTGTGTGTGTATGTGTGTGTGCATCTCGGTGCTTCTCACCTTCATTCTCACATCATCTCACATTCACGATCTTCATATCACTCCTATCTCTTCCGCGGATTGACAATTAAGGAGGTGAAGCTTCTTAACGTGGTTCACCATTGTGCTAGAGCAACACCATCACCTAGTAAAGGAACGGACGCCCCTTTACCCTTGCATAGTAATGTATCTTTAAAAAATAAAGATAATGAAGTAAATCCTCCTCATATTGCCATGAAGTCTAGAAGTCTGTCTTTTGCAAAAGACTTAAAACCACCTCAATTTTCAGGGGAAGATAAAGATCAAAACAAAGATGCAGTCACATTTTTAGAAAAATGGCAAGACTTGCATCAATTGAAAAACACCCCTGAAGCTTATCAAGTCTTAGAAACAAGTTTATCACTTGGACCTAAGGCTTATAAGTGGTGGATGAGCTTAAAGGAGGCTCAAAGAATCCCAGAAACTTGGAATCAATTTGATGGGGAAAAGGTCAGAGTCATGATAGATGACTCGGCCACCCACAATTTCCTAAATTACTCACTGGTGAAGAGATTAAAGTTGCCCTAGCAAAAGTCACCTCATCAGTATGTTGTATCTATGATGCAGGGTCAAGATAAGAAAGTCTGGGATACTATGATCTATAACCTCAAAATAGAATTTCAAGGTTATAAAGATAAATTAGACTTTCAAATCATGCACATGGAAAGAACTGATGTGGTTTTGGGTAGAGAATGGCTTTGGGGTTTAGGAAAAACACTTAAAAGAAGCTATCAGCTGAATACTTTGGAATTTGAGAGAAATGGAATCCGTTATCTAATTCAAGGAGAACATGATGTGCCCAGTACTCCTTTGATTTCTAGCATGGAGTTGAGAAAACTTGTAAATACCCAAAAAGCAGAAGTTTTTATGATACTTCCAACTGATGTAAACAATGTACATAATATAAATCCAATTTCTTATATCTTGTCTACTTTGTCTGAACATGAAAGGTTTAAGTTTAAGTTTTTGATAAATAATTCTCAGGATGTCTTTCCGGAAGAACTTCCCCATGGCTTACCTCCTTCTCGTGGGCAAGTCGACCATGCTATAGACTTGCTCCCAAGAACTAAGCCTATATGTAAATCCCCTTATAGACTCTCGTTTTCCCAGCACGCTCTCGTAGAGGGGTGTGAAGGGAGGCTGACGTTCATCTACAAGAATCGCGCTAACCTACCGTGTGACTGCACGCAAGGTGCTTCTAAGTATGCCTAGGGTCTTCGGTTGATTTTTTTCAGTTTAGGTGTGATAAAAACTATAGGTTTCTAATTTATGGGAGTGCAAATTAAGAACTATTTTTTTTAGACTAAGAGCCGTAAGGACGAGCGATTCTATATCTTTCTATAGCTTCTAATTGATAAGACAAAACTAAGTTCTCGCTTGTAATTTTATCCTTAACAAAGTCAACTTCTTCGTTTTCAATTTGATTTGAGTTAGGTTTTCTAACTAAATTAGGTGGGAATAAGTCTTTCTTGTCCTACGGTTCTGGCAAAACTATAATAATTAAAGGTAAAATTCTAGAAATAAGACGATCGTAATCTAACGTGTGTAAAGTTTCATTAACTACTTTAGCTTTCATAATTTCAATTATTATATTTTTGTTATTATTCGAACTATCAATTGAAGTCAGAAGTAGTGTTCCTATAATTAAGTTTTCTAATTCTTGATTCTTAATATCAGAATCGTTTGTAGATACTAGTTTAGAACTACTTGTAGATCCTATCTCTTTAGACATACAAAATAAAAAAATAAAGATCTCAATTAATTTTCAGAGAAATAGTATGAAGAATTTCAAAATCAATCTTATTTAAGCCTATACAAATCTTAATTATATCGAAAAGTGGAAGTGCTAGAAATCTTTAGGATTTTAAGCCTATACAAAACTTTATCATAAGTGCTAATACAATTCTCTTAATAGAAAATCTTATACAACTTAATAAACAATCTTCAAATCTCGTAATTTTGTGATCTTGAAATCTCGTATGCTTGTGTTCTCATATTCTCCTTTGTAATCTCTTCAATGATCTACAGAAGAGCATTAGCCAAAAACATAAGTATGTTTTTAATTAGCATAAAACACTCATTAATTTAGCATTCATAACTTAAACCTATACTAATACATGTATATAAAAACTTCTAACTACCTAACTTTCATGCATTTGAAGACATCTATGCAAATACACATTTGTTTATATGCAAACATGCATCAATTAACTTGTATTTAATATGTATTCACTAACTTACGTTTAACATTCATTAACATATACATGCATTATTTTACATTCTTACATGCATGCTTACCTACCTTAACATACACATGCATACATAAACTCATCCATACTTGCACATGCATACTCACACTCATACTATATGCATAAAGAGCTAAGAAGCTAATAAGGAGAATAAAATAAGAATTTTAGTGACATGTTTCAAGGATAGCTCAACAATCCACAAATCATAATGTCCAATATGAACTTAACAGTCCAAACCAAGTCTTTACGTTTGCATCAACTATAAATGAGGGATCATCCCCCATTCAAGCCCAATATATAAACCCCCATATAAAAGAAAAATGCGCAATATCAAACTATGAATAGATAAATAAACATAAGTCTATTGCTGACTATGCAAGTGTGTGTTCACACTAAGTCATATTAAAATACGTGGCTGACGATGAACCTAGTTAATACCTCTCTCTCTCTCTCTCTCTTCTCTCTCTCTCTCTCTCTCTCTCTCTCTCTCTCTCTCTCTCTCTCTCTCTCTCTCTCTCTCTCTCTCTCTCTCTCTCTCTCTCTCTCTCTCTCTCTCTCTCTCTCTCTCTCTCTCTCTCTCTCTCTCTCTCTCTCTCTCTCTCTCGTTTGGCTGAGCATGTGCCTGCGGCCGTCTGTTGCTGATAATTTCTGATTGATGGAGTGCTATTAGCGCAAAGCTTTCCATGTCTGCACTTAATCAAAGATTAAATTTCTACTCTTCCAAATAAAATGATCAATTGCAGATGCACTCATTCTGAACTGTAACAGAAAAAGAGTTGAAGCTCATGGCATGTGATCCAACAAAATAAACAATCTGCGCAATTTCTGATGTCTCGATATGTACATGAATTTATGACAACAACATCAGAAAGATCAATCGCTGTGTGCATTTCATTACTTAATAGTAAACGATTGATCGTTCGCGAATAGATTTCAAAATCTGACATGAAATATTTAACAATTATCAACTCAGCGCAGCTTTTAATCTTGCCATATACATATGTTCACTCTCTCTTCCTTTCTCTCTTAATCTCTTAGACCCTGCGCATGAGCTCTCTGATTGAAAAGAAATCTTCCGTATCCTTGACATTAGATGTGCTAAAGATGTGACACGACTTTCACCATCACCAATGTCTTCACCGTTCATGATATTAAGTGTATCCAGGCTTCATCTGACATACAGAAGCTTGCTTGTACATAAAAGATGCACAGATCAAAACAAGCCTGATGTATTTCCTTTGTTGAAGAAAAATAGCAACTGACATGCTGCGATGATACATCAAAAGACCTGCAGAACATTGCATCGTTGAAGACAATTAGAGAATCCGGTTCTTGCTGGCTAAAGAAGGTGTCAAACTTCGTGCGATCCTCCATGAGCTGATATGCTATTTACAAGTAATATAACAAACTGGATATTACAGAAAGCTGAGAATACTATCTACGATTAGCTACGAGAATAGAGCACGAGAGGTGATGATAAAATGACAAGCTACAAGAAGGAGATTGCACAGCGAATGGTTTTTCTCTACATCCGTGTTGTAGCATGCATCAAGAGAAGTCCTCGGAGATCTAGTTCTCTCTCCTACGCCTCTCTCTCTCTCTTTCTCTCTCTCTCTCTTCGTAAAGATTGTTAGATTAACTCAATTACACAGGTCATTAAAACTCTCTCCCTCTCTCCTCTCTCGGTTAGAACAAGAAAAAACCCGTATGCACCTGCAGAAGAGCATTAGCAAAAAAAACTCTTACGATCACACATATATAGATATGTTTTAGTTTACACGTATCAGTTATTACTAGTTAGTTTAACTAGTTAACTAGGTAGATTTCATGCATACTAACATTAACTAACACACACATTTAGTTAACTAATACACATAACTTAACTTCTACACATGTTTAAATTAATTCATTATTAAAAATTATTTTCTTTATTTATTAAACCAAATCACTTTATATAAATCAAAGATATATTATTTAATCTTTGACATGTATATTTATTTATATAATAAATATTTATCTATTTACTTATATATATAATAAACGTATGTATACTACATATATATATATATATATTTAATATTTTATCAATTATATACTCATATATATATATATATATATATATATATATATATATATATATATATATATATATATATATATATATTAATCTATATAATTTTAATGTTCTTGAATCATGTATAAGCTCATTAGGGTAAGTGTACATGAAGATGCACATTTAAAGCTTGCATAACATGGGTTTAATCATATGGTGCACATTTATTAAACCTTATAAATTTAATCACATAGGCACATCTTCAATCATATCAACATATATACACATATATGCTTACATAAGGAAAGCCAAACAAATCTTAGGTTTAGTTGAATTCACATACGTCATAGAACTCCATATATATATTCATAGGCACATAATTATCTTTATATAATTATGGATATACATAAATCACTTAGAAATGAACATAAAAAGTGAAGATTCCAAGTTTCTAGTTCAATTCTAGAATCTATACAAGAGCATGCTGAAAAAACATGGGAGGAATTTGGAAAGGAACTTCATAAAATGTTCTACATCCAGGATTTTAGCCAGCACAGTCGAGAAGGTTTTTTGAGGGGGTTAAACTTTGTTAAGAGCAATGAGTCTTTAACTCATCTTCACGGTGAGTTTATGAGACGTCTCGCTCAACTTCCCGAAGATGATAGAAATGCTATTAATCCAGATGTAATTATATATTTTCTTAAGATACTTAATCCTGAAGATAGGGCCGAAATTGAAAGACGAATAGAGGAGCCAGGAAAAAGGTATGGGCTAACTGATGACTGGGAGAAAGTCAAAAAAGAGATAGAGGCTGTTGCTCAAATGAAGCAAAGGCAAACGATTTTGTATGCTAAACCTAATGCTTCGCAGCCTAGAGAGACTCCTGCTATAAGGCAAGTTGATATGCCAATGCCTGCTGCTACGACTACGGCTAATAATGCTATGACTATTAAGCTTTCTAATTCTTGATTCTTAATATCAGAATCGTTTGTAGATACTAGTTTAGAACTACTTGTAGATCCTATCTCTTTAGACATAGGAAATAAAAAAATAAAGATCTCAATTAATTTTCAGAGAAACAGTATGAAGAATTTCAAAATCAATCTTATTTAAGCCTATACAAATCTTAATTATATCGAAAAGTGGAAGTGCTAGAAATCTTTAGGATTCTAAGCCTATACAAAAGTTTATCATAAGTGCTAATACAATTCTCTTAATAGAAAATCCTATAAAACATAATAAACAATCTTCAAATATCATAATTTTGTGATCTTGAAATCTCGTATGCTTGTGTTCTCGTATTCTCCTTTGTAATCTCTTCAATGATCTGCAGAAGAGCATTAGCCAAAAACATAAGTATGTTTTTAATTAGCATAAAACACTCATTAATTTAGCATTCATAACTTAAACCTAAACTAATACATGTATATACACATTTGTTTATATGCAAACATGCATCAATTAACTTGTATTTAATATGTATTCACTAACTTAGTTTAACATTCATTAGCATATACATGCATTATTTTACATTCTTACATACATGCTTACCTACCTTAACATACACATGCATACATAAACTCATCCATACTTGCACATGCATACTCACACTCATACTATATGCATAAAGAGCTAAGAAGCTAATAAGGAGAATAAAATAAGAATTTTAGTGACATGTTTCAAGGATAGCTCAGCAATCCACAATCATAATGTCCAATATGAACTTAACAGTCTGAACCAAGTCTTTACGTCTGTTGCTGATAATTTCCGACTGATGGAGTGTTATTAGCGCAAAGCTTTCCATGTCTGCACTTAATCAAAGATTAAATTTCTACTCTTCCAAATAAAATGATCGATTGCAGATGCACTCATTCTGAACTGTAACAGAAATAGAGTTGAAACTCAACAAAATAAACAATCTACGCAATTTCTGATGTGTCGATATGTACATGAATTTATGACAACAACATTAGAAAGATCAATCGCTGTGTGCATTTCATTACTTAATAGTAAACTATTGATCGTTCGCGAATAGATTTCAAAATTTGACATGAAATATTTAACAATTATCAACTCAGCGCAGCTTTTAATCTTGCCATATACATATGTTCACTCTCTCTTCCTTTCTCTCTTAATCTCTTAGACCCTGCGCATGAGCTCTCTGATTGAAAAGAAATCTTCCGTATCCTTGACATTAGATGTGCTAAAGATGTGACACGACTTTCACCATCACCACGGTCTTCACCATTCATGATATTAAGTGTATCCAGGCTTCATCCGACATATAGAAGCTTGCTTGTACATAAAAGATGCACAGATCAAAACAAGCCTGATGTACTTCCTTTGTTGAAGAAACATAGCAACTGACATGCTGCGATGATACATCAAAAGACCTGCAGAACGTTGCATCGTTGAAGACAATTAGAGAATCCGGTTCTTGTTGGCTAAAGAAGGTGTCAAACTTCGTGCGATCCTCCATGAGCTGATATGCTATTTACAAGTAATATAGCAAACTGGATATTATAGAAAGCTGAGAATACTATCTACGATTAGCTACGAGACTAGAGCACGAGAGGTGATGATAAAATGACAAGCTACAAGAAGGAGATTGCATAGCGAATGGTTTTTCTCTACATCCATGTTGTAGCATGCATCAAGAGAAGTCCTCGGAGCCCTGGTTCTCTCTCCTATGCCTCTCTCTCTCTCTCTCTCTCTCTCTCTCTCTCTCTCTCTCTCTCTCTCTCTCTCTCTCTCTCTCTCTCTCTCTCTCTCTCTCTCTCTCTCCGTAAAGATCGTTAGATTAACTCAATTACACAGGTCGTTAAAACTCTCTCCCTCTCTCCTCTCTCGGTTAGAACAAGAAAAAACCCGTACGCACCTGTAGAAGAGCATTAGCAAAAAAAACTCTTACGATCACACATATATAGATATGTTTTAGTTTACATGTATCAGTTAGTTACTAGTTAGTTTAACTAGTTAACTAGGTAGATTTCATGCATACTAACATTAACTAACACACACATTTAGTTAACTAATACACATAACTTAACTTCTACACACGTTTAAATTAATTCATTATTAAAAATTATTTTCATTATTTATTAAACCAAATCACTTTATATAAATCAAAGATATATTATTTAATCTTTTACATGTATATTTATTTATATAATAAATATTTATCTTTTTACTTATATATATAATAAACGTATATATAGTACACACACACACACACACACACACACACACACATATATATATATATATATATATATATATATATATATATATATATATATATATATATATATATATATATATATATATATATATATATATATATATATATATATATATATATATATATATATATATATATATATATATATATATATATATATATATATATATATATATATATATATATATATATATATATATATATATATATATATATATATATATATATATATATATATATATATATATATATATATATATATATATTTTATCAACTGTATACTCATATATATATATATATATATATATATTAATCTATATAATTTTAATGTTCTTGAATCATGTATAAGCTCATTAGGGTAAGTGTACATGAAGATGCACATTTAAAGCTTGCATAACATGGGTTTAATCATATGGTGCACATTTATTAAACCTTATCAATTTAATCACATAGGCACATCTTCAATCATATCAACATATATACACATATATGCTTACATAAGGAAAGCCAAACAAATCTTAGGTTTAGTTGAATTCACATACGTCATAGAACTCCATATATATATTCATAGGCACATAATTATCTTTATATAATTATGGATATACATAAATCACTTAGAAATGAACATAAAAAGTGAAGATTCCAAGTAATTGTTCAATTAATCATCCAATCTCTATTCAGAACATATTTTTCTCTTTTTCCTGCAGGAACCCAAGAGAAGAGTTTAGTCAAATTAAATCAAAGTATTAAAAAAAAATATGAGAGCGATATATCTTTTAAGCAACTCTAAAGCAAAATATTTTTATTTTCCCATATGACAAATCAAGTGCCCCCACCAAACCTGCACATCGCCCTCGATGGGCCAACCTACAGTTCAATATGAAAGCAGTATCAAATTCTTTTAAAAAAAATATTTCTTAAAGTATTTTTAAACTTATATGAAATATGCTCCTAAAGGTAAGTACATCTTCTGATAGTCAAGAAAAACCTTTTAAAATTATGCAAACTTGAATCATAAACGTTTTCGTTCAATGCATGAAATTGAAAACAAGTTTCAGAAAGTCCCATAGAAATCAATCAGACAGTTGTGGTACTTGCTTTTCTATTAACCCGTTCAAAAGTAATAAGATGCATCTAACTAATTCCTCTATAGCATCTATTAACCCGTCCCTAGCCACTCGCCATAAGATGCATCTAACTAATTCCTCTATAGCATAAATCCGCCTCATATTGCCCGTATAGAATTTCAGAAGTGGTTTCGAGACCACAACTGAATCATGATAACTTTTTTCTTTTCTTTTCTTTTCTTTGTTTTTCTTTTTCTTTTTTTTAATTTTCTTTTTCTCATCTTGCAGTAGCCATTAATATACTGCTTGATGTTCTCATTTTTCTCTTTTCTTAATTTTTCTTCACAACTTTTTTGTTTAAGGGGAAAGGCTTAACCCCTACTCAGAGCAGAGGTTCTAGAGGAATGCTATAGTGGGAACTAGGATCTCATTAGTGACATGGTTTGGAAGTTAAAGTAGTCTACCTATATAAAATAAAATTACTTCTACTAGGAATCGTAAGTGTTACCTCTCCTATCCTTATGAAAGCCATAGGGTCTCTAATTCTTATCTTCTCTTCACACACATCCCTAATTCAGTTTTAAATTCATTATTTCATAATTTTAAAATCTTCCTTTCCTATCAGAAGGATGTACATACAATTTTTCTAATTCCTACTATACTCGAAGCACTGAGCTTAACAAGTAGGAGGAGTGTGAACAAAAATAGAAGGTTTTTATTGATTCTTGAACTTGGAAGTAGACTGTTTTGAATCAATCATTTCTCACATCATTTCCAAAGTACATAGGCACTTGTTTAGTGTCATTGGAAATCTAAGAGGGCCTACAACTCAACTCTGAAGCAAAAGAGGGTTAGTGGAACAAAACAATCACAAATTGATGATTACAAAGAGCTTGAAGCAAGTCTATGATTAGATTGAAGTGAAAGAAGTCATTTGAGAAAGAAGAGATCTCACTAGTGAAGCTTGTATACATATGTACATTACAGTTGGAAATTCTTGTAATTTGAGTATAGATAATCCTTAGAATGATAAGGAGTAATGTAATAGACACGGGATAAGTCTAGAACCATATGTATATAACTCAATGATGTAAAGAAATAAAACAGAGAGAGTCATTAGAAGACAAGTGTCATAGAGATAGATGTGAAGAGAGTCATCTTCAAAAAGTAGCAACGAGTATTTCGTAGATTTCTCTCAGTCTGATCATGTGGATTAGAAATTCTTTTGTACACATCTAACCTAGAAGTTAATGAAGCTATGTTCAAAGTTTCATGATCTAATTCCTTTCATGCCATGAGTATGATCAATAGGAACATGTGTATGTAAAGTCTCCGGGTAGACCTCTCAGAGCCATGCACTTTTTCATGTCAATGTTTTGCTTAGATCTCAGTGCACACTGTAAAGTTTTTGATGAGTGAGCATTCAAAATCTAAGTTAGAAGGTAAAGAATCTATGGCTAAAAGCATTTAGCAAAACAGGATCTATGCTGTGAGAAATCAACCTTAGAAGTTACCTATGTCAAAGTCGCTTGTTAGGACATTACTGACATACTTTTGATCTTAAGGATCAAATTAAAGTTTTAATGATTCTTTTGAAGAAATCATGGTTCATATGATTGCACAAAGATAGTATGGAGATATGTCTTCATTGATTCGAAGAAATCTGAAGACATGTGCAGATAATGAAGTCAATCTTTGAAGCAGACTTTTGAAGGATGGAGATTTTCACTCGGAGAAGTGATAGTTGAAAGTTTTGGTAAATGAAGATAACATTTGTGTAAAGGTTGGTCCATAACTGATATAGAGGCGATCTTAAATCAGTATAGATCAAACCTTTCGAGATTTAGAGGTCTCCAACACATATGGAGCCTTTCAAAGGTTATGCCAATGAGTTAAGCATACGTGAGATAATCAAGTATGTAGGCTTGGGCTTAATTGCACCAACAGCTCCCCCTCAAGCCCAACATGCTTGATCTTCATTGCTCCTTAATTTCTTGCAAACCAGTCATCAATTTGAACCTGTTCATCTTTGTTCCATCCAATGCCTTCGTGAGTATATCTGCACATTGTAAATGAATTGATACATAGGATAGTTGGATATCCTTGCTAAGAAATTTTTTGTTACATAATGATATTGCACTTCAATGTGTTTAGTCCTTGCATGGTATATAGGATTAGCAGCCAAATGAAGTGAACTAGTGTTATCTCCAAAGATAATTGGAGTGTAGGAATGTATCTCCAAATCTGCATATAATTGATTAAGCCACATAGCTTCCTGAGTTGCATTTACCAAATCTCTATATTTTGCTTCTGTGGAAGATAATTCCATAGTTGGTTGCTTCTTGGATGACCAAGATATGAGCTTTGAACCTGCAAAGGATAGGTACCCTGAAGTGCTCCTCCTATCATCCTTGGAGCTAGCCTAATTTGCATCAGAATACATCTTTATATCTATGTTAGACGTGAAGGGATAGAATAACCCTTCAATCATTGTACCCTTTAGATACTTAAGCACCCTCTTTGTAGCTTCCATATGAGGCTTCATCGGTGCATGCATAAACTGACTCAATGTACTTAGTGCATAGGCAATGTCCACTCTTGTTAGAGTAGCATAATTGAGACTTCCCACAAGTTGTTGGTAACTTGTAACATCATCAAGTAGTTCACCTTCATGTGAACTCAATTTATGGTTGAGCTCCATAGGAGTACCTACAACTTTGGTGTTCTCCATCTTAAACTTTACCAACATATCATGTATGTACTACATTTGGGTGATGAATATACCAAGAGAAAGAAGGTTAATAAACCTAGATTAGTGATTTTGAATTCCTTCATTAATTGAGCCTTGACCTACTTGATACCATCAGAATCATTCCTTGTAATAATGATGTCATCTACATAGACACGTAAGTAAATAACTTCTGATTTGTTCTTCTTAACAAATAGAGAAGAATCTCCCTTGCTTGCCACAAAGCCTTGGTCTTGCAAGTAAGTAACATGCCTATGGTTCCAAGGTCTAGGAGCTTACTTGAGACTATAGAGTGCCTTCCTATGCTTGCATACATGTCCTCTTTTATCTTCATCTTCAAAACCTGGTGGTTGTGCCATATACACTTCTTCTGATATCCATCCATTTGAGAATGCATTCTTGACATCTAATTGATATAAATTCCAATTTTTAGAAGCAACGAGGCTTACCAATACCCTGATTGCTGCCATCTTTGCCACAGGTGAAAATGTTTCTTCACAGTCTACTCCATGTGTTTGGGCAAATCCCTTTGCCACTAAACTTGCCTTGTACATGTTTATAGAGCCATCAGAGTTCTTTTTTATTTTGTATATCCACCTTGAACCAATTACCTTCATATCTGGCCTCTTGGGAACTAGATCCCAAGTGTGATTTTCTTGTAATGCTTCCACTTGCTCTTGCATGGCTTCTCTCCATTCTTTCTTCTTCCTAGCCTCTTCAAATAAAGAAGGCTCTTCTGCCATAGAATCTTTAGTGATATACACAGAGTGCTTTGTGACTAGGGATGTATCATATCCATACCTTATGGGCTTCTTGCTTTCTCTTTGTGATCTCCTTAGTGATTGATTTGAAGACTTTGGTAAGACTTGCCTCTTGACTTCCAAGCCTTGAGATCAACCTGTTCTTCATCTTCTAAGTTGATTTTGTCTGCTAAGTGTTGCTCTTCTTGGGTGAGGGTTGGAAAATCATTTTCCAAGTCATATGGTAACCTAATTTCCCTGCAATCATCTTCTAACCATGAATTATTTTCAGCAAATACTACATCCCTACTAACCATGAATGCTTTGTTAGTGGGATTATATAGCCTATACCCCTTTTGATTTTGATCATACCCAATAAATATACATTTCTGAGCCTTAGGGTCAAGTTTTCCTCTGATTTGTGAGGGGATGTGTACATAGGCAATGCATCCAAATATTTTGCAGTGATCCAATGAAGGTCTCCTACCATTCCATGCTTCATATGGTGTCATACCATCCAATGATTTGGATGGAAGCCTACTGACCAAATAGGTGGTTGTGGAAATAGCCTCTCCCCATAAATAATTAGGTAATTTTCTCTCATTTAACATAGACCTAGTAGCTTCAACAATTAACATGTTCCTTCTCTCTGGCACTCCATTCAATTCAGGAGTGTATCTAGTTGTTGCTTCCCTCTTTATGCCTCTGTCCTATAGAAATAAATCAAACTCATGTGAAAAGTACTCACCACCTCCATCAGATCTGATTCTCTTCAAGCTCCTTCCTGTTTGGTTTTCAACTAGTGCCAAGTACTTCTTGAAACATGTAAATACCTCATCCTTATGCTTCATGAAATAAAGGATTGTCCATCTACTGTAATCATCATTATGAGACACATAGTAACTTGAACCTGAGATGGATGGGTCTTTGCTAGGACCCCACACATTAGTGTGTACCAGCTCCAAATAGTCTTCATGGATGTACCCTCTTCTGTTGAATGGTTGCCTATGGGCTTTGCAAAATTGGCAAGCTCCACATTTATATATCATGTGTTGCTTGGTCACATCGGAATGCCAAGCACACTTTGTTCCCTGCACATTTGCTTCAGATTTCTTTCTCCTATGTGCCCTAGCCTTTTGTCTTCAAATTCAAATGTAAATAATCTACATGTCTTCTCACCTTTGGCAATCCTTTTGAAGCCTCATTGGGGGTCTTCCACATATGATCCATGCTTAGTGAACATGACCTGTAAACCTTTTTTCACAATCTGCCCAGCACTAATTAGGTTTTTGGTTATGGTTGGCACATACATAACTTTTCTCAAGAGATTCATACTACCATCAGATGTTTTGACATTTCCAATTTTCTTAACTGAATGTTTGGAATCATCACCTATTTGTACCTCATGCTTTCCTTTGGGTTCTTCAAGATCAGATAATAGAGCTACATTTCTAGCCACATGAATTGAACAACCTGAATCAATGTAGAAAAGATGTTCATCATCTTTACCTTGCTTGGATGTCATGTTCATGATGAGTAAAGAGTCTTCTTGGTCTTCAGTATAGTTGTCGTAGTCCCTTCTTCTTCTGAAGTTTCCTTGATAGTTGTTGTTGTTGTAGCCTTGATTGTAGTTATGGTTGTACTTGCCTCCACCATTGTTGTACCTGCCTCTAGATTGTCCGTAGCTACCTCTATGGAAGCCTCTTCCCCTTTGGTTCCTTACATTTTTGTAGCATTCTTCTGTAGTGGATTGTTGAGACCACAAATGTTGCATGGTGACTTATTGTGGGGTCTCCCCCTTCTTGCTTTCCTCCTCTACCCCTTCCTCTAGCACCTCTTCCTCTTCATGCATAATTAGCTTGAGAGGTACTAGCCTTTTCTTCACGTTTCTTGCTTTTACCTTTATTCTTAGCTTTATTCTTATTTGTATAAAGGGTAGAATATTGGTTACCTCTTATGTTGTCACCATTTCCATTGAGCTTTGTCTCGTGGGTGAAGAGTTGCCCCATCAAGGTGTTGAGATCAGGTATTTGCATATCCATGTAGAGGTCCATTGCTATGGTGAAGGACTCCCACTTGTCATTAGCTTTAATTCCATTGATGATTTGCCTCACTATGTGCTCTTCCTCTATCGCTTCTCCAATGCTTGCAAGTTGGTCAACCACATCTTTCATTTTGGTTACATAGTTGTTTCTTTAGGGTTGTGAACTCCATCCATAATTGATTCTTCCTAGCTCTTGTGTTTGAGGAGAAATATGAAGAAAGAACTTCCCAAGTCTCTTGGGAGGTGTTGCAATTTCTAACATGTGGTAACAAGAAATCAGAGATTGAGTTTAGCAAGTAGGACTTGGCAAGAGCATCCTTTGCACACCATGTGGTCAACCTCTCTTGCTCTTCCTTTGTTGGTTGATGCTTGCTTCTGAAGATTGGCATCTCTTCATCTCCTGAGATGTATCCATATAGAATTCTCCTTTGAAGGTATGCTTGCATCTTTAGTGACCATCTTGGGTAGTTGTTCCTATCCAATTTGTCAATGAAGGATGGAAATCCATCTCTCATCGTGATTGTGCTTGCTCTGATACCATTGTTGGAGGAGATGGTGGATAGTCACAAGAGATGAAGTGGTGTAGCTAGATCCTGCTTCACACTTGCTAAACGTGTTGGTTGGAGAGTGTTATGGGCCTCTTTAGTTAGCTAATAAGCATAAATAATCACATATGTTTCTTGGAAGATGATCCACTAATTATAAGATCAAAACAGATATGATAGAGGATAGTGCAAGATCCACTTTTACAAAAGTAAATGTGAAGTGAATTTACAAGAGGTTAAACATATGGAGCCTTTCAAAGGTTATGCCAATAAGTTAAGCATAAGTGAGATAATCAAGTATGTAGGCTTGGGCTTAATTGCACCAACAAAAATCCCATATTTAGATCAAGATTTAGAATTAATATTTTTGATAGACCACTTGCATTCAGGTATCTCCAATACCTACTTTTCCCCCTTGTATTTCTGAAAACATTTCTAGAGCTCCCTTAATTCCTACTCCCACTTGAGGCTGAACTTCAAAATACCATATTTATAACTCAACGAGCTTTCCAACGAGCTCAAAATCACTCAAAAGAAAGTTTGTATGAGAATGTTATGTCCAGTCAGGCTTCTGGGGGTCAAAACAGGCAAATAACACCTCTCAGAGAATCACAATTTTTTGCAAATCAGGCAGCCAAAAAGTTTGTGTTTTTCTCTATGCATGCAACAACTAGAGAATCGTGATTTTCTCAAAATATATCAAGCAGAGAATCGCAAATTTCTCAAATCTTTCAGTCCAAGAAATTGTGATTCTCTCAAAATCACTAAGTAGAGAATCGCAAATTTCTCAAATATTTAAGTCCAAGAAATTGCGATTTTCTCAAAATCACTAAGTCCAAGAAATCGTGATTTTCTCAAAATCACTAAGTCCAAGAAATCACAATTTTTGCAAAATCACTAAGTCCAGGAGATCACGACTTTCTTAAGTTCCACTAAATCAAGAGAAGCGTGATTTTCTTGAAATTCTAGGTGTAGGGAATTGCGACTTTCTCCAAATTCGTAAGTCTAGGGAATCACGATTCTCTCAAATCCTCTCTCAATCCAGAGAATCACAAATTTCTCAAAGTCCAAAATGCAGAGAATCACAAATTTCTCAATTTTCCCAAGTCCAAGGAATCACGATTTTCTTGAAATCTACAAGCCGAGGATCGCGATTTTCTCAAATTTTCTAAGTCTAGAGAATTGCAATTTTCTCAAACTCCAAAATGCAAAGAGTCACAAATTTCTCAAATGCACTAATCTAGCGGATCGCGATTTTCTCAAATTTTCTAAGTCTAGAGAATCGTGATTTTCTCAAACTCCAAAATGCAAGGAATCGCAAATTTCTCAATTTTCAAAGAATCATGATTTTCTCAAATGCACTAATTTGGAGAATCGTGATTTTCTCAAAATGCACAAGCAAGAGGATCTCAATTTTCCCAAACTTTTGAAGTCCAGGGAATTGCAATTTTTTCAAAATGCACAATTCCAGAGAATCGCAATTTTCTCACTTTCAAAGAATCGCAATTTTCTCAAAAATTATTAGGCGAGAAAAAAAATTGAATTTTCCAGAGAATCGCAATTTTCTAAGAGAGCTGTCATTTTTTGAGTTTTTAAACGGGAATTTTGAATTTTTGCATTGAGCCCCAAATGTGCAAAAAATCATGAAAAACACAAGCACATGCACTCCCAAGCACTTCCTAGATCTTTCTTGCACTCCCACACATGAGAAATGATGTGAAAATGGTGAAACTGCACAAAAATGAAACAATTCTATGAAGATGAAGATGGATTAAGATGGTGATGATGATGATGATGAAGATGGGGAAGAAAAATCAGAAAATGACTATTTTTTACCTTCCAACATCGGACATCTATGATCTTACCATCACAATGCTCATCCTTGAGCAATGCTCCCCAGTAATGGCCGAAATTTCGTGTAGCTCAAGCATGAGTACCACCTCCTTTACTCATCAATCCACGGAGACGTGAGTAGGATATCAAGATCGTGAGGGATTATGGTCAGCAAATGTGAGTGACAAGCACATACATGCACGCACACACACACATGCACACAAGGCAAGATCAAAGAGAGGAACAATGGAAAGCTTCAATTGCACAAGAACTCTCTTAAAAAAGCTCAATTCTCTAACAAGCTAACCTCCAATATGTTAACCCCAAAAATGAGCTCTCTAGCTCTTTTTATAGTTTTTAGACTAGTTTTGGCCCTCTCCAAACCTAGTATCTAGCCTAGTTAAAAATTAAGTTCCAAGGCTTATTTGAGGGCTCAAACGAAGTCTAAAAATTATGAAAATATACATATGGATACTTCTAATGCTCCTCAATCTTGAGAGCTCCTCTTGCACAAAATGGAGCTACAAAAAGGTGAAGTGATATTTACAATGGTTTTAGTGATCAAAATCACTCTTTTTGTAGGGGTTTCTTCTGAAAATTTGACATACACTACTTGGAGCTCCCTACTTGCTCCTTCTTCTTGTGTGTCCACTTCTTCCACATGTTCTTGCACCTCATTCCTAACCTTGAGTGCTAACTGTCCTCCTCTCTTATCATTGACCACACAGCTCATATAGGACAAAGCTCATACTACCTAGAGAGAGAGATAGAGAGAAAGGTAGAGAGAAAGAGGGTTGTAGAAATCAAAGTCAACTACAGAGATCGAGATGGTGGGTGGATTCATAGAGAGAGCACATGGGTCAATTTACAGAGAGATCACATGGGTTGATTTGCAGAGAGAGCACATGGATCGATTTGCATAGAGAGCATATGGATAGCGAGACTTGAGTCACAACTAGTAGAGGTGGCAGAGAGAGAGCGGGAAGACAAACACGAGGGCTATTGTAGAGAACAAAG
This sequence comes from Ceratopteris richardii, assembly GCA_020310875.1. NCBI lineage: Eukaryota > Viridiplantae > Streptophyta > Polypodiopsida > Polypodiales > Pteridaceae > Ceratopteris > Ceratopteris richardii. The sequence continues at coordinate 134,075,556 of CM035411.1, forward strand.
CTATGGAGAGAGAAAAGAGAGGGAGAGAGATAGAGAGAGAGTTTGTTGTAGAGAACGAAGCTATGGAGAGAGAGAGAGAGAGGTATGCATGCTAAATGAGAGATGAAAGAGAATCTACAAAGAGAGAGAGAGAGAGGAGCTTGTGAGATGGAGGATAACAATCATAAAAAGATGGATCCATCCAAGGAGATGAACAACAGTGTTAGTGTTGTTTCTAGAGTGGGGTTGTCGCCATCATCAGCTTCCCCACCCATAGAGATACCACCTAGTGATTGTCCTCCTCTCTTACTTCTGACCATAGGGATGATATAGGACAATGCTTCTGACAGACATCAAACAGGGTCAGAGAGAGAGAGGGGGAAGACAAAGATTTCTTCAATGTGGTGGCCACCATCATTAGCTTCCCCTCTCGTAGAGATATCACCTAGTGATTGTCCTCCTCTCTTACTACTAACTACGGAGATGATATAGGACAAAGCTTCTAACAGACATCAAACAGGGTTTGTTGATATATTTAGATAGTGATGTGTGAACACTCTAGGACCGCTAGGGCACTTTTTCCCCTATTTAGGAGGCTTTTTTTCCCCTTGGCTTGTATATATGCCTATTGCCCTAACAGGCTACTTATCTTTGTACATTCTAGTGGTAATACATTCAGTATTGTGTGTTGTGCTCCAAGCTTCATCTTCTTCCTAGTGTTGTTTGCCTGCTTCCACAGACCTCAAACTCCAACAATTGGTATCAGAGCAAGTCGCTGCTTCATCTAGGGCATCATCGACACCCCTCTACTTATAGTCTCAGAATCGCACAAAATTTAGTGAGCATACTCAAGGTGCTGAAATCACGATTGTAGCTTGTTTCGGCCTCCGAATGCTCTATCCTAGCACTTGTGTAGGCTATTTTGTCTTTTTGCGCCAAACTCGTCAAGGTAGTTTTGTTCAATGTTTTCATATACAACCCTTTTTTTGCATCAGGGTATTTTAGTCAATGGCCATGGCTAAAAGCAGTGATGTATTTTGTATGTTGGTTGTTGAGGATAAGTTGGATGGTACGAATTACCCATTGTGGGTTTATATGATGCATCATGTATTGGTCGCGAAAGGACAATGGAATATTGTGTAGGGTGTTGAAAAACATCCTATTACACTAGAGTTACTGAAGTTGATGCAGATGGCATCAAAGATGATGATATTCTACAGCTTCCTCTTTGTGTTGCGGATCCTATTGCACCTACTATAGAGAAAATTCATTGAGTTGGCAGAGATGCTCAGGCACATGCATTGATAGCCTTGTCTATCAAATGTGCCATTATTCCTCACATTTGCTCTTTCAGAATAGCTAAGGATGCTTGGGATACACTTACCACATTGTATCAGGCTAGGAATGAGGCTCGTATTGTGTAGCTCTGAAAATAGTTGGAGAGTGAGCACATGAATGAAGGTGATTCTATGGACAGTTTTCTAACAAAGATCAAAGACTTGAAGGAACAATTGATTTCTACTGATGAAGTTATACGAGATAGCACACTTGTGCAGATCGTTCTGAATGGTCTTCCTGATTCCTATCAGAGTTTTGCTTCTACTCTTCATTTGATGATGAAAGTCAATCCAAATTCCTTGACATTTGAGGAGTTAGTCTCTGTTCTGTTGCAAGAAGATCAGTCTAGGTAGAATCGATCCATTATGCATGTTGCAGATCAAGCTTTCCTGGCTAGTCAGAAGGGCAAAGGTAAATGGAGCTCATCTACTAGTAAGCAGAAATATGCAAATGCTGCACATTTGAAGAAGGAGGAAAAAGATGAGAAGAAATCAGAAAAGTAGAAAATCTTTTGTAAGTATTGTAAAGGAAATGATCATGTCGTAAAGAACTATTTAAAATTGGCTGGAAAAGAGGCAAAGAAAAAAGAGGCTCGAATGGTCATTGTTGAGCCCTCTACACCAAAAACAGGGTCTGCTAATCTTGTGCAGAATGAAGAATGGGTGTTTACTAGTGTTTGTAGTTTTGACCCATCTTCTCATGAGCAATGTATGTCTGCAATAGACTCAGATGTTTGGTATTTTGATAGTGGGGCAACCAAACATATTACCTCACAGTGCAGTTTCTTCACTTCACTTGAGCCTGCCCTTACAAGGAATACTATCACATGCACTAAAAAATCCTCTTATCCTATCATGGGAGTTGGTAAGATCATTCTAATTACTGCTGATGGAAGTTCTTTCACTTTGTTGGATGGTTTATTTGTGCCAGGGATCAAGAAAAATGTGTTATCAGTTTTAGCATTAGCCAAGATTGGCTTGGTTGTGAAATTTCCTTGATGATAGATGTATATATAGTTCATGATTTATCAAATGACGATGTGATTATTGCTTTTGGCATTTTATGTCGTGGGCTATATAAGCTCGTAGACTATGAATTTTTTTTGAATGATTCAAGATGTGTAGTACATGATTCTCAGACTATGTCAGATGCAAAGCTTTGGCATGCATGCTTTGGTCATCTGAATTTCACTAGTTTGCTATGCCTGCAAAAATTTGAAATGGTGTCCTATTTGCCCAAAATTGAGGCACCCAAGTAAACATGTTTGTGAAGGCTGTATTTTGGGAAAAATGCAGTGTTCCTCCTTTCCAAAAGATGGTTCAGTTTGAGCTACTAAAAAATTGCAGCTTGTTCACAGTGATTTTTGTGGTCCTATACAAACACCCTCTTTTGGAAGTTATCTTTACTTCGTGATTTTCATTGATGATTTTTCTAGGCATGCATGGGTATATCCATTGAAAGCAAAGTCTGAAGTGTTTATGTGCTTCAAAGAATTTTTGGTTTTGGCTAAAAATCTGTCAGCATGTAAAATGGGCACCCTCCGTTCTGATCGGGGGGGATATATGTCTTCTAGTTTTAATGCATTTTTAGTTGAATGTGGGATAAAACATTAGTCTACAGTGTTTTATACACCTCAGCAGAATGGAGTTGTTGAAAGGAAGAATAGGTCACTCATGGAAATGGCAAGGTGTATGGTCAAGAGTCAGGGTTTACCACATAGTTTCTAGCTTGAGGCTATTATGTGTGCACCATATGTACTTAATAGGTGTCCCACTAAAGCAGTGCAGTCTATCACTCCATATGAGGCTTGGCATGGTCGCAAGCCATTTTTTGCTCATCTATGTGTTTTCGGTTGTTTGGCATATGCATTAGTGCCTGAACAACAACGTACAAAATTGGATGATAAAGCAGTGAAATGTATTTTTGTTGGTTACAGTTCTGAAAGTAAATGCTATCGTCTGTATCATCCACAAACTAAATGCATTTTGGTTAGCCATGATGTTGTTTTTGTGGAAGATCCTATTCAGCCATTACTTTCATGTACTAAGGAGACATCTGTTAGCTCCAAAAACATGTATAATACATCGTTGCCTCTTTTTACACGTGGTTAGTCTAGTGCTAGTCCAAATGAGGCAACTTCTCAACCTTTAGAGGTTTCATGTGATGATGCAAACCATTCCATTTCTAATGCAAATTTACATGATGCACTTGTTGATGATAGAGCTGATATTGAGGAGGAAAAAAATATGCTAAAATGGCTAGTGTAGACTTTGTGTGACAAAAAATTAGATGCACCTCTATCATATCATACTCGTTCAGATCTCATAGTGCCTCTTTTGCATCAGATTGCTATGCTATGGTTGCCTCTAATCTCTGTGATGAGACTAAGCATGTTTTGTTTGATGAAGCATAAAATTCTGAACATTGGATGGTTGCAATGGAATCTGAATATGATGCTATCATGAAAAAATGATACCTATTCTTTATGTGACTTGCCTGCTGGCAAGAAGGCCATTGGCACTAAGTGGGTATACAAGTTGAAGCATAAACTTGATGGAATAGTTGACAGGTATAAGGCTAGGCTTGTTGCAAAGGGTTATGCACAAGAAAGATGCAATGATTTTGATGAAACATTTTCTCCTACATGCCAAATGACTATTGTTCGTAGCATAGCTCATCATGGTTGGAATGTACATCAATTGGACATTACAACTACATTTCTGAATGCTAACTTGCATGAAGAAGTGTATGCTTTTCAATCCCATGGCTTTGTGCAGAAAGTGCATGAAAAACAAGTGTGCAAGTTGAAGAAGGTATTATATGATTTAAAGAAAGCACCACATGCTTGGTATAAAAAGATACATGCCTATCTGATTGCACATGGTTTTGAGAGCAGTCCAACTGAAAGCACCTTATATATTAAATGTGCTAATGATGTACTTTTTATTATTTTTGTGCACGTTGATGACGTGTTGCTCACTAGTCCTCATGACAAACATATTGCTGATTTTAAGGCTGATTTGCATGCCTCATTTGAGATGTCTGATTTGGGGCATTTGCATCATTATTTGGGCATTCAATTTATGAAAGGTGATGATGGAATGGCTTTGTGTCAAATGAAATATATTGACACATTATTGTAGCATTTTGGCCCTGAAGACTGTAAACTTATTGCCACTCATATGGAGATAGGTTTACGATTGAGTCCTCATGATGCTAGAGATGCATTTGATGTTGTTCTCTATCAGCAGGCTGTTGGATGCTTGATTTACTTATGCATTACTTGACCAGATATTTAGTTTGCTATCTCACAGATGATCAAGTTTATGCATTGCCTAGGTGTCAAGCACTGGCAGGCCATTAAGCGCATCTTTTGCTACTTGAGTGGTACAGAGCTACTTGGATTGTTTTATCCCAAGGGGAGATCACTAACACCAAATTTACATTCTTTTTTTTTACTTTGCCTAAGTTGGTTGCTATGAGACTCATGTGCCCACTAGTGGCTTTTGTTTCATGCTTGGTAGCTCATGTATATCTTGGTTGAGCAAGAAGCAGCCTACTATGGCCACTTTCAGCTGTGAGGCTGCGTATAGGGAAGCTTTCACAGCGACTATTGAGTGTGTGTGGCTCAGACGCCTTATGGCTGATTTGGGTGTTGGTTAGTCTTTTGCCACCACCATCTTCACTGATAGTCAGAGCACATTGGCAATTGCACGGAACCCTATATTCCATGTTCACACTAAGCACATTGAGGTGCATTATCATTATGTCAAGGAGAGGTTCTTTGCTAGGGAGGTCAACTTGGCATATGTGCCCACAAAGGAGAATATTGGAGACCTTTTCACGAGGGCTCTACCCAAGGAGAAGTTTGAAGCTTTCAGCAAAGCTTTGGGCTTACTTCCTTTTGTGGATTGATTACACATATCTTGGAACTTCCTTATGCATGAGTGCCAACTCCTTGTTCACCGCATCATTCCTAGGGGGGATTTGTTGACATATTTAGGTCGTGATGTGTGTGAACACTCTAAGACCACTGGGGCACTTTTTCCCCTCTTTCGGAGGTTTTTTCCCCCCACTTGTATACATGCCTATTGCCCTAATGGGCTACTTATCTTTGTACATTCTAGTGGTAATACATTCAGTATTGTGTGTTGTGCTCCAAGTTTCTTCTTCTTCCTTGTGTTGTTCGTGTGCTTTCACAGACCTCAAACCCCAACGGGGTTAGAGAGAGAGGGAGAGATAGAGAGAGAGAGAGATGTTAAGTGAGTAAGAGGAGTTGTTCATACAGATATCGAGTCAACATTGGGTGTAGAGTTTGAAGGAGAACAAAGGGTCAAGATGCGGAGTGTTTCTATTTAAAGGACGAACTATTAAATGATTGAAGGTGAACTTGCAAAAAATTTAATGGTTTCAAATACATAGATTAAGATGTTTTTGTGGGAGAGGCTAAGTTGAAGATGAAAATCTATTGCTTTACAAATGGCACACTCAGGTTTATGAATTTCACAGATGAACTTTTGGCAATGTTACACACAAAGCTTTTTTTAGAAACGATGAACTTTATGGAAAGTGATAATAAAGTTATACTCATTGATGGAGTGTGTGAAGACTGGTGCTATCGCTACAATCACAAAATGTTTTTTTGACCCATTATGCATCTAGACTTTATGCATCTACATGATAATTAACAAATTTGTTTGTCAACTCATATTTATCCAAGTATATATGAGATAATTTCCTATCTTCTGAAGTTGGAGTATGAATATGTCTACATCAATTGTTTCTTTTTTTCATATGTTGAGTGCAATTGAAATACTTGTTACACTTATGTGTTCCTCTAGTAGCATTGATGTGAACCTTTTCCCTATACATGGGCACTTTTTTATTCTACTGCTAGCTAGAGTTTTTTCTCCCGATGTTCCCACATACATGATTCATTCATATGTGGTGGTACTTTGTACTTAGGGATATTATTAAGCTCTTACTTCAGTTCTGATCATCGTCAATAGAGAGATCTATTCCAACCATCTGTCTTCTCCATGTGTCTTGCTGCATTTGTGCTCCTTGTGTGTGCTTCTCGTGTGTCTCTGGCTCTTCTACACACACCCATCTGTGGTATCAGAGGAGGTTCAACTCCTTCTCAAGTTTTGGTTTTTCGCGTCATGGCATTCACATTTTTAATAGTTAAAATCGACTTCGGAACATAATACAGGGAATTTCAGTAGCCAAGAAACATTTCCACCAATTGCACTAGAGTTTTACCCTAATTTCAAAGCCATTCATGCAATCGCAATTGCCATCAGAGTGACGATTTGTGAGCTGAAATTTTAGCATTCATTTCAGCTTGCATCGAAGTAAAGATTATGTCACATTCTTGTAATTTAGTGAAATGGTGGGTAGGAATGACTTGTTTTGCATGCTTCAAGCTCAAGATAAGCTTGATGGGACCAACTATCTAATGTGTTCTTACATGATGAAGCATGTTCTTTTTACAAAACAACTTTGGAACATAATGGTAGATGTAGATCAAAGACCCCCAAGTTCTTCTACTTTACAGTCTAGTGTCATAGATGGAGCTTCTTCTTCAACTAGAGTGGTTTCTCCTTCTCCACCTACACAGAAGCAACTTACATGGGATCGAAAAGATGCTCAATCTTATGCATTGATTGTGCTTTTTGTGAAACGTCATATAGTTCCACACATTCGATCATGTTCTACATCAATACAGGCATGGGACACTCTTCTTTCTATGTATGTCGTGCGTAATGAAGCATGTGTTGCATACTTGAGGAAGGAACTTGAGGATGTATGTACGGCTGAAAATGATTATGTGGATGTGTATGTGAAATGCATCAAGGACTTGAAAGAGCAATCGGCAAACATGGATGAGATTATTTCAGATGCATCACTAATCTCTACACTGTTGAAAGGATTACCAAAATCTTTTCAAATCTTTGGCACTAAACTCTCTTTTTATGTATTCATTTGATGAGGTTTTGTCTCTTCTTTTGCAAGAAGATCAATCTAGAGTGAATAGTGGTTTGATTGAGGGAACACAAGCACTTTCCATCTCACAAAAAGTGAAAAGCAACTATGGTTCAGCTTAAGGTTCATGAAAACCAAAGCCTCAACCTTCCTCTTCCCCTCATTCCTCTAATGATGTTGATTTGCAAAAGAAGAAGAGATGGAGATATTGTGGAAAGGCTACTCATACTATTGATGAGTGTAGAAAGCTTGCTAAGCGCAATGGAAAGAAGAAGGAATCCAACATTTCTATTGTTGAAAATTTAGAAAATGCAAAGAATGATGAAGCTAACATGGCCCAAGATTTTTGGGCATGTGTTTTTACATGTCATTATGATGCATCTTTGCATTCTAAATGTATGGTTGTGAGTGAGGCTGATTCAGATTAGTTCTTTGATAGTGGTGCTTCAAAGCACATAACTTCATGCAAAAGGTTTTTTTCATCTTTGAAAGATGCACCCAAATGAGGACATGTGGTGTGTGCAAACAATGCCTCTAATCCTATCGTTGAAGTAGGAGAAAATGAGCTTACGACAGGAAATGGAGGTGTGATTCTCTTGAAAAATGCATTGTATGTACCTGTTATCAAGAAGAACTTCATTCCAGGTCTATTGATTGCCAAAGCTAGACTTCATGTACAGTTTGTTGATGATAAGCGTATGGCTCATGATTTCAACAATGGTGATATTATCATGATGTCCGATACGTATGTAATGGTTTGAATCACGTGGATACATACAAGAGGGCTGTTTTGAATGTCCTGGTTGCTCATACTTCTTTCATGGCTGAAATGGAGCTTTGGCATGCTTGTTTTGTTCACTTGAACTTCAATAGTTTGCTTTACTTGCAAAATAAGGACATGGTTATTGGTTTGCCCACACTTGAGTTCATTGAAAAGCATGCACGTGAAGGTTGCATTCTTGGAAGAATGCATTGTGCTTCTTTTCCAAAAGATATTCATACACACACTACAAGAAAATCATAGCTTGTTCATAGTGATATATGTGCTCCTATCAAGACTCCATCTTTTCCGAAGCATGTATATTTTGTTGCCTTCATTGATGATGCTACTCACATATGGGTGTATCCTATGAAAGCAATGAATGAGGTATTTTCTTGCTTCAAAGCATTTTTAGTTGTGGCTAATTTTTTTTCTTCAAACAAGCTTTTGACTCTATACACAAATCATGGTGGTAAATACATGTCGCATGAGTTTAATGCTTTTCTTCATGAAAGAGGTATTTCACACCAATGTATGGTGCCATATACACCTCAACAAAATGGTGTTATTCTAAGGCAGCATATGCCTCTAGTAGGTCAGCATGTGTGTCCAAAACAATCTGCATGTTGGCTGACAGTATGGCTTTGAAGCGTTCAAGGTCAATTTCTGTGGGGGATCCTTCCATAGCTGCTTCTAATTTCTCTTCATTCTATTTTTGGAGTCTTTTATTTTCCTCTACTGTCGTTGACATGTGTTTCCTTAATAAGGCAAGGTTGCGGTGGGTTTTGAGGTTTTCTGCTTACTGAGCATGTAGCAGTTCTTCAAGTTGTTGTTGCACCTCTGAATCTATCAGGGGGGGATTGGCACTAATTGATCATGTTGTGCCTGCAAGGTATCATATTGTTGTTGTAGTAGCCTCTTTTCCTTCTCCAAGCTTATGAATCTTTCTTGTAGCGTTGCATGGGTTCTAAACAGGCTCGTATGCTGAGCATCTATGTGCTGGTAATGATGTTGCAATTGAGACATACATTGATACAAAGTATTGAATACATTATTGACAAGAGTGGATGCTAGGAAGGTGTTGAATGCAGGAGGGTAGGGAAAAGGGAAAGGGAGTGTGTATGTTGTGCTTGAGAATGGTGAAGTGGGTGGTGGGGGAATGGGAGATTGTGGAAATATGGGGGGAGGGAGAGGTGCAAAAGTGGGTGAGATGTCCATGAGGTCATGTGTGGATGCGGTCGTGGGAGTTATTGTGTACATGGGAATGGTAGGTGTAGTGATGGTGGTGAAGGTTTATAATGGTGTGTGCAGTTGTGCATATGAGCCGCCTAGAAGTGTGTCATGGGGATGGGATTTTCGGTGACGATAATTAGAATTACAGTGTCCAATGTGGCAGTTACAATTGTGGTGGTTTCAGGTTGTGCGAATTGTGAAGGTTGACTCACAGTTTGTGCTTCACTGAGGGAAGTGGAGACTATGGTTGTGACAGTAGTGGTGACAGTGGTGGTAGGAGGTGAGGGTGGCAGAGTTGGAGGGGAGGGTGGTAAAGGTGGTGATGGGGGTGCACTTGAGGTGTTGGCTTTGTCAGTGTGTTGAATGGAGTGAGTTGTGCCCGTGGTTGTGGAGGTGGTGGCCTGTGGTTCTGATACCAAGATATTTATCTGTTTCCCTAGTCCGGGGGGACGTCTCTCGTGCCATTGCTCAAATCTCCCTGAGTGTGTAAGGGTGGTGTGTACGGTTTTTGGCACTCCTAGTGCATCAGCTAGCATGTCGAGGGTAGCCCTGTATTGATCATCCACACCTTCATCTTCAAGTATCTGGTGCATCAAAGTCTTTCCTACTGCCAGAGACAGTCGGTGTTGTTCCTAAACCAGGTTTATAGTATTGTACAGTCTTTTTAGTTGCTTTGTATAGGTTGGGGCTCCCGCAAGTTCAGGTAGAATGAGTTGCTCATATTCTAGCTCCCCTTCGTCGGATGGTCCTTCTTGTTCATCATCTTGTTCCTCTCCTGTAGTCTCCTCCTCATCTTCATCTACTTCGATGACTTCTGGTTGGGTTGGGTGAGGCTGGTCTGTGACAGTTTGTTGCCCACTTACTTGATCTACTTCAACTTCCAAATTCATTGCATTAATTATTCTTGCTACCTCTTCATCAATTAGATCCTCCAACGTGAAGCCATGAGGGAACTCTAAATCAGTGGGTATCAGTGGGAACACCAGATTAGGTCCTTCCACACTGTGCCATGGTAATCTGATGGTGAAGGGTTGCACTCGCCTTGGGAGTCGTGGAGTTGTGTCCAGTGTCAGTGTAGCACCTCGGGCCTGTGCATAGGGCATCTAAACAGCTCCCCTCATTTTCTTGGATGGAGGCCCTACAGGTAATAGTCTTCATTGAAATTCTTGCACCCTAGTCCAAACAAGTGCCCTTTGAATTGGCACATCGTATGCCAAGCACTGATAAATGATTCTTGTAAGTGCACAGCATCCATAGAGCACTGACTTCTACTTCTTGTACTAACATTGGTGTGCAGGATGGATTTGGTCAATAATCCAATGCGGCATGTTAATTGTCAGGTTGAAGGTGTCTGATAAGTATAGACTGAGCCAAATCTTCTTAGGGGCATCGTGAATCTTTCTTGAGCAGGGAACGTGAAGAGTCAAAACTATGATCACTCGGGTCACTTTCTGAAAGCAATGGTGTTACTGGGATTATGGCTCTATTCAGGTTCTCTTTTGTAGCTGCGTACTTTACTGGAATTCACGTTGGCTTGGGTTGGAGGTTGTTGAGCTAACACAGGTTGAGGCCTTTGCTGGGTTTGGTAGGGTTGCTGATAAGGTTGTTGTGGTCTACCATATTGTTGGGGTGGGTATTGGTTCTGGTATTTTCCTTGTTGTTGATATGGCTGAGGGTAAGTTTGCCTAACCGCTTGCTTATTGTATGGGCAATCTTGCGTGGCGTGATTAGTGTATCTCCGTTCTATGGTGCAGTACTAGCTACTAGGATTCACTTGGGGTTGAGCCATGATGGTACATACATTCGCCATATGGCCACCTCCACAAGTATAGCACCACCTCACTAGGGCAAACCTTGGTATCTGTTTGCTTGAGACTCCTAGCTTCTGAGCCACTTTTTGAGCAAGTTCCTCAATAGATGTGGATTGCATGGAACTGAGGCTAGTAGAACTATCTGAATCTTTGTAGATTTTTGAAAGCTCTAATTCCTCCCCTCGGTTATCCTCAATGTCGATGCACATGCACACGCATTCTTCTATGGTTCTAGGGTCCTTCAAGTACACATATGATCTCAACTTGGTACTCAGCAATCCGTCTAAGAATAAAGCCACTTGTTTGGCTGGTGTGGGTAACTCAAGAACAGGACATCTCTCTAGATAGTGCCTAAATCTTCTTCCTGCAAGTCTAACGATCTCTTGAGGCATCTGCTTGAAGCTGTGAATTAGTGAGGAAGTATTATGCCATATGCACTCTTAGAGAATTTGGTAATGAAAGCCTCTAGAAGTTGTTCTATGCTCCTGAACTGCCTCTCATGTAGTGGTTGAAACCATGTGAGGGTGGTGTTCCTAAGGGTTAGAACAAAAGCATTGTACTGCGTGAATAGGTCCTCAACTTGTTCGGCTCTCAGGACTTGCCTAAACTTGGCCACATGATCGTATGGGTCTCCAATGCCATCGAAGTAGTTCTTCATGGACTTAATCAGTTGGGTTGGCCTCAAGGTTCTAGTGTGTTCCCTAGGCCTTGGCAAAAGAAAGTCATCAGCATTTCTTAGGTTCCTTGGGTCTCTAAGTCTCTCAGGTTCCACTCTATCTATCTTCGCTCTTGATCTTTCTCTTCCCAGTGGGTTAGCAAAGCTCACTTCAGGTCTATCTCTACTCCTGCCCCTTTGAGCTCCATGAGTTTGGGATGTTCCAGCTCCTTGGTGACCATACGAGACATTAGATCTTGGTTGGGAAAAAATAAATTCACCCTTCCATGTGTAGGCATGCCTACCATGTTCTGAGACCACAAAGATTCTCTCGGAAGTATCGTCTAAATAGGTCACTTTGCCTGGGCTATCAGGATCTTTGAACTCATAGATCGTGATTGTTCCTACCTCATTCGGCTGATCAGGCTTATACCTCCAAAAGGCTTCGTTGGTCTCTCGGTTCAAGAGCATATTTATGCTCTTATTATCCTGGGGAACCCACTCTAGTGTGATAATTCTAGTGAGAACTGATTTGCCTCCAGGGGTTCTAGGCTCTTTACCTATGTTCCCTTGCTCTAGGTCACCTATGTTTGTTTTTGGGATCACATTACCAAATTCATCTGTCCTATCTGGGTAGGTGGTGACCACATACATGGTCCCTTCTTTGTCAAGGTATCCTCCATTTTCAAACTTGACTGCTGGATGCTCTAGTCCAATTGGTTGATCTGGGTTTTTGATCTGGACCACAGATATTCCTAGGCCGTCCTCATAGATGCAAGCACCTAATCGGTTGGTCCTAAGGTATTCGAGTTGCATCTTATAAGGACCTTCGACCCTTTGTAAGTCCTGAACTTCCTGTGGGTCTCTCCATACCATGAGACATTTCGAACTCGCTAGTTTCAGAGCTAGAGTAGTGCGAATAATGGCTCAACTACTGGGCCCAAAACCTAGCAGTATGATTGACACTAGCCTCTGAAGACCTAAGACTCTGTCTATCTCTCTCTAGGTGTCGTCTTGATCTAAGGTTCATATGCCTAATTGAATAGCCCCAATTTTCCCAAGTACAACCTTGTTGCAGATCAATTTGTATTAATCACTTGTTCTTTTTAATTTTCTTAGGATGCCACTTCTTCTCCAATCAACCTTCGTCACAAGGAACACTTAGGTTCTATCATACTTGAGTTCGGTCACTTGATTTAAATTCTTTTCCCTTAGGTTGTTTTGCAAATGTAATTTCTTCGTACTTGCACTTGAGTGATTAGAGTTCTTGGACTTAGTTGTGTTTAACATAACCCTAATTGATCAAAACCTCTATCCACACTTAGCCTAAGCTAGGAATTAACAGAGGGTGTTGATAATTTCCAACCTTTAGTTTCTCTCCTTGGTTGCCCTCGTATGCCCAGGAAGCATGTTCCCAAGCTTGCACTTACTCTTGCTTAGAATGCCCTTCGATGCTCTCAATGGACATGTAACAGTCCCAAAGTTAGCTCAAGATTTAGATTCAATTGACACAACAGACCATGTTCATTCATGCAATTCAGAGATCAAATTATCTTTTGGTCTTTATGGAAAGCACTCCTACAGACCCCTCAATTTTCTTCTAACAAACCCAAAATCACAGCAAACGGAGTTCGTATGAGAAAGTTATGCCAGTTCAGGGTTCTAGGGTTAAAACAGGGTTCAAATAGGCTAACATAACAATTCATAGAATTTTTCTCAAAAAACAAGTGTAGGGACCTCACAAAGTGCCAATTACTTGATATTTATGCCCAAAATTACCCCAAAACTTGGAATTCAAAACCCAAAAAATTTACCCGAAAATGGTTGTCAATCGTGATCGACAGGTCTGTCAATCGCAATTGACAGAGATGTCCGTTGGGGTCTGTTAGTCGCTATCGACACATCAGTCACGATTGACAGTGTCAATCACGATCGACAGAGTCGGTCGTGGGTCTTGTCAATCGTGATTGATGGTGTCAATCGCGATCGACACTTTTTTCGCAAATTTCAGCGTGATTTCAGTCGATCAGGGTTGTGTCCATCGCGATGGACATGTGGGCACGTGAATCTTAGTATCAATTGCCCAAGCACCGAGAGGGCCATGTTATCGATGCAAGGATATCACTACATAATTGATTGTCCACTTCCTCCACCTCAACAACCCCATTTGGTGATTATTCAAGGATTTTGTCCTAATTATGGAAATGAACATCTCTTAAGAGGCTCTCTTAAGAATACAACCATTACTCAAAAGATTACACCAAAAAATATTATAACCTTGGTTGTAGATTTGAGTGGAAGTGTTACAACTAGAGCACATGTGCAAGTAGTGACTAGAGCCCAAGCACTATAACAGACTCTAGGCATAGAGCAAGAGAAGAAATAAGAGGCCAATGAGCTAGAGAGCGTAGCTAGGAAAAGAACTAGAGCTTGGAAGGATAGTTGTGAAAGTATGAAGAGGTAATGCATGAGAAAGATGAGCGAACTAGAAGAAATTTTAAAGGAAAAGAAAACAAAATTGATAGAACTGACATTGCAAGCACACTCTCAAACACCACCTCCCTCATCTCATCAAAACCCTCCATCCATATCACCACCGCCACCCAAAGCAAGATCACTCCTAGCACATCCTACTCCTAAGGATTTGGACATAATGTTCAAGGCTTATCAAGCTCGAATTCAAGAAGGGCTAAATATGGCAAAGTTAGATAAGTGTTATCCTAGAGCAGACTTGGAGAGGAAAAGGACAAAGCTTTACACAAAAATGGTAGAACTAGCTCATGTTATGTTTGAGGCAAGAATTCTTTTCAATCAGACCAACTTAGTAAAACCACATCTTCATTTCGAAGGATTATTAGAAAGGTTAGAGTGGTTGATAGCTAAAATTAGGATGTTGGCTACACCAAAGGCCCAAGAGGAGTGGAAGTGAAAGAATAAGATTAACTCCTAAGTAATCTTATGTTCCTAATTTGACAAATGATGGATTTTCTTCCTTGATGAATCATTATCCCCAAGTGTTCTTATCAAAGATTCAAGAGGAGAAATGGGCCAAAGACGGGAAGAACCCTCCTCCTATTGAGATGGTTGATGATGGCCATGATCAATTCCCTCAAGGCATTCCATCTATCTATGGAGAGCAAGAAGACATGTAGTCAAGTGAGTGATTAGACTTTGAATCCAATTCCTTTTAGGAATTACCTCACTTCATAGGTCCTTGGGAGTGAAGATCTATTCACATGAGAACCCCTATAGTTATGGTAAGGAATGAGGGATCAATTCTACCAAGGAACATGGAAGTAGTCTAGAACACTAAAATGCAGTGCCACCTCACTTTAGAGGAGCTATTTAAAATTAGACCTGAGTTGTGGAAGCATATAGCTAACCAAATGAGAGAAATAGATAAGCCACAATCTTAGGTGGGATCACATAAAACAGTTCCAGAGATACACTTGGATAAGATAAGAAAGATAAGCAAAGGGGAGGAAGGAAATACCTATCTTCCAATCACTATCAGGGCTACACAATAAAACCTATCCTCGACTTGGGTGTAGGAGTTGTTATTGCTACCACTTTCCTATGGAAGTGATGGGGAAGGGTGGCACTCAAGCCAACAAGAATGAAGTTGCAAATGGCACATGGAAATATTGAGAAATATTTCGGGTTTTTAGAAGGGACAAAGCTCAATACTTGTGTTGTAGAGTTTGAACACACATTTTCCATATGTGACTTTGGTAAGAATCACATCTATGAGATAAATTTAGAAAGACCCTTCATTATAAAGTTGTAGATAGTGTAGGATTGGGGAATCAATTCCTTGTACTTACACCATTTAGGGGTGAGAACTAAAGTTAATCTCAAATATTATTACACAGAGATGTACCACCCTTGCAATGGAACCCAGTCCATATAACATTAGATGAAACAAAGTCAGTGCACTCCATAGAATCAAGATCTTCATGGATCTCACTTATGGATGTGTAAAGTTGTAGTGGAAAGAGAGAAAGGCTAACCCCTAGAAGTTTATGTGCTAATGAGAACCTTAGATCAATTCAAGACCCAGCGTATGCACCTATGATGTTTTTAGATGAAGAATTTGAACCCCATGGTTGGCCAAAAATCCTTTCCACAATGGACATAGCTATCAACAAGGAGCAATGGATCCCCCATTGTGATGAAGATGGTTATGAAATTTTCATTTTCACCCTAGAACCACTTATGTTTAACTCAATTATAGAGGAATGTGATTCTAGCAAGACAACACTCAAGGAACTTACGAGGACAAGGAATCCATACTCATGGAACCTTTTTGTGTCTCAAAAGAAGAGTACCTTTACTTTATAGATGCTAAGACTTAGGAATGCAAAAAATGTAAACAAGAAAAGAAATTGAATATGATAGGGGATGATCAAAGTGAGACAAATAAAGGAAAGAAACTAGTCACCATGCAAGCAGAAGAAGAATCATTGTTTGAAGTTCTAGATAACTACAAGAAATATGAGATAGATGATAGAAAGATCATGATAAGAATGCCCAAAAGAGAAGCACTTGCAGGAGAACCCTATGAGAGTAAAGAGAAGACCAAACAAATTTTAGTAGCTATAAAAGTGGGCAAAGATAGATTTACATACATAGGGCAAGATTTAAGTGAAGACAAAAATTGTGAGTTGATAGATCTATTGAGAGAATATAGAGATGTATTTGCTTGGAGTAATAAAGATATGAAAGGAGTGGACCCAGATATCTATTCTCTTAGAAAAGTCTACCAAGCAAAAACCTTACACCTATAATGATAATTACAAAGCTAAAATCAAAGAGGAAATTCATCACTTGATGGAAGCAAAGCCTACCAAGAAAAAACCTTACACCTATAATGATAATTAAAAAGCTAAAATCAAAGAGGAAATTGATCGCTTGATAGAAGAAAGATTTATCTATGAGATTGAGCATATGGAATGGGTATCCCCCATTGTGATTGTGCCAAAAAAGAATGGGAAACCACAACTTGGTTATTCCATCTTTGACACGTGTGAATGAATTGAAGAAGTTCACACTCACCCTAAACCTAGTTCAAGAAGCCATTGACATGCATGGCATGCATATTCCTACCAAAAAGAGATGTTCGTACTAGATAGCATGAAGAACAAGAATCTTACTAAGCTAAATGATATGGTAGCTATGACGACAAACATAGCACTTCATTTTAGAATATGTATGCAACACTTTGCTTTTGAATGACAAGATTGATTTACTCAACCACATAAACGAGTGTGGTTTAGTTTATACTTGGAAGAGACTGGTAAGATGACCATCAATCTCTTGATTTTGATCATTGATCAAATCCATGCTGCCAATAGCATGTTGTCCAAGGTTACTTAGCCCCAACTACTACCATTCTAGGAATCCTTGCCACAAAACCCTACCCAATGTTTCCACCTCCACTTACAACTCTACAAACTATTCCTCCATATTTCAATCTCACCGCCTTCAATTACCCTTCCATCACCATGGGAATCTTTCCTCAAAGCCATATTCTAACCCTCAGCTTGCTCCTCTTCATGGGGTCCTTATCCATTTGTGAGATCTTCACTATTCACTAACGCAACAAGCACCCCACCTACCATACCAGTATTCATGGTAGCACCATCACCCACAACCATGTCTGGTGTCATGGACATATCACCACCCACAACACCTTGTCCCACCTCCCTCAGTTCCACCTTCTCCCGTTCCCCTTCCACCCACGTCATTAGCACTTCCAACACCATTAGACATGGCATACATTGTTTCACTCCCCATTTCCCATCCCTCTACATTTTCAATTATGAATATAGCATCTATAAATATTGATGACTCAATGATTCAATGTGCCACTCAGTTATGATAGGAGTACCAAAATTTCAAAGCAAGAAATGTAGAGATTAATGCTTAGACTACATGCATACAAAAAAGCATAACCCAGTTAGAGGATAGCAACAGGGAATTACAGGACCAATACAATAATTTACAGTAGACACACAAAGATCTAGGATGCCAAGCTTGGGAACATGGACCAAGAGGTGGTAAAGGAAATCGAAACTCATTTATACATTCAAATGGAGCACAATGCAACACTCCAAAGGAACATGGCCCTCTTGCACTGACATATGGAAGCAGCGACTGAGGAGAACAAGCACCTTCAACAACAAAACCAAGACAAACTTGAAGTGTCCATGGAGAGTACACCTAGAGCTCACATCATTCCCCCCTGAGTCCAAGGTGTTGCATCAAAGGCAATCCACATTTTCTTAGAAGAACATGTCAACTTCTATGACTTATATGATCAGTTACAAGATGAGCTCAACCAATCATGCAGTCAACAACCATCTATCAGAACACACATGCTCGAGGCTATCCCAATTATTGTTGCTCCACAAGAGATTAAATCCTTGCAAAAAGAAATAAAAGAGTTTACAAACCAAGCTCTTACATTATGAATGACCACCATCTCCATAAGAGGAGCATGGACCCAAAGAATTAGTGGAAATTTGAGTGGAAGAAACATTCAAAGATGCATATGAACCTCAACCGATTCCAAGTGATCATGTCATTGAGGAAGAATAAGAGACATCTGAAGCATCCATCCCCCAATGGCTTAAAGAATTCAAATTGGTTTGACGTCTCACGAAGACCATGTGAGAATTTAGATACAATCAATGTCAAATCTTGAAGAAATAGTGCTCAAGTCAAAATACTTTAGAAACCTATCCCATGATCACTAAATCACAACTTCTTAACTACATCTAGTTCATGCTTTTGGATTATTAAAATGGAGCGATCAAGAGAGTGATAGGCAAGGATCCCATGTTTGCAACCTAGTTCACACAGTTCCAACCACGCGATGTCCTAGAGAGGGCTCAATAGGGCACAATATTCCAACCAAATTGGCAAGCACGCTTGGTCGAAACCTATTAAGAGATGTTGAGAACATGTTCAAATGCAACACTACACATAAAGTATAATCCATGTTATGGTCTAGTGCCTCATAGAGGCCCTTGGCTAGCATTTTAAGTAAATATCAAAAGTAGTCTTGGATGCTCAGACTGGTTAAACTACCCATAATTTGCTCCACTATGAGGACCTCCCATAGTAGCATACATGGTATCTACCATTTTTCATTGGACCCCCTGATTGAAGAACATGTCTGTTGTAGCCTCAAAGATGTGTATGAAACTTTTCGGCTCATGACTATGACTTTTTAAAAAAATTGCAATGTCAAGGCTCTGTATATCTCAACACTAGGTTTTAATGAAGGTTACTTTGATTTGATGTACGATTTGAGGAAAACACCTTCTATGAACACATTATATGCTTGGCACATGTGCGTCAAGTACTTACTAGCCTGCTATGAGAAAACATTTGAAGAGATGTTCTCCATGGGCTTTTGGCAGTACTACTACAAGACATTCCTCACACGGCCCACCCACTTGATACATATTTTTGCGCTATAACAAGCCCTCCATGCATAAGAATTATGTATGCCACATTTGGAGGTTCCATGTCTAGTGGATTGGGATCGCTTAATGACCAACTAAGCACAAGGACTTCAACTCAAGGTGCATGAGTTCGCCACTCATGTAGTCTAGTATTACAGTAAACACCACTCAAAATAAGGGTCTATCAAGGACCATATACACGAGAGAGTGGGGGTGTTAGCACTCACGACAGATTAGCCCGCCAAGTGATCATGAGGTAAGTTAGTCAAATACAAGAATCATAAAGTGAAGTTCAAGGAGGGCGAAGCAAACAAGGAAGCCAACAAAGACCTGGCGAGTAGGCCAATCTTCTTTTTTTAATCAAACATTCAACAAACAGTGGTTGTTATCACTATACTTCATTGTAAACCCTATTTTTGGTAGAATAGACTATGTTATTTTCAAGTGGAGGAGTCCTCAAGCTTGAGGAGTAACAAAACCAACCATGTGTCAAATTTCGTAATTTCTTGAGCCCATTTGAGCCTTCAAATGAGCTAGGAAATGTTGGAAATTTAGTAGGCCCATTACTAATATCACAGGTCCATGGTTCCATAGGTTCAACATTTACAACACTGATTCTAGCAATATTCCAATATTGACAAAACATGAACATACCACATTTAATCATACAAATAATGAGACAAAGATAGAGAGAGATTAGACAACATGTGTAAAGTGTTACGTAAGCCTCTGCTTACTCACACTATCATATATACATATGTCAATTTACAATGTGGGAGCAAAACTCTCAACCACTCTATGTGAACAGAAATAGATGGATGAGTGAATGTACAAAAGTAACAAACATATCCAGATGTATGGATAGAAATCTGAATATATATGAGATGTGTGACCTAATAGGTTGTAGAAGAGTGAATATGATTGACAGAAAGAGGAAGGATCAGTCTAAAACTGATAATCAGCAAACCCTCATCTGAATTTAGGCTATGGAAGACCCTAATTCAGATACGTGTGTGAAAGATCACATACTTACAAAAGTAGCAAAGAATGCTATCACGTTTGCTGTCAGAAATCCTCATACTCATGTGAACCACCTTCTCTAGTACCTCATCCAAATGCATGTAGCATGCATGTACTGATTCTCCTTTAGATATGCCGAATAGGACTCCTCCTGATATGGATGCCACTTCCTCCATAAACTCCAAGTAGTACCTGTGTGCATAAAGAGAATATGTACCTGAATTCTTAACATAAAATGAAATCTTATGTTAACCACCATCCAATATCTTTGAAGTAACCCAAAATCTTCATGTAGAAGACAATCTTCAAATACATCATGTGGATGGTTGATCCACACCACCAAGCTATTGATAGGTAAGTCTTCTCCATAAGCAAGAGTGTGAGCACACTCTTCTTCAAGAAGAACTCCATAGTTGCTCCTCAACATGCTCCTAGATTGCACCATGGCTGCCGCATGTGCTAAGAGCACCATCTCTATTGAGGTACCAAACCTGGCGTTGAACTAGGTGTAGGATATCTTGAAGTGACCCTTGCATGTTCTTATATAGTATAGCCTCCATGAAATAAAGCAGAAATGAAACGTAATAACTCACCCGATTGTTCACTTCAAAACGCAATCGCAAAAACTCCGTCGTCGAATCGTTACCATCGAAAAAACTGTTAAAAAACACTTTCGCAAAATATTAGTGATGTGCTGCCACGGACGGGATTTGAACCTGGTTCACCCCGTTGAGAGATAATTTCTCTATCCAAGGCGCCCAGCACTTTATGCTATAGAGGAGCTACTACAAGATCCTACACATCCTAAAAAAACTTGAGATGGACCATGTACAATGTACTATATGACATTGTTTCCAACAATCCCCCCTGCAATGTCATATTGGTACAAAATGAACTGGTCATGTAACTTCATTCATCTGCAAACTTTCATAAGCTTCAGAACATGTACTCCCCAAATTGACCTTCAAATCTTTTCTTCAAAAGTCTTCTTCAAAACTTAATTTGACTTTTTTAAAACTTCAAAAAATCTGAACTTGCTGAATATGAACCATAATACTTGAGAAAATATGAAAACAAGATATCCAATAGTGTACACATCAAGCAATCACTGCTTGACAACATATATAGCATGAACTGACTTTGAAATTGCTATCTCCTTTCTTCTTAAACTTGTAAACATACACTAGGATCCACATATTTGCATTTACCTTACAAAAGGTTTCTCAACGTACCTCTGTTGTGTCATGTAAATACACTAAACAAAATCTGGAACTGAATCCTGGAACCTCTGACTGGTGTCTTGCTACATTTGTGCTCCTTGTGTGTGCTTCTCGTGTGTCTCTTGCACTTCTATAGACACCCAAAAATATTGTCTCTCTACTCTCTACTCTAAGTGGTTTTGGATTTATCCTTCATATGCTTTACATATATGATTTATTGAAATTATGAAAGTACGCTTCACTTATGTTTGATTTCACATGCAAACTTGACATAATTTCCCCATTTATATATTACTATGAATCGACCTCAAACTTATTTGGCATTACCTATTAACATTGATTTTGTTGCATCAGCAAGAGTTAATGTCGAATGGTTATAGCTTAATGATTTAAGATGATCGGTTAAAGTGATATTCAAAAGTTTTGTTCACACACACACACACACACACACACACACACACATATATATATATATATATATATATATATATATATATATATATATATATATATATATATATATATATATATATATGTGTGTGTGTGTGTGTGTGTGTGTGTGTGTATATGTAAATGAGGACTTCAAAAGAACAATCTGTGCTTGACTTTTGTATACATATGCTTCATTACTTCAACAATTCTAAGTGGGTTTGAATATGTATCTATACTCAAATAAAATTTTACACACATAAGTTGAACATAAGCAAAGATTTGCATTTTGCATCTTGAAGCAAAAATGTTGAGCAAAGTTAGGTGCAAATTTCGGAGGGAGAGAAATAGAATGTTCTTAATGATAGATTGTGTTGAAGTGATTAGAAGCTGTTTGGTGAAATACTTGACTATGACAAGGCATTCGATGAGAAATGTCATTAACAAGTTAACTTAAGTAACTGTGTGTCTGATATGTCATGCCCTTGGGTCTTAGAATAAAAGAAAAAAACAAAATGATGAAACAAATTTGGAGAGACTATTCTTGACGGCAAAAAGAACCAAAGGGCTATTAATATTTTTTTTCAAAATAGTTATGTGATAATGAGCATGAGGATTGAAAGAGAAAGATTTTTGTATACTTATATGATATCGATGCATGTGTGTGGGAGAGAGAGAGAGAGAAAATAGTAAAAAAACCAAAATGAAAGAATTGAAGTAAAGATGAAAGTGAGAAGATAAGAGCTTTTCCACCCTATAGCTGAGAAGTTCCAGCACTATTTTTCATCCACCCTATATTGGAATTCATTGCTAGTTTTGTATCATTCACCATCAGTTGGATAGCGATTCACTTTGTTTATTGATTTCCTAATCGATCCTTTCATGATCAGCCATGATGTATTAGGCCTTTTTAAACATTTGACCTAGTGTTGATGAGTAAGATGTTTTTTACTTTGAGTTGTTTATTTACTTCCATTACGGTTTTTTTCTCAACAACCTACTCGTGTGATCGCATGCAAAGTCGTTTTTGCTCTCTCTTGAAGTGCAGAAGATGGGCCTTCCATCATACTATTCCGCAGGAAAGGTGCACAATGTGCAAACACTACCTATCGGATAGGAACGATGCAACCCTTCCAAGAACATGATCCAACCCTACTACTTGTTTCACCATCACGACCCACATTCCCTCCAAAAACGTGGTTACAAACTCTGTTGATATAGGATGGATGAGTTTAGAATGATCATTCTTGAGTCAAAATAGCAGACTTGGATCACAAAAACATTGGAAAAGGGCTTAGAACACCTCATGCTAAGTCAATCTTTTCAAGGTTAATCACACTCGAGTGGATTCCTCCAGATAAAAAGAGCATAGTGCTTTTCTTGAATAGAGAAACTCACAAAGCATTGCAGAGATTCAAAACTTACAAATTCAGCAAGATAGATGGAGTGGATATTTATGAATTCAAGGACCCTAACGCCCATGGAAATGTAATCTAATTAGATAAATCTTCTAGGAGGATGTTCATGGTTATGGAACATGGTAGACATGCCTAAAGTTGGAAAGATGAACCAGTATTATCCGTAGAGACCGCATGGTTCTCATCGTCAGCATGGGGTTGGATCTTCTCGTGTCTTAGGTATTCACAAACAGAAGACTCGAGAGAGGCCTGAAGTAAGTTTTGTAAATGCCTTTGGAAAAGAGAGGTCAAGATGGGATACAGAAAAAATGGATCAGGAGAGACTACAAGGACCCAAGTACCAGAGAGGCATGGAGGATTTTCTCTTGCCTAGACCTAGAGAACACCCTAGGATATTGAGACCTATTCAATTGTTAAAGTCAAAGAAGAACTACTTTGATGGCACTGGAGACCCTTATGACCATGTATCTAAATTCAGATAGGTGTTAAGAGCTGAACAAGTTGACGATTTGTTCACTCAACAAAATGCCTTTGGTTTGACGTTGATTGAGAAACCTATTCTTTCTTTCAAGAACTCCATTTTGTTGAGTTGTATATGGCACTATACACTGATGTTTTATCCCATGCTTAGCATGAAATGCATTAAAATTAGAAGACATGTATTCCCCCCTCAATCATGATATGAATTTTTCTTCCTAATTCTCAAAGTTATAGTGTACCTTCAACTCTCTAAATCTGCATTGAAAAAAAATAAATAAAAATATCTTAAACTATAGAAATCATAAGTATAAATTTTATCTCTAGATCCATACCTCCTTATAATTATAGATCTTCACTACAATGTATAATGCTTCTTAAAAAGGGATTTGCACAAGATACAAATCAAAAACTGTTTGAGATAAAAAACTCTTGAGTAGTTCTATAGATCTATACCTCCTAGAACTAGATTTCTATAATAAATGTCAAGGATTTAGGTTATAAACAAGAAAATGGAAACCGTACACATTAGATATGGTTGAGATGAGCTCAAAAGTGGAGAAAGACCAAAATCCGATTTTTCTAAAAATAAGAGTGAGAAACGTTTTTAGGTGTGTTTGCCAAGCCAAACGTGATCCAACAGAACATTTCAAGGGGCATATCTAAAGATTCTCTAGAGGATTTAGTAGAAAAGTGTTGAAATGTGACTTTTGAAAGTACTTAAAATCTTTTAATGCATGTAACTTTCAAAAGTATCAACATATAAAAAATCACATAAAATTTTACTTGAAGGAGTCTCATCTATTTTTATCATTTGACCATATCCCTACACGAGATTACTAATGCAGTGTTTCTAATGATGTGTTGGGATTTATATTATCTTCCCAAAGTAAAAGAGCATCCCAACATTCTTGATTTAGTCATGGGGGACAAGATGAGGAACATGAAATGTTTGACTAAAGCTTCTATAAGGTAAAAGGAGTCATAGGCCCAATTTGATCCTTAGGAACCCTTGCAAGTTCACCCTCTCATGATTTTCAAATCCGAATAATTTATCCTTAATACCTTACCTCGTCTTCCCTCAAGGTGAACCCTAAAGGTTCCATGATTGTGGCCTTATTTTGGAAACCGTGGAATATAATAAAAAGATTTAGTCTCAATAACTCACTCTTCTCTCCCTTCTACTAATGATGATTGGAAATGGGTCATTAGAATCAAACAATAGAGTTAAATATGGTTCCAAATTTCTAAAAATTTTCCCATTAAATAAGAGGAACATGCTAGAGCTAAGAAGCTTGGTGAAGCCCCCGTGGTCAATATACACACTGGATTTCACGACTCATCCAAAAGTGGAGAAGTCATTGGTCCTTAGTTAGATGGGAATTCAATTCTATGAGCCTTTAACACTCATTGACTTAAGCAAAAACATCAATTCTTCTCTACCTCATCCTTCATAGGGGGTCGTAACTGAGTTCCAAGGCTTGGAAGTCAAATTTGTCTCCTTGTGATGTGAAAGATGTGAAAAACAAAGCAAGATACTATGCACCTCTTCTTCTCAACCTATGGGTCCATGGAAAGATAGGTTCCAGAGAATGATAAAGATAAACATGAATATTGTTGGAGTTTGAGGTCTCTGCAAGCACACAAATGAGACATTAAAGAAGAAGAAGAAGCTTGGAGTACAACACAACACTAAATGAATTAATCAAAAGATAACTAACCCCTTTAGGTGTATTCACAAGGGGGAGGGGGCCTCCTAAAGAGGGAAAAAGTATCCTGATGGTTCTAAATGTGTTCACACACATTACCACCCAAAATATATCAACAAATCCCCCTGGAGAGTGATGTGGGGAACATGGAGCAGACACTCATGTATAAGGAAGTGCCACGCTACATGGAAAGAGATCAATCCACAAAAGGAATTAAGGCAAAAGCTTTGAAAAAAAAGATTCAAATTTCTCCCTACATATAGCCTTTGTGAAAATGTTATCCTATATGGGCACATATGCCAAACTGATCTCTATAGCAGAGAATCTCTCCATGAGATAATGATAGTGCATCTCAATGTGCTTTGTGTGAGCATGGAACATAGGGTGTTCCTTGCAACTATGAATGTGCAACTTTCAATGAAGATGGTGGTGGTAGAAGATTGACCAACAACCAAATTAGCCAAAAGGTGTCTGAGCCACACACTCAACAATTGCTATGAAAGCTGCCCTATACTTAGCCTTACAACTAGAACTAGAAATAGAAGGCTGCTTCTTGCTCATCCAAGATATGCATGAGCTAACAAACATGAAGCAAAAACTAGTGGTGGACACATAAGTGTCATAGATGATGGAATTTAATACCTCATATTTGCGCACTAGAAGTGAAATGAACCCAACACCTACGTCCCTTCATACACCTTTTTTGCCACCCTATAGCAAAGCTCTGATTAACCAGACTTACACTAATCCAAATCACCTTATCTTTTAGCCACACTTAGTATGGTTCATAATCTTTCATAAAAGCTATATAGAACACCTCAAATCAATCTATTTAGGGCATTCAACAACTCTATACAAAATAGACTATGTAGAGATGAAGGATATGTAGAAATTAGAGTTATAGAGATACACAAATTTCTCTGCACATAAAATTGATTTCAAGAAGCCATCTTAGGGAAAGAAAGACACATATAAGCTATAAAATGCACTTTACATCTCTTAAATTGGATATGTATATTGGTTCAATTATACCCGAGCCCACATGCTTCATCAACTCACTTATGGTCAACCTATTGGCATAACGCATGAAAGGTTCTCACACATTGAGCAATGCTTGATTGCCAATGATACTATATTTGTACATGTTTAATACATATATGATCATTATATTGTCATTTCACTTCTTTGTTATAACTACATCAGAGCAGTGACCTTCTCAGAGTGTCTTCTCAGTGTATAGTTGATCATTTGCTATGATTTAAAGCATAATAGAACCAGCATGCTGTCTATTATAATCGTACAAAGGTTCATTAGCATTGCTTATTGGGATCATCAGATATTATATCTTTGCTCACTAGTCTGACAATTGTAGCAGCCCGTGAATTTCGGGATAGAGATATGATTTGCTAAATACCTTTCTTTGCATGTAGTCCATTATTTTTTATGAAATCACTCATGATTGTTAGCTTACCAAGTTAATTAGAGTTCTCCAAAAGGAACTGAGCTAATTGTTGTTGTACATAGAGAATTGTTCAAAGCACTAAATAGGTGTAAGAACAAAAATAGCAAGTTTTTGTTCTTGGATCAACTCCAACATATCTGTTTTGATTCATCCTTTTGAGATTGATCTTCCAAGGAACATAGGGTGTCTAATACATCCTTTAGCAAGGTAAAAAGACCGACTACATATTCGTGGAGTTCATTTGGTTGTTGTAGTGCAAAGTTTCTGCAGCACCACATCCTCTCCACCAAATACAAATCCATCTCTTCACAGTGGTATCAGAGCAAGGTTGAACAACATGGCAAATGGATTTCCTTCATCAATTGACAAATTGGATAGAGGTAACTACTCATTGTCACTCTAGCACAATGGCAAGTACCAACATGAGGAGATCCACCTCATAGTTGTCAATCCGTGGATACCTGAGGACTAGTATGAAGACTGTGAGCAAGTGATGGCATAAGTGTGTGACTGAGAAGCACACAAGCATGCACACACATACACACACACGCGCACACAAGGCAAGAACAAAGAGAGGAACAATGGAGTTCTTTGTATTGCTCAAAAATTTTCTTACACAAGCTCAAATCACTAACAATCTAACCTAAAAAATGAGCTCTCTAGCTCTTTTTATAGATTTCTACTAGCTTTTGGCCCTCTCCAAACCTAGTGTTCGGACTAGTTAGAAATTACCTTCCAAGGCTTATTTGAGATCTCAAACAAAGTCTAAAAATTATGAAAATTGGTATGCAAGTACTTCTACTACTCCTCAAGATTGAGGACTCCTCGGCTTGGAAAAAATGGAGTCTATTCTACCAAAAATAAGATTAACAATGTATGTGTAGTGATGAAATCCACTTTTTTATGGAAAATAAGTTATGAAAAAAATGATTGGGCCTCTTCTATGCCGGATTGTACTTGACTCTCCTATCTCTTCCTCGCTTGTAGATCAACACTCCCCCCTCTCTAGCATCTGTCACCCGTGTCAGACCTCTATTCTGTAGGGTGGTCGATATAGTACTAGATGACATTAGTGGCTAGCTCGTGTTCACCTAATCATAACCCTCGTGCCAAATCAGCTTGGAATGCATCTCAATTGATGGCACCTTGGATATCGCGTTGTGGTATCCTGTAGTATTCTGAGTATGTGGCTTGTTCGCATGCAAATAGATGGAGCAGGTGTGTGGGCTTAGGTGTGAACACCTCTGAGTGATATTCTCAGAACCGTATTCTAAACATGTCTTTGAAAGTCTGTTTATAACATGTGGGGAGGTACTTGATTCGTGCGTGCCAGGCATAGGCAACTCGAATGCTTGGGGCGGTGCTCATGTCATAGACTAGGTCATAGTTGCCGTTGGTGAAGCCTGGTAGAGCCACTTGGGTGCTTGTGTATAACGGAAGGTCTTGAGGACAACTTGCATCATATCCATAATTTTCAACATCATTTCTCCCGCAACATCTGGCATGGGCTTCAGCCAAGGCATCCAGTGTCGGATTGTTGCCAACACGTAAGCTATTGATGGTGATCCCTACGGTGGTGCTATGTATGGATAGTTGAGCCATTCTTTGCACTATGCATTGTTGTGGAGTTCTAAACAAGGAGGGTGAAATTGAAGGTATATTAAAACTTCTATGTAACACACATTTTTGTTCCAAGAGGAAGCTTTCGAGAGCTAAAAATACCTTCATCAGGTAAAATTCAACACAAGGTAAAGCTCCTCATTTTTTTCCTTTATAATGTGGTCCGTTGCAAGAAGAAGACAATACCTATAGGTTAGATGCTTGTTCTCCTCTCGAAGATTTTATGACTTAGGAAAAAAAGGTAGAACGATCAGCCATAGGCAGTATAGTATAACACACAACTATGAGTTCCAAATATTGATCTTATAGGCTCTAGTTTGAATTTAAATCAACCAGCCTTAACAATTGCACACGATTTAGGTTAAAGAGCATTCAAAGCCCTTTTTCTGGTGAAGTATATCCCGCCAGGGATGAATGGTCACTAAACTATATTACGCTTTGATGTGCAAAGGACCGAAAGTTTTAAGAAAGCAAATTTACAGGTCTCACTTTATCCCACCCGAGCAACTATTATGAGGAGTGAAACTATTATGCGATTGATGTTTTCCTTTGTTAGAAAGCAACTACCTACATTCCTATTTTAAGCAGAGTACTCTTATTGAATTATCCACAGAGACAAGCCCCTTTGAAATCTCTACTACACATAAGCCTTCTAAAATGTTTGCAAATAATGAGACTTTCCAAACAGAAACTGAGAGAAACCTTGCTTTCCTCCTATTATGCCATTGTCCATCAAATGTTTGTATCCTTACACTAACTGCTAGATTATTCGTGTTCCTCTTCTCCCTGCTAACAACAAGTATAGTGTTAAGGAATTTCTAACTTCAGATCAATCCAATGTTCCTACTCCAATACACATCATGTGCAAAAGAGTCTGACAATTAAGACATCCGTAAGAACTGAAAACATACTCTTTCAATCCTTTTCATCTAATTCGACAGCCCCATCCTTCCTTTGTGAATTTCACAGCACCGTTTAAGGTCGGGAGTCACCATTACAGCATTAGCCAACGAATAATCACATGACATTAAGGTATTTATCACAGAACTTGGTAAGCTTGGTTGAAGCAAACAGTTTTAAGTATATATATATAAATATATAGCAAAATATTTTCTAGGGTTTGCCAATTTTTACAGGATATTCATTAGAAATTACTCCAAGATTGTGACCCCTCTTAGCAAGCTTACAGGGAACTCCAAATTCTCATGGACCGAAGAAGCAGAAAAATCCTTTCAAACCTTGAAATTAGCATTCACCACTGTCCCAATTCTAGTTCATCCTAATTCCAGTAAGCCCTTCTTCCTAGAGACAGATGCATCAGACTTTGCCCTAGGGGCCATTCTTTCCCAATATGGAGATTATGGACACCTACATCCAGTTGCATATCATTCAAGGAAATTCTTCGCTCCAGAAATTAATTATGAAATTCATGATAAAGAGTTTCTTGCCATAGTGGATGCATTTGATACCTGGCATCACCATCTAGAAGGAGCAGCTCATAAAGTCACTATGTATACAGATTACAAGAACCTAGAGTATTTTATGACCATCCGCATTCTCAATAGAAGACAATCTCGATGGAGTAACTTTCTATCCAGATTCGACTTTGTCATCACATACCGTCCAGGACGTCAACAATGTCAGTCAGACGCCCTGTCCAGAAGATCTTACCTTGCACCAAAGAAGGGTGAAGAGGCCTTTGATCAACAAGGGAGTGTATTACTCAAGCCTGAGCATCTCCAGTTAGCAGCTATCTCTTCAACCCATCATGAAGATTCAGCCTTGAATCATTTGATCCGTGAGAATCTACCACAAGATGAATTGTTTTGTAATTTTAAGCAAAAAACTCAAGAAGGAAAAGTCCAAAAAGTAAATGAATTTCAGGAAAAAGGATAGGTTACTATTCTATAAGAACCTATTGTATGTCCCTCGAGGAAAGCCTAGGATCCAAGTACTTCAACAACGTCATGACAACCTTGCAACAGGACACTTTGGAGTAAATAAAATAATAGAACTCATATCAAGGGATTTTTGGTGGCCTCAAATGTGGAAGGAAGTCAAAGAATATATTCAAACCTATGACACTTGCAATAGATTTAAGGTACTGTGACATAAACCTCATGGCCTCTTGCAACCTTTACTTATTCCAGAAAGGTCATGGGCTTCACTGTCTATGGATTTCATCACAGATCTACCAAAGACAGATAAGTATGATGCCATTCTTGTTATTGTGGATAGATTTATAAAGATGGCGCACTTCATTCCAACTACAAAGGGAATCACAGGTGCAGCCACTGCTAGACTTTTTCTCAAATACATCTTTAGGCTTCATGGATTGCCTCATGACATTGTCAGTGATCAAGATCCACAGTTCATATCCAGCTTTTGGAACAGTCTTTGCAAGCTCCTTGGTGTTCAAGATAAACTATCTACAGCAAATCATCCACAGACTGATGGACAAACAGAACGGATGAATCAAGCCCTAGAGCTATATCTCCGTTGCACTAGCAACTATCACCAAAATGATTGGTTTGAGTTGTTACCCTTTGCAGATTTTACCTATAATAATAGTGTTTATGCATCTACTTAGCAAACCCCCTTCTTTGCAAACTATGGATAACATCCAAGGATGGATATACAACTCTCTAATCATGTCAAGAATCCAGCTCCCAGAGACAAGGCCCAGCACCCAATGGACATTCACAAAGAACTCAATGAAGAGATCCATAAAGCTCAAGAACAATATAAGTACTATGCAGATCAACATCGTGTCCAAAATCCATTGTATCAAATTGGGGATAAAGTTTGGTTACTCAGAAACAATTTGCAAACGTCAAGGCCTTGTGCAAAGTTAGATCATCAAAGATTTGGTCTGTTTGCTATCTTGGCCAAGATTAATCCAGTCACCTTCAAGCTCCAGCTACCAAGTACCATGAGAATACATCAAGTTTTCCATGTGTCCATGTTGGAACCATATCAGATTTCACCATTGAGGGGAGAGAGACCTAGTCCTTCACCACCTATCGAGATCGATGATCATGAAGAATTGGAAGTCGAGCATGTCCTAGATTTGAGAATATCCCGAGGAAGATTAGAGTACCTTATTCATTGGAAAGGATATGACATCAGTGATCGTACTTGGGAACCTACAGGAAACCTTCAGAGAGCACCAATCAAGGTTCGAGAATTCCATAAGAGAAATCCAATGAAGCCGAGACCAGAGAACATGACCGCTTCTTGTGGAACTCGTCGCTTGAGGGGGAGGAGATATCATGGACAAAGGAAACCATCCTGAATCTCAGATTGCATGTGAATCATATATCTCATGATTGGTCCAGAATTAGGAGAAACTAATTCTTCCATTGCGTTGGGAACGTGCCAAAACCCTAAGATCGATTGTCTTCTTGCTCGATTTTGACATCTAGAGACCATGCTTCGAATTGATGATATCATCAATTCGTAACCGCCCTACTCTCCAAGTTTCAGTTCCAATTCTTGTCTTGTTCCTTGTTCCAGTCTTGTCTAGTCTAGTCCTTGGACATCCTGTCTTGTCCTCTGGTAATCTCATAGTACGAGATTTTGTCGAGTCATTTCTTGTATCTAGTTATCTCCTTGAAGGGAGTTCTTGTAATCCAGATATCTTGTTTCATACTTACAATCCCGAGTCGTGGGATCTCGTATATCATCTCTAGGCGAGTTATTCATACCTATTGGTGCCGGGTTGTGGGACGCCTCGTATCAGTCACATATTCTTGTATCGTTTTCCCTTCGTGGGTGTTCTTGTAATCAGAAGTGTGTTTTCAAAATCTTGTCTACTATAGTCAGAGAGCACAATCTAGTGTTCCCTTGACATAATCCTCTCAGGTTGGAGTTTTTCCTGCTCTATCATACTATGGAAGAGCTCAAGTTCATTCTCTGAAAGCTCAAGCTTTGCATAGATTGCAATCATGGCACTCCAAGTTGTTGGGCTCTTTCAACATCCATGTTGATGGTACTGAGATCTCCTTTTGTTGCTTGGCTTGATGTCGGATGAATGCCATCTTCATTTGATGTATCCTTTTTAGTCATAGGCTTGGATTTGAATCAAGACCACAACGTTGTTCTGCACTTTAATATTGAATTCTTTCCATGATCTGCATCATGGGACTGGACCATAGTGTGGATTGTAAATTAGATGTAGAGGTGCGTGCTTCCATGTACGTAGCATTTTAGGGTATGTTTCTAAAAGCTTTTGTTGCCATGTCGGTTCATAGATCTTGCCTTTTTGTGCTTCTACGGAAAGTCTTCAGGTTGAAACTGGGTCACGAAGGAGGGAATCTTCCCCGTGACTCTTTGTATTTCTGCATTGTAGTCTGCAAGAATGACATAGTAGGGCCGATATTGGAGTTCTAATGATGTGATGAGACATCTGGGTGCCAAGTTTTTGAAATAACTGGATTGTAATACTATTTCTTTGAGGATGCACTTCCACATGTTTTAACCATGGGAGTCGTGGTGCTTCAAATGTGTCTTGGCCTTCGATTGTTCGTCATCCGTTTGGAATGGGTTGTGGCTCATAGTCTTCCTCAAATGTTTGTTCCAAAGGAATGGATACTGTTTCCTCGTCTCTAGGAGCTTCCGATGGGGAAGGTGGTCTTTCATACTATAGTAATTGCACTTGCAATTCTATGACTTGTTTTTGTAGGTCCTGTAGGGCTTCTGAGTCAGTGATAAGTGACGAGGTTGAGGCTGTGGCTTGGGAGAGAATTGTTATGTCCTTGCGTTTTTGTTGCTTCAATTGATCCAATTCTTCTGACAACTGGTCATGTGACTCGAGTAGAGTGGCATAGTCTTCAAGGATAATTTTGATGTTTTCTGAGGTCACAACTTGAAATTTTGAGACATTGATGGGTACCTCGGGTGTGTTCTTGATGGCTACCTCTAAGTTCTCTTGGTTTTGGAGTTGTAGACATCGATTTTCCTCTTGAGCCATTGCAAGGTGTCATTTTAGTAGCGCCATATTGTGTTGGAGTTTTGAGTTGTGTTTCATCTATGTTCGTAATTGGCTTTCCACCCCTTGGATCGCTTCTTGGTCTACGTTCTGTAATTGTGCTTCCAACATGCTATGAGCCTCTTGTAAGGTCTGAAACTGTGTTTGGAGACTGGTGTTATCCTCTGCTAGTGTAGCGACACGATGTTGTAGTGCTTCATAGTGCTCTTGTAATCGTTGATTATGTTCGTGTAGCTGATTATATCCTCACCTTAATTGTGACATACCCGTGAACATGATGTCAAATGTATTACCTATAGATGAAGGTGTAGTTTGTACAATGGAGGATGCAAGGGAGGGAATTGGGGAATGGGAAGTGTGATTGTTGTGTCTATTGGAGATGTGTGTGCAGGTGAAATTGGTGGAGGGGGGACGGGGGATGGTGGAAGTGTGGAGGAAGGGGGAGGTAGTGTGGGTGGTGAAATGTCCATACTGTCAGGAGCGGATGTGAGTGTGGTGTCTACCATGTACATCGGAATGGTAGGTGGGGTGTGTGTGATTGTGATGAATAAGTGTGGTATGGATGTTGGGAATGGTATTGACGGGAAGGGTTGGGCGGTGGCTTGAAACATTCTAGAAAGGAAATCATGGGTAGGTTGAAGGACTCATGGGATGGGGACTGGGAAGTGAGATCCTGGAGGCGGGAAGGCCATGAAAGGAGGTGTGGTGACAGGGAATACAAGAAATGTGGACCTCATGTCTGGGTGTCCAATGATAGAGGTTGTGGAGGTTGGTTTTCCTAAGGTAGGCTCCATGAGGGGTTCGGTTGTAATGGGGGTGGCATGGTACATGGGGTTGTCAAAAGAGGAAAACAAGGTTGAACTAGAAGTGGGACTACGGAAGATGAATGTTTGCTCTGTGGGGTTAGTCATCGAGGTGATATCTACAACTTCTGTTCAAGGGGGGGATGGCGAGGGTGTTGGTGGTACTGGCTCTACTAACTCTTCATGGGTGACTATGGGTTCATGGCCAGGAGTTCCAGCTGCTTGGGAGGTTGTTTCGATTGGTTAAGATGTGATGGTAGGTTCTTCCACATTGGTGATGGGAATCTGAATGTTTTCGCCTAATCGTGGTCTGGTTTGGAATCTTTGTGGATCATATTGAATGGGAGGCCTCTGTATTGCTGATAAGATTGCTTCCACTACACCATAGGACTCGACCATCAATAGGAGAGTTTCATTGTATTCATGAGTCCACTTCGACTTCTTCCAAGAGTTGGGCCATGAGCATTCTATTGTTCTGTTCAATGAGTAATTGTTGTGCCTACATCCGTGATCTGATATAACCTCCAAAGTTCCATGATCTGATATAACCTCCAAAGTTCCGCTTTGTATGTTGGGGCTCCAGTGGTTTCTTCTCCTTCTGCTTCGTCTTCTTCCTCTTCTTCACCCTCTGGGCATTCTAGTTGTTGAGATAAAGTTCTCTGCCGATTGTCATCCCAATGTACATGGCGGCCTTCTATGGATTTTCTCTGTCTTTGGGAGGAGGTGCCCAGTTCTTCTGTGTTCGAAAAGAATTCTACGTCAGAGAGTTGTGTATTCTGTAAGAACAATTCAAAATCGAAGGTGCTCATCCCTTTAGCGTCTCTCATTGTCGAGGATTCTTGTGGAAAAGAGGGAGAAGTTAAGAGATATTCTTAAATGCGAGGAAATTAACTCAAATTAAACCTTTTCCTTGGATTGAGATGGCCCTTTATTTCTTAATACAAGGAGCAAAAATCACTAAGCTAATAATTTGCATCACATATTCAAATATTCGATGAATTTGAGTTACTTCTCAACACACATAAAGTACTAAAAGAAAGGATCTCACGGGGGTGCAAGCTTACAAAATTCAGATCGTAGGATCTTCTTCTTTAAATAATTTTGAAGTAGCAAGGATACGTTTCCATATGTTCATGTCAAATTCATAAGTATGGGAGCATTACTTTTGTTTGAGAAGCATGAAGGTACACAAGATCTTGTAGGAAGAGAACAAATCCTTTGCTCCCCTCTACTAATACATAGCATTTCCTTAAACCGTAGTACAAGTCGATTTAATTCCTCACAATTCGCACTAAGCTCTTTACATGGAAAGTAAATTTAGCACTCGCCTAGACCTGTAAAGGCTTGAGTGTCTCTTCTAGTGCTATGTTTGCAGCCTTCATGACAAGATCGTCAATAAGTAAGGGAAACTATCTTGAACGGATACCCAGTTCTTTCTCTAAAAAAAATAAAAAGTCAAGTTCTAGGTCCAAGGCATGTGTTTAATTTGCATAGCCATTAGCCAACAAGGAAACTGAGTCGTCATTTGGGTAAGCCTTTTCCCAAGCCTTGACAACAAAATGGTCGTTTAATATTAAACACATAATTTGATTAATTCCTTTGTTATTAAACTTTGAAGCAGGTTCAATAGGACCTCAGCACTCACTCCATACTAAATGTATTACTACTTCAAATCTCAAGCCCTGGTTCTTAAGATCATGAAGCTACCTGAAGAAACATAGGAGGTTGTGCGTTACAACATGCAGGCAGTACATATAGGAGATCTCTCATAACAGATTATTTCCTTCCAAAATAACAACTGAAGGGAATCACATCTTACTATCCAGTCTTTCATAGTTAAATAAATGTCATTTATACCTTATTCTGCAAACATGGCTCCTTTGAGTTCCATTATAAACTAGCAATGCAAGCTTCCGACGAAATTAAATAAATAGTAACTTCATTGCTCTCAGATGAGGTTGAACATTATGCATCTATTCCCAGTATGTCTTTCATTCCATTAGTAATCCTTTAGCATTCATCAAATAGCGCTCTCCATTGTCACTCCAAAGAACACATTAATAGCTCTTTTCCTTTCTTCAATGCTAAAGCTCTGAGCCCCTTCCTCCAGCACTGTCCTTTCTTTCATCATGCCTCCCTTTAGGGCTTTGCCGCACATAAAATACATAGGTAAAGCCAAATGTCAAGACAGTAATTTCCACATCAAGTGCACTGTACAAATTGCTCTCAACATTCCAATATGGTTCCCAACATCGTTTTTTAAGACGAGAAAGCTTCTTCCTGGCATCCAATGTGCAGTGTCACTTATGTCCACTGTGAAGAATACCAGAAAACACAGAATTCTGAATGGTAAATAGTATCTGCCGATCAACTACGTAGTACTTTGCCATATTGTCATCTTTCCCTGCATCAAATTTCTCCGAGCAGATATGTATGAGTGTTCTCGTAACCACTACGCCCTTCCTTTTTCAGCAAAAATCCCTCTTCTAGCACAATTTCTTTCCGTCTTTCACGTCTGCAGCTCGGGTTAATTGGCGCATGGCCATTTCAGCATCAAAGTAAGAGCCGGGATCAAAACTGAAACAGACCACACCTGTCGGCCTTCACATGGATCTCTTTTGGTATGTCGCATGAGGACAGACGACGCAGAAGAAGCCAAACAGTTTCTCTCCCCTCGTTTTATCTCTGTCTCTCTTCGAGAATCCCTCCTCCTTCCACGAATGGAACCTCCTATTTTCGGCCTCCATGGCTTGTGCAGGTCCCCTCTTCCTCGAACCTTCGAGCCCTAGAAGAGATCCACTGCCCAAAGATCTTGCCCCCCCTCATTTCTCTTCATTCGATACCTGAAAGAAAAACTCACCTAAATGGTCATGCTCGCACGGGGACTATACATATCTTCAATTATATCATAACCCTTTCTGACATACTCATGAGGTTCTTTATGCCACAACCTATCATCCACGTCGTTAAAGCACATGAGTGGGAAAATGATCTCAAAAAGAATAATGTCAAGCCGTGGCTTCAGAAGTTGATAAGTTGTTGACTTGGAAATGCCGTGCTTAAATATTGTAGGACTAAAAAAATGGGACTCTAAAACTTTCTTGCAAACTGGCTCTGAAAGAGCTGCATGAAGGATCTGTTCTCAGGTTTGGCATTCTTTGGATCTCCAAATCTATTGAAGAGATGATTCATAGTATGCATAGTCCACTTCTTAACTTTCCACCAACCCCAAGCTTTCCTCTGCTAAAGGTCCATAGGTTGACCTTCCTGAGGAACGGGTCTTCTTAGAAGATTATGAAAGCACGCCGTCCAAGCAGTAAAGATCTAGGTATCATGAAGTTGGACTAGAATCTCCAGATACGTCGATGACCAGAAAATTTTGCATATGAGTTTCACCAAATCTGCAACTTCAATAGGTGGATTCACCATAGAAAGAAGAACATTAAATATCTCTAGCAAGGTAGGAAATGTAGTCTCAACGATTTGATGAAGTGGTATGTGTTCATCATCATCCTTGAACTCATATTTCCTTGTAAGAATACGCAATGCATAGTGTGCATCATATATCCGTTGTTGATCCTGTGATCTAAGATTTGCATTGACAGTGGAGAAGAGTGTAGGCCATCAAAAGCTACAATGGTTCGGATAATTCATAAATCCTTCCATATCTCTCATAAACCTTGATGACAGAATCAAGAGTGGCTGAATTGGGGGGATAGCTGATCATTTTCATATTTGAAAGAACTTCCAAGATCCTTCCTTGATGATCAATGGTTCTAGCTGAACTATACTCATATTA
The DNA here is from genome assembly GCA_020310875.1 of Ceratopteris richardii. Classification (NCBI taxonomy): domain Eukaryota; kingdom Viridiplantae; phylum Streptophyta; class Polypodiopsida; order Polypodiales; family Pteridaceae; genus Ceratopteris; species Ceratopteris richardii. The sequence continues at coordinate 134,113,736 of CM035411.1, forward strand.
GTCATTCCTTTAAATTGTTGTTTCCAATCAGTTTGAAAGGTTGGTTTTTTATTCTCGACCACACCATGGTAGCGAATTCAAATTCTAGTGGGGCGGGAGGAGCAGATGGGGCAGCTTGCGATCTTCCTTCAGATCTAGATCTAGGTATTCGAATTGTAAAGGGAGGCACGGAGGCATCCCCTCATGGTGAGACTTCCGGAGTCATACGAACTTTACGTGTCTGGACACAAGGAATTGATCCCCTCATGCACTTTGATTGATGTGTGGTAGTTTTGTGTCTTTTAAACATATGTAGTTGTGACCAGGTCAATGCACGTTTGATGGGTATGTCGTATGATAAGCATTTGTACATGATGCGTGTTATTGCACAACATCCATTCACCATTAGCTTCCTAGATGACCTTTTATTCGCTCCGTACAGCTGCTCCATAATCCATACATGAAGCTTAATCGTTAGTGCACCTGTCTCTACCAAGCAAAGACCGAACCAAATCCATTTGTGGGGCTCAGTGAATCCATCTTGACCGGGAAATGCAAAATGTTGCATGCACATACGAAGAGGGATGGACAAATTTGGTGTGAGTGTCACCATATCTTTTAACTTTTATAATTTCTGATTCTTCATGTTATTGGGTATTAAAGCATCCTTCTCGGAGGGCACATGCGTGGCATGCATGTTCAAGGCCGAGCTCACCAATTCCAAGGTAAGTTTGAACTTTTTCAACTCATTGTTGCCCAATAAGGAAGGAAGAACAAAGGTTCCTAGTTTGTCCTTTTCCTCACTCGCCTCTAATGTTGATACCAAATAGGAACACCACAAAAAATCTGGTTTGGGTAAGGGTGCCTCAAAGTATTCCACCAGCCCTACACATTTTCTGGTGTGTTCTGGAGAGTCTCGAGCTCTTTGGAAAAGAATTGGAATCGTACCCATGCCTTGTCATGCTCACACTTGGACTCCTAGATGTATTTCACCTCTCCTAAGGGCCATGGCATGCCATTGAACTAGTGAGAGTTTGCATGAACTCTCTCAATTATTCCTATGGGAGGGTCTAGTATGGGTATTTGTTGGAGGTGTCGTAGCTCTACAAGTCGTTCAGTTGGTGGCACTTCAATAGGTAGACTCTCCGCATTAATACTCGCAGTACTCACTCGTGCCTGTGAGCTTGGGCCTGTTGTTTCTGCCATGATACTGCTTGTAGCTCCTGATGCTTATCTGCTGGAAGAAGAGAAGCATATTAGCATTGCATAGGAAACATAATGTTATGGTGTTTCGTCCACAATACCAACATGATATCCAAAGTGGTTAGGGGTTAGTGGGTGGAGTGTTCATGATGTGTGTGAATGTTGATTAGTAGATTAGTGATTCCCCTAGATGCATACTTTGGATGTGCACTGTACTCCACATGTATCTACTGTGATGCAATTGGTTCAAGGGGTTTGATACAAGGTTTAATTCTCCAAACTCTTATTATGGGATTATAGCTTTTGGGAGAGATGACATGTAATGGTTTCTAGATTAGATTGTCTTGGATTTGGGACTTTTTGGGTACCCATTTCTAGATACTCCTAGGTGTGATTAGAGATGTGATAGTGTGGAGTGTAGGTGTTTGCCCTAAGATTTATGCTACGAGTGCCAGTGGGTGTTGATTCGAGCTTGTGTGCCAAGGTGAAGCTCTTTTAGCTTTTAAGCAGGTCTTGGGCATCCAAATCTGTCTATTATTTGGGTCAGCCTTCATTGACCGCTTTGGGACACAAATAGAAATGATCTGTCTAGATTGATGCCTAGGATACTCCTTTATTATAGCCCTCAACTGTGTAGCTCGGTTGGTGCATCTTTGGGATCCTGTCTCCAGAGTAGAGGGTTGTTCACCCTTGCATATCCAGATCTGCTTCATGACATGAGGTACTTTATATTGCATTGGTCATTGCTCATGCTTCTTGATTATAGGCCTCCTCTGTGTCATGCATTGTCGTGCTTGGTTTCCTATGATCCTCTTTGGAAAAGAAGGGAGCTCCTCATTGACTTCTGAACCTTCTTCAAGAATGACCATCTTCTGAACCATAGAACGTTGGACAAGAATAGCATCATTATCTTCATATGGGTTCCTGAAGGGACCAAGATTTGGTGCCTTTCCTAGTGGCCTGAGTGCTTGATTCTCTAACTCAATTGTGATGTGGTTTTGGCCCACCCATGCCTGAAGAAGTCCACTTCTTAGGTTGAGGTTGAGTGCATGATCATAGATCCAGTCCTGGCCCAAGACAAGAGGTTTGGTAAGATCCTCGTCTTCACACACTAGCACTTTGATTGTCATTAGAACATCTTGAATGTAGAGGGGAAGTTCCACCTCACCCATGCAAGGGGTTTCCACACCTCCCAATCCTATGAGATATGCTTATGTAGGATTCACCTTCAATTGCAATTCTTGACAGTAAGAAAGTCGAATTGCACTAGTGGCTGCTCTTGAATCAATCGCAACTCTTATTGTCCTTGCACTCTCTCCTTGTCCTACCTCCAGGGTCACAAATGGTCATGGATCAACTATCCTATGGGAATGTATACTTGATGATTCGCACATGGCCATGTGATATCTCGGAGCTTCCTGAGTATCTCACCTAGGCTGACCTCTACTTTTTCTTCTCAATTTCATGTGTTGGATGCATTCCAAAGCTTTTGCTTGCACTTCTTCTCAAATTTGCTTTTCTTCTTCCTTATGTTTCTTAGCAATGTTGAGTGGATTTAGCATCTTCTTCGTGAGGGGTTCTTGATCATTAGGGAAAAAAATGAACCCTCCTTGGCCTTTTTGGCTTAAGGAGTGATTAGTGATCCACCAATAGGAAGAGAGCAATACACAGTCTAGTCCCTTAATCAACTAGACTAGGCATAGGCTTCCCTTGGTTTTCCTTGGTCAAAGATGCAAAAACTACCTTCATTTGGTGGTTTCATTCCCATAAGTGGTTTGAGATCATATTCGAGTGAACTGGAGCCCTTGGATGGCCCCAAAGATCCAATGGCTAAGCTCAAAGGGCAAAACTAAAAGGCATCCTTAAGCCTTGGCCCTTGGATTCTATGAAGATCTAATGGATATGAGTGAAACTCGTGGGAAGTGAGGCACCTTCATTTCTAGCCCTTGGATCATCTTCAATCTCAACGGTCTTGATGGCCTTGGCTAAAAAAAATCACCTTTTCATCTCCTCGCTTAGATTGGGATGAAATCCAATGGCTATTGTCCCTCCCCCATGATGGATTGGCGCCTTTTGCCCTCGTCCACTAGATCTAGCCTCATATCCAATGGTTCTAAGGCCTCCCCATCATGGAAATGCACCTTGCAATGTCCTCCATCTGATCTTGAGGAGGTCCAACGCCTCTGCAACCTCCGAGGAGACAAGATCAGCCCCATTTGCAGTTTCCCATTCGATTTAGCATGATCTAATGGCTCCAATTTTTGTAGAGAGTGTCCAAGTTGCCATCGCATTTAAGGCTCTCTCTCTAGTCTCTCACGAGTTTGAATGTGAAACATTGATCTATAAAATCCAAGGGCCTTGGTTGTTCAAATATCTATAAATAATATTTTATTTCACAATACCACTAGTGGTTTCATGTGGCCCTTTAATCTCTAGGATTAAGCATTTTAATCCCAAAAAATTAGGAATCCTTACAAGGCCCAAAGGGGGCTCACTTTTTCCCCTAACGTATAATTTAGCTCTACATCCGTTGATGTAACTGGGTAGGACGTCACCTTCTAGAGTGGCTAGTTGGACCGCTCCACTTGTTGAGATTCTATTGATAATCATTGGTCCATAGCCTCTCTTATCCAATTTTCGTGCATGTTGCTTCAAAGTGTAGACTAAGGCTAGGTCTCTTGCTTTCAAGCCCTTATCCCTCACATGTGCATCAAAATACGCCTTTTTTCTTTTCTTGGTCGCATAAATTCTTGTTGCTACTCTCAATCTTGTTTCACCCAGTTGTTCAAGATAAAAAATTCTAGAGGATAGTTCATGGCCTGTCCAATCATACTCTTGTGCTACTTTCAATGTAGGTATCAAGAAGTCTAATGGTAGCACTGCATTTTGGTGAAACACCATCTGAAAGGGTGTGGCTTGGAGTATCGTTTTATAGGAAACTCTGTATGCCCAAACAACATGGTGTAGCTGTTTGTCCCAATCAGAGCATTTATTATTCACCAATTTTTTCAACACATTGCATAGAATATTATTTGTGCTCTCAGCCTGTCCGTTAGCTTGTGGATGATAGGGGACAGACTTCTTGTGTATCACCAAGAATTATTGGAGAAGGTTAAATGTGTGCCTCTATCACTAACTAGCTCTATTGGTAGTCCATATCTGGTGAACACGCTCTCAAATAAGAACTTAGCCGTTGTTTGAGCATCATTCTTTATTGTGGCCTTCACTTCTACCCACTTGGTTAGATAGTCCGTGGCCACAATAATGTATTCAGCATGTGAACCCTTACCTGGGGGATTAATAGGACCAACAAAGTCTATTCCACACTTAGAGAATGCACGTCCACCCATCATAAGTTTCAGTGGCATCTCGTCTTTACGTATCGGACATTGAGTTCATTGACAAATGTTACACCGCTTCACATAGGTATGTGCATCCATGTGAAGTGCTGGCCACCATAAGCTTGCAAATAGAATTGCCTTAATCACACGGTCTGGTCCAAAATTTCCTCTTGCCACACCTTGGTGAGCAGTTTCCAAGATCTTGATATATTCACTCTCATGGACACATAGCCTTAGGTATCCATCTCTTCCACGCTTGTATAAGTTATTTCCAATGAGTGAGTAGTCTAGTGCTTGCTCTTCTAAGCTCCTTTGTCTTGCCAATGCCGTCTATTGAGGAAAAGTTTTCGTCCTCAAAAATCCTACTAACGGTTCGCTCCAATTTGGTACTAAAGACACTTGATATAAAGTGGCATGCTCCACTGGTGGGTTAGTACTACAGATTGGGCACTCCTTGCACATCCTATGTACATTTATTTCCATTGTTGGCCAATATAGTCCTAACCTCTGTAGAGTTTGTAGTGTTCTATGTTTCAAATGGTGTTGCTATAGTGCACCTACATGTGCTAGTTGCAACCATTTTGCATGCTCATTGTCGTCTACGCAATAGGCCAATATCTCTTGATTTGTGTGCTTATACATGGTACCTGCCATTATGTGATACTTCTGAGGCCTCACTACTTCTTTATCTTTGGCTCTCAATACAGGATGTTTAGGTCCAAAGGTGAGGATAGGCACTATAGTTTTGGCCCACTCAGGCATTACTTCTAGATTAAACAAGTAGGCATTAGGAAGTTCGTATGATACTCTCTGAGGGGACTCCCCTGAAGTTAATCTGAAAAGGTGATCCAGTGAGTTTGACCTTTCCTAACCACAACTTCAAAGTCATATTCCATTAGTAAGACGAACCACCTTACTAATCGGTCAGTAGAACAAGGTTTCTTCATTAGATATAGCAGTGCTTGATGGTCTGTGAAAAATTTAAACTTATTTGCAAGCAAATAATGTCTAAACTTTTTAACTGCATATACCATGCCTAATCCTTCCCTCTCAATAGTAGTATAATTTTGTTCAGCTGCATTCAATTGTCTACTGGCATAGGCTATTGGAAGATCCATATTACCTTCATCAGTTGGTTGTGCAAGTACACACCCAATTGCATAATTGGATGCATCGATGTGGACATGGAATGGCTTCTTCCAATTTGGTGTAGTCAAGATTGGTGTTGAACAGAGTCTTCTCTTGAGCTTGTTAAAGGAGTGCTCACATTCTTGAGTCCACTCAAAGTTAGTCAAGAGGGAGTACAAAGGCTTTGCAATTATTGCATACATATGAATGAATCGGCGATAATAGCCACAATGCCCCATGAAAGCTTGTACTTCCTGTTGAAAATTATGGAGCTTGTGCAAGCTCCAATTGTGAGGCTTGACACATAGTCACCTCTCATTAATTACCTCTTTATTTGTTGTAAGCTCAAAATGAAGCTAGGCCCTAAAAATATAAAGGGCACACTCATACCCTTAAAGAAGAGTGTTGAATTAAAAAGGGAAAATGTAGTTATGGCTTGGATAAACTCTAAAATATGTTAGAGAGATGGAATACTAAAAAAGGACGTGACCTTATCCATATGGAGTGATGTGGAGCACCAAAAGTCACCCAAGAAAATGGAAGGAAAAAGGACATGAAGTGAAAGATCAAGAGGTGAGAGAAGATGCAAGGGTAGGTGAAAAGTCCCATGCCCATACCTCTATATATACAAGTCATTTGAACGTAAAACTTTGTGGAGATGACAAAGAGATGGTGTAAAAGGATATGTGGGGCATTCTCTCACCAATGGATATCAGAAGGTACCTCATTTGGATGCTACAATGCACATAGGTATTCCAACCGCATACCTTTTATATACATAGCCACCTTATGAAGGTCATATCTCTCTATATACTTATCCATTTAATGCATATCATATCTTTTTGGAAACCTATCTCTAACACTCTCTGTATCTCAAATATCTCTATAAGATGATTCTCTAGTAGTGGCAGGAACGTTTCTTGTGAACCTCAATTTTTTGCTTAACCTAAGATGATAGGTAGTCTATCTTTGTGTAGTCGGTTGCCTAGTCAAAGTACTCCAAATGGATTGTTCTATAGCTTTTTAGAAAAATAAGAAAGTCTTCTATGTGTGTACAGAATTTGAGAGTCATTGGATCTCTAAGTTGTGATGGAATCAGGTTTTAGTAAGCATGTTTCTTACAGAGCAGATTCTAGAAGAGGTTCTGCAACTTCCACCGCATGTATCAGAGCTTTGGTTCCATACCATTGGGAGTGGAGCCATGGTTGTACAAAGAGATGATGAAGAAGATGCAGAGATGACAAAGGAAAGCTTGGAGTTATCATGCTCATTAGAAAGCTATGGAGATGAGGCCTTTGTATGTAAGAGAATTTGGTTGCTTTATGCTATTTGAAGTGATACACTCTCTTGTCCTACTCTCTTCTACATATTTTGATCATTGAGGCATGCTATAAGTGATGCTAATCACTTTGTTAAAGATTTATGAGCATCCTATACAAGAAGAAGAAGATTTAGACGAAGAACCTTGGATGCACAACTACATATAGTTGTATATGAACATTGTATGCATGTTTGAGGTATTGCACTCAATTGAATTATGTGTAAGTTTTTGTGATGTATATTGTTGAGTATTGAAGCTTATATGTTGAATACTTGAAGATTGAAACCCAAGTTAAAGGTGGCCAAGGAGGAGGATAAGACTCGAAAGAAGGACTTCCATGATGTGTTGAAGATCCATTTGGACTTGAAGACACTCCCCAAGGTCAAGGAGCACAAGCAAGTGCCAAGGTAGATGGAAGAGTCACTCCTGAGAATAGTGACATGTTGTCTGAAGCAAAGGAAGGTAAAAGAATACCATTTGCAATGCTAAGGGGTGAGGTAAAGGTTGAAAAAAATCCACATTGTGTGTGGTTGTAAGTTCCAAGCATATGTGAATGTATAGTTAAAGTTGAGGCTAGTAAGACCACCAAAGAGAGTGGCAAGCCTATGTAGAGGCAAGTAAGACCACCAAAGAGAGTGGCAAGCCAATGTAAAGACACGTAAGACCATCCCAAGAGGAATGGAAAGTCTATGTGAGGCAAGTAAGACCATCCCAAGAGGAGTGGAAAGCCTATGTTAGGTGCAAGAAGCACCATAGACCAAGTGAAGGTCTAGTGAAAGGTTGAGGCAAGTAAGACCACCTAAGAGAGTGGCAAGCCTATGGCAAGTCAGACCATTCAAAGGAATGGCAAGACTATTTAAGGGCAATTAAGACCATCCCAAGAGGAATGGAAATCCTTGTAATGTGCAAGAGGCACCATTGATCACATTCACAATTTCTTGTGTTTTCTTGTAGGTGATGAAGAAAGCTTGGAAGATATGGAAGCTATGAATGCTTCACATGAAGAGGAACTCATGAAAGAGTTCATGTATGATCAGCCCATTGTTCATTTTGCAAGTATGAAATCAGCCATAAAGAATGAAGAAAAGATTATGAAGCAAGGGGGAGCTAGCTTGCAAGGATTGGAAGATCCAAGAAGAGTCCAAAGAAGAGAAAGTGTAGCCAAGAGAAGGAGTTATGCTAAAAAAAAAGCAAGAGCAACCATCAAAGGTAACTATCAAAGCATGAGGAGGAGCCATATCTATGGAAGATTGCTAAGAAGGCAAAGAGCATCCATGATGCAGAAAAGGAGTCATGAAGTTAGAAGAAAGCATGACAACCATGATGATGTCAAAAGGAGATGCAAAGATTGCACTCAAAGAAAAAGTCAAAGATGACCCTAAGACAAAGGAGGATCAAAGAGAAGCATGCAAAGAGGAGATGAAGACATGAAGCCATGAAGGTAAAGAAGAAGAGAGATTCTCAAAGAGAGGACAACAAAGAGGAAGAGAGTGAAGCGATGAACATAAGTACAACCAAGGTCATCTCATTTCACTCTATGAGTTTGTTTGAAGCATGTCGTATGCTATGGATTGAAGAAGAGCTCTTGAAAAGAGCCAAAGAAGAAAGGATGAAACTAAAGATAAGCCAAAGAATCTTGGAAGCAAAGGAGGGAGATCACCAACCTATTAAGCAAAGGGCAATAGATGCAAAGGACGAAGAGGAGGAGAATTGGAGAGTAGCATGGACTCCCAATTGTAGCTTGAGGGGAAGTGTTGAAAATTATGGAACTTGTGCAAGCTCCAATTGTGAGGCTTGACACATACTCACCTCTCATTAGTTACCTCTTCATCATTTATGAATTTGTTGTAAGCTCAAAATGAAGCTAGGCCCTAAAAATATAAAGGGCACACTCATAACCTTAAAGGAGAGTGTTGAATTAAAAAGGGAAAATGTATTTATGGCTTGTATAAAAGCGGTTAGAGAGATGGAATACTCAAATAGGACGTGACCTTATCCATATGGAGTGATGTGGAGCACCAAAAGTCATCCAAGAAAATGGAAGGACAAAGGACATGAAGTGAAAGGTCAAGAGGTGAGAGAAGATGCAAGGGTAGGTGAAAAGTCCCATGCCCATACCTCTATATATACAAGTCATCTGAATGTGACAATTTTTGGAGATGACAAGGAGATGGTGTAAAAGCATATGCTAGTCATTCTCTCACCAATTAATATCAGAAGGTATCTCATTTGGATGCTACAATGCACATAGGTATTCCAATTGCATATATTTTTTGTACACAGCCACCTTGTGAAAGTTATATCTCTCTATGTAATTATCCATTTAATGCATATGATATCTTGGAAAGCCTATCTCTCATACTATCTATATCACAAATATCTATGTCAGATGATTCTCCAATAGTGACTAGGAACCTTTTGTGTGAACTTCAGTTTTTTGCTTAACTTGAGATGATAGGTAGTCTATCTTTATGCAGTGGGTTGCCTAGACAAAGGAACTCTAAATGGAGTGTTCTATATCTTTTTATAAAGCTATAAAAGTATTATCTTTGTGGACAAAATTTGAGAGTCATTGGATCTGTAAGTTGTGATTGAATCAGGTTTTAGTAAGCATGTGTCTTATAGGGCAGATTCTAGAAGAGGTTCTCTTACTTCCGCCATGTGTATTGGAGTAAAATTTCTCCACATTTCCTTGACATTCTTTGGCCTAGCTAGCTCTGCAATAGATCTAACTTTATCCTCGTCTATGGATATTCCATTATTTGACACTATGTGCCCTAGAATCTTCCCCTACCTGACCATGAAAACACATTTTTCTAGGTTCAAGCAGACTTGATATCTCTACATTTGTCCAAGATAGCCCTCAACTCAGGGATATGTGTTTGTCTTATGTTGGAATGAGCACAGAGATCATCAACATAGAATTCCAAATTTTTACTCAAGAACTCTTTAAACACATGGCACATCAGCCTCTGAAAGGTAGTTGGTGCATTGGTAAGCCCAAATGGCATTACCCAAAAAGCAAATATGCCCCACTCTGTGGCAAAAGCTATCTTATGTTGATCTTTTGGATCTATGGCCACTTGAGTGTAGCTAGAGAATTCATCAAGGAAGCTGTATACTTCCTTGCCTGCTACTCTTTCTAATAGATGTTCAGTGATCAGAAGCGGATGGCTATCTCTAATAGTGGCCATTAAGCTTCTTTAAGTTAATGCATACACATAGCTTGCCGTTCTTTTTGGTCACCACTATAATGGGGGACACCCATTCAGTGTGCTCAATTTCATAGATAAATCCTACTTCTACCAATCTATCTCTTCCTTGATTTTGGCAGCATAATTGTTATTATATGTGTATGGTTTTTGCTTAGAGGGTTTGGCATCTCAGGTCATGGGAATAGTACATGAGCATATGTAGAGGTCTACACCTTTCAAGTCCTTGTAACTCCATGCAAAAACATCCCTATATTCACGTAGCAAATCTACCAACCCTTGCTCCTCATCCTTTGTTAAATCATGCCCTATGTACGTGCATCTTTCTTCCCCTTCCTCTATGGTCACAATGATTTTCTTGGTTTTCTCTTTGTTATCATAGGCCTCTCCTGCTTGTGCTTCATGTTTAGGCATCCTTATCATGACTCTCCTATCTTCTACTTCATACTTCTTGAAATTCTTCGGGACCTCAAACAAGTTTCTTCCTCCATCGGTGTAGCTTATGTGTTCTTTCTTTTCTTGTCTTCACTCTTGGTGACTAGCTGTGTGGTTAATCTCACACCATTCGTAAATTATTTGTGTCTTTGAGGGTGAGCTTCTACTTCATACAGGAGTTCTTCTTTTGATGCACAAAAGGGATCCATTATGATTGGTTCTAAACCCAAATCACTTGTATCTTCAAGTGTATCAGTGCTAAGCTCACATTCTTCAAGAATCGAATCACACATGATTGGTTCTATAGTGAAGACGAAAATGTCATAGCCATCTTCATCACAGTGTGGTGTCCATTGTTCTTCATTGATGGCCACATCCATTGTTACTAGGATTTCTGCCCAACCATGAGGTTCAAATTCCTCGTCTGAAAAGATTATAGGTGCATAGGCTGGGTCTTGTATTGATCTATGAGTTTCCTTAGCACCTACCTCTCTAGCCTTTTCTCTTCTCTCTTCGGCTTCTACCACTTTACACATCCACAAGTGAGTGTCTTCATGCATCCATGAGGATCATAATCCTATGGAATGCACTGACTCAGTGTCCTTTGTGGTTCTATGGATGGGATTCCATTGTATAGGGGCCACATCTCTATGAGAGTAATCTTTGAGATTGACTTTGGTTGTGACACATAAGTGTTGCAAATACAAGGAATTGGTTCCCCAATCTTGTACTACTTACAATTGTCTTAGGAACGGTCTTCCCGAAATCATCTCATAGGCCTGATTCTTGTTGAAGTCACATATGGCAAACGTATGCTCAAACTCGACACCACAAGTAGTGAGAGTTATCCCTTCTACTAGCCCTAAAGGTCTTTTGATGTGACCATCAACCATTTGTAATTTCATTCTTATTGGCCTGAGTGCTGGCTTGCCCCAACGCTTCCATAGGGAAGTGGTAGCAATTGCCACTCTTGTGCCTGATCCAAGATAGCCTTCGTAGTGTAACCTTGGTGAATGATTGGAAGATAAGTGTTTCCTTCTTCTTCTTCTCCTATCTTATCCAAAGGTATCTCTGGAACTGTTCTATGAGATCCTATCATGGAGTGTGGTTTGACTACTTCTGGTACTTGATTGGCTAGATGTTTCCATAATACTGGTTTGACTTTGAGTAGCTCTTCTAAAGTGAGATTGCACTGCACTTTAGTGTTCTTCACTACCTCCGTATTCCTAGGTATGATTGAGCCTTCGTTCCATACCATGACTGTGGGTGCCCTCATACAAATAGACTTCGTTTCCCATGGTCTTGTGAAATGTGGGAGTTCTTGTAGAGGCTAGACTCGAATTCTAACCGTTCACAAGGTTGTTCATGTTCCTGCTTTCCATAAATGGAAGCAATGTCTTATGGGAATTGGTCATATAAGTCATCCACAATTTCAATAGGAGGAGGATTTTCACTTTCTTTTGCCCATTTCTCTTCTTGAATTTTCCTTATAAATTCTTGGGAATATCAATTCATACAACAAGTGGTGTCTCGTTTAGTGGAGTTAGGCACATAAGTGTCCTTGGGAGGAATGCTCATTCTTCCACTAGCCTTGTCCTTACCTTGAGAGGCGGCGCCCTTTTCTGATTTTTCAATTAGCCTCTCCAATTTGTCTAATAGTCCATTAAAATGCAATTGAGTCCTAGGTGAACTAGAGCAGTTAAAGAGGTGATTGGCTTCAAACATGGTTTGAGCCTATTCCACCATCCTATCACAAAGTTTAGTTCATTCGAGCTCTAGGTCAGCTCTAGGGTAACACTTTTCATGATCCGTTACATTTGACCCTTCTTGTATTCTAGCCCGATATGCTTTAAGCATCATGTCTATGTCCTCGAGAGTGGGATCTGCTAAGACTGATCCTACTCTAGGTGGTGGTGGGATTGTGTGAGGTGGGTTGGAGGGTGATGGGAATGGTGGTAGTGGAGTTGTGTGAGAGTGCATTTCAGATGTGAGTTCAATTATCTTGGCTTTTGTTTCTCTCAAGATTTCCTCAAGTTCGTTCATCTTCCCTGCCCATTGCCTTTTCATTCTCTCTCGACTATCCCTCTAGGCTCTTGACCTTTTCTTAGCTAGGCTCTCAGTATCACTAACTTTGGAACTCTTTTCCTGGCCTAAGCCTTGGTTCTGTTGTAATGACTGAGCTCTAGTGACCACTTGCACTAGAGTAGTGGAAGTCACACTTCCCATGGATTCTACCACTAACCCAATGACGTTGATAGGAGTGATTTTTGGCATATTGGTGGGGTTCTTAGGACAATCCCGTAACAAGTGCTCCTTCCCACAATTTGGGCAAAAACCTTGAATTGTCACAGATTGGGTTTGTGTAGGTGCAGGCATAGGGCAATCACGAATGATGTGATCTCCCTGACATCAGCAGTATGGTACTCTAGGAAACGGGGGTCTTATCTGCCTAGGTTGAGGCCTAGAGTTAGGATTTGTGTACATGACATTTGTATATTCTGGCTCCCAACTAGGTTCACTCCGATCTTCATAATAGTATGACTCATTATGCTCAGGTGACTGCATATAGTAAGCATGTGGACTATCCACATGAGTCGAGTCAAAGCTATGATCATTGGAGTCACTTTCTAAAAGCAATGATGATATTGGCACTCAGGCTCTATTCAAATTTTCTTCAGCAGTTGCATACTTTACAAGGATCACATTGGTTGGAGGTGGAGGTTTCTACGCTAAAACTGGTTGAGGTCTTTGTTGCCCTTGATTGGTAGGGTTGCTGGGGCCTACCATATTGTTGTGGTGGGTATTGGTTCTGGTATCTTCCCTATTGTGGATATGGTTGAGGATAATTTTGTTTGACAGTTTGTTTGTTATAGGGGCAGCTTTGTGCAGTGTGGTTGGTATATCTCCTTTCTATGGTGCAATATTGGCTGTTAAGGTTCACTTGGGGTTGAGCCATGACAGGGCACACATTAGACATATGGTCTCCTCCACAGGTATAACATCGTTTCACTCGGGCAAATCTCTGTATTTGTTTGCTAGAGACTCCTAACTTCTCAGCTACCTTCTTTGCAATTTCCTCAATAGTTGTGGAGGGATTTGAATTGAGGCTAGTAGAGCTATCTAAATCTTTGTAGATTTTTGAAAGCTCTAATTCCTCTCCTAGATTATCCTCAATGTCTATGCACATGCGTACACATTCTTCTATGGATATAGGGTCCTTCAAGTACATGTAAGATCTCAGCTTCATACTTAACAATCCATCCAAGAATAGAGACACTTGTTTGGCTGGTGTGAGCAACTCTGGAGCAGGGAGTCTCTCTAGGTATTGTCTGAACCTCCTTCCTGTAAGTCTCTTGAGGTGTTTATTTGAAACTATGAATCAACGAGGAAGTGTTGTGCCTTATGCCACTCTTAGAAAATTCTGTAATAAAGGCTTCTCGCAGTTGCTCTATGTTTCTAAATTGCCTCTATTGTAGTGGTTGGAACCATGTAAGGGCAGTGTTCTTTAGAGTTAGACCAAAAGCGTTGTACTCTGTGAACAGGTCATCAACTTGCTCAGCTCTCAAGACTTGCCTAAATTTTGCCACGTGATCATACGGGTCTCCCGTGCCATCAAAGCAGTTCTTCATGGACTTAACCAATTGTGTAGGTCTCAAGGTCCTAATGTGTTCTCTAGGCCTGGGCAGAGGGAATTCATCTACATTTCTTTGATCCTTGGTTCCCTATGTCTCTCATTTTCCATTCTATCTATCTCTGTTTTTGTTCTATCTCTTCCTAGTGGGTTAGTGAAGCTTACTTCAGGCCTATCTCTACTCCTATCCCTCTGAGCTTCATGAGCTTGAGACGTTCTAGCTCCTTTGCGACCATATGAGACATTAGATCTTGGTTGGGGAAAAACAAATTCACCCTTCCAAGTGTATGCATGCCTACCATGCTCCGAGACTACAAAGACCCATTCTAAGGTATTGTCTAAGTAGGTCACTTTCCCTAGGGTATCTGGATCTTGGAATTCATAGATGGTGAGCATTCCCACTTCAAGAGGCTGCTCAGGCTTATGGCTTATACCTCCAAAAGGCTATGTCTGTCTCTCAGTTTAAGAGAAAATCTATGCTCTTATTGTCCTCGAGAACCCACTCTTGAGTGATGATTCTAGTCAAGATAGATTTGCCTCGAGGGGTTCTTGGCTCTCTTCCTAAGTTCCCTTGCTCTATGTCACTTGTTTCGGGCTTTGGGATTATGTTGCCAAACTCATCTGTCCTATCTGGTTGGCTGGTGACACATACATCGTTCCTTCTATATCTATATATGAACCATTTTCGAACTTGACTACAAGGTGTTCTAGTCCAATGGGTTGATTCGTATTTTTTATTTGGACAACATACCTTCTTAGACCGTCCTCATAGCAGCACCTAATTGGTTGGTCTTGATATATTCTAGTTGAGTTTTCTAGGGACTCTCTAGTTTTTCTAGATATGCCACTCCTAAGCTACCTACGAGTCTTTCCAAGCTATAAGACATCTCAGAGTCACTCGTTTCTGAGTTTAGAGTGTAGGGGTAATCACTCAACTACTGGGCCCAAGACCTAGTTGTATGGTTGACACTAGCCTCTGATGATCTAACACTTTGACGGTCTCTCCCTATGTGTCTTCCTAATCTCAGGTTCATATGCCCTACTAATTGACCCAATGAACCTTGTACACCCACGTTGCTGGTTCCTTTAATCTTTGACCATGCATCATAAGGAGTACTTAAGTTTTTTTTCACTTGATGTTCTTCGTCCAATTAGATTAAATTCTTTGTTTTTAGGTTGTCCCTTGATTGCAATTAACTCTATGCTTGAACTTGAGAATTTAATGGTTCTTAGAACTTGAGGGTTCCTATCACACCCCTAGTCAATCAAGACATCTATTCACACTTAGTCTAAGCTAGGAATGGACTGAGGGGGTTGAGAGATCTTCCAATCTCAAGTTGCTTTTCCTTGCTACGCTTGTCTACCTAGGAAGCGTGTTCCCATGCTTGCACACATTGGCAATTTTCTTTGGTTTCTCCCATAGCTTTCAATGATACTGTAAAAGTTCCAACTTTAGCTCCAGATTTTACCTTTAATTGAGAGGCAGTTTGATTCAAATACTTTAAAACACCCTTTTTCCCCCTTTTGTATTGCCAAAAAATTTCTTCTAGAGCTTCCTTGGTGTACCTACCCCACAGTGGGTCAAATTCAATTTAGCCTATCTAAAAAACAGTTGAGGCCATGTAGGATTCACCATGAGCTTTCCAACAAGCTCTAGAGCTCAAAAAACGGATTTCATATGAAGAAGTTATGACAGTTCAGGGTTCAAGGAGTTAAAATAGGCAAACAAGACCTTTTAGGATTTTAGTGCATTTTTCTAAGGCCTTTGTAATTGTATGGGTAATTGAATGTGCAAATATGCCCAAAATTTCCCCAAATTTTCAAAAATTACCACTTTAATTTTTTATCAAAAATACATGTCTATCGCGATAGACGGTGTCTATCACAATAGACAATGACTGTCATGTGGGGCTATTTGTTAGGATAGACTAGTGTCTGTCGTGATAGATGGGGTCTATCGTGGATCCTATCTATCGTGATAGACGGGTGTCTATCGCGATAGATGTGGTCTATCATTTGTCATGAAGTCAGTATGTCATGATAGACAGTGTCTATCGCGATAGACGCTGACTGTCATGGGGGTGTCTATCAAGATAGATGTGGTCTATCATATGTCGTGAAGTTGGTCTGTCGCGATAGAGGTTATTTGTCAACACGCCCTGTCTGTCGCGATATATGATGTCTGTTGCGATAGAAGCTGACTATCGCGGGGGCTCTGTCACGATAGATGCTATCTGTCATGATAGACAAAAAAAACACAATTTTTTTAGATCCTTCTAATGATTTGGAGTGCTCTAATGGTGTAGGTTATCATGTTGTGCATGCAAACACAAAATACCAACTTTCTCTGTCTGTCACGACAGATAGAGCTCATCATCTCAGGACCTCTACAGAGTTCTATCGCACCTGTGCAAGCTATTGGAGATGGTGATGTAGCCAAAACCTGCAAGAAATGCTCAAAAGCACACGAAAATAGAATGCATGCAAGCTCGCTCTCGTTCTCTATCACAAGTGAGATGAGGGAAGTGAGGTGGAGAGGGAAATATGACCAAAAATTGAAATTTTTGTGAAGGTGATGGAGGTGGGAGGTGGTGAGGATCATGATGGTGATGCAAAAAAAACATGAAAAAGCGATGAAAAATAAAGAAAACTATATATTTTACCTATGAATCCAATTTCTCAACTCTATGTCTTACCATCACATGCTTGTCCTCGAAGCTCTTTCCCCGAAAACGGTGCTAAATTTGGTGTCCCTCTAGCACAATGGAAACTACCAACATGAGGAGATCAACCTCATAATTGTTAATCCGTGGAGACGTGAGGACTAGTATGAAGATTGTGAGCAAATGATGGCAGAAGTGCATGAGTGAGAAGCACACAAGCATGCACACACATACATGCACACGAGCATACAAGGCAAGAACAAAGAGACAAACAATGGAGTTCTTTGTATTGCTCAAAAAGTTTCTTATACAAGCTCAAATGACTAACAATCTAACTTGAAAAATGAGCTCTCTAGCTCTTTTTATAGATTTCTACTAGCTTTTGGCCCTGTCCATACCTAGTATTTGGCCTAGTTAAAAATTAGGTTTCAAGGCTTATTTGAGGGCTCAAACAAAGTCTAAAAATTATGAAAATTGGTATGCAAGTACTTCTACTACTCCTCAAGCTCAAGGACTCCTCCGCTTGGACAAATTGGAGTCTAATCTACCAAAAAAGGGATTTAGAATGTATGTGTATTGATGAAAATCACTTTTTATGGAAAATAAGTTATGAAAAAAATGATTGGGCCTCTTCTATGCCAGATTGTACTTGAGTGTCCTATCTCTTCTTTGCTTGTAGATCAACACTCAGCCTAGTCATTAAGGATGGAAGCTTATCTTCAAGGCAGGAATCTATATGATTATATAGCTGGAGATGAAGTTATGCCAAGTTTCAGGAATAAAGGTCAACCTACACAAGAAAAGCAAGAAAGATTGAGCACATCATGCTCCAAGGATGCACTTGCAAGGTCTTATCTCCTCAATTCTATCTCAGATTTTTTGTTGCCTGACATTAGAAGTTATAAAACATCTCAGGAAGTGTGGAATGCACTTGAAGCCTTCTTCTCGTCAAGTACAAAGGCCAAGAAGCACCAACTATGGCTGGACTTTACAACTCTCAAGAAAGCTCCCAAAAAAAATGTGATTGATTTTGTTAGAAAACTCAAGGACATAGCAGATCAATTGGGAAGCATTGAAGAGGTAATAGAAGAAGAGCAAATTGTAAGGCAGGTCATCAATGGCCTAAAGGCAGATGACAAGTGGGAAGCATTAACCACAGCTATGGATCTATACATGGATATGCATGTACCAAATTTCAATACACTCATAGGAGAACTACTTACTCAAGAGGCCAAGCTTATGAAGAATGGAGAAGGCACCAAAGGTAATCAATCTTATGCTTTGTATACTCATAAAATCAATTCCAAATAGAACAAAGGAAGAAGAAAGAAAGTGGATGATGAAGTAGGTACACATCATGCTAACTATGCAGGTAGAGGAAGACATGGTAGAGGTAGATGTAGAGGAGAACGACAAGGCAAGGGGAGATTCCAAGACTCTAATCCCTATTCTATTTGTGGATTAACTAATGATACAACTAAAATTTGCTTAAGGAATTCCAAGAATCAAAGAGGCAGAGGCTACAATAGAGGAAGTTATGGCTACTCTAGAGGAAGGACCAACAACTTCAATGGCTACCACAACAATTACAACCATTAAAACTATTGAGGAAGAAATAGAAGAAGAAGAGACTTCAATAACTACAAAGAAGACTCAAAGTATTCATTGCTAATCATGAATATGTCAATACCTCAAGGTAAATCTAATGAGCATGTTTTCTACATATATTCAGGTTGTTCCAATCATGTGGCAGGAAATGTGGCTCTCTTATCAGATTTAGAAGATCTAGGAAACAACCATGAAGTGCAAACAGGTGATGATACAAGACATTTGGTGGAGAAGATAGGAAATGTAAAAGCACCTGATGGAAACATCAACCTACTTAGCAAGGTACTCTATGTCCCTACCATCACAAAGAATTTGATAAGTGTAGGACAGATTATGGAGAAAGGTCTACAAGTTCGGTTCACGAAAGCAAGAGCATTTGTTGAAGAGCTAAGTCAAGGATTCAAGAGAATTGCAAAAGGTGAGAAGACATGTAGATTGTTCACATTTGAATTACAAGACACTAGGAACATTGCTCTCTTTAATTATGGTAGTCAAACACTCATTGAATTGGAAGTATGGCACAAAAGGTTAGCACATAATAGTGAAAGATCATTAAAGCAAATGCAGGGACCAAAGTGTACTTGGACTCCCTAATTTGTCAAAGCAACACATGTTTTATAGGTGTAGTGCAATCAATTTGGAAAGTCTCATGGATAAAGATGGATATATGCATGGAGATCTCTTGGATTTGGTTCATACAGATGTATGGGGACCTAGCAAGGATGCTTCAATATCTGGATCAAGGTATTCTGTCTCCCTCATTGATGATTGCAGTAGATGGACTATACCATACTTTATGAAACACAAAGATGAAGTCTTTTCATGCTTCAAAAGAGATTTAGCTCTTGTGGAGAATCAAACAGGTAAAACATTAAAAAAGGCTAAGGTCAAATGGAGGGGTAGAGTACTTCTCCCATGAATTTGACTCTTTTCTTCAAGAGAGGGGAATTAAAAGAGAGATTACTACAAGGTACACTCTTGAGCAAAATGGAGTGGCAGAGAGAAGGAATAGGACAATTGTTGAAGCTGCAAGGTCTATGCTAAATGAAAAACACTTACCTAATTATTTATGGGATGAGACTGTATCCACAACCACTTATTTGATGAACAAATTACCTTCAAAATCACTTGATGGCATGAAACCATCTGAGGCTTGGAATGGAAGAAGACCAAGCTTGGATCATTGTAAGATTTTTGGATGTATTGCTTATGCTCATGTTCCTTCACATGTTAGAGGGAAGATGGATATAAAAGGAGAAAGGTGTGTATTCATTGGATATGACAACAACCAAAAGGGCTACAGACTATACAACCCAACAACCAAAGGATTCTTGGTGAGTAGAGATCTAGTGTGATGAGAAAAGTTCTTGGTATGAAGATTCATGTAGGAAGATCAACTTACATTATGATCTTGAAGAAGATTTACAAAACTTGTCAAGGACAACCTTCCTAAAATTGAAGAGTAGGATAGCTTAGAAGATGATGAAGCAACTCAGATTGAAAAACCCAAAATGTGGAAGTCTAAAGGTAAAGCTAAAATGCAGGAACTTGGACAAGAGGCAGAATCATCAGATCATGCCCTAAGGAGGTCCATGAGGGAGAAAAGAAAACCAAAGAGGTATGGTTTTCATACTTCCATAGTTACTAAACATTCAATTTATCTAGCACAGGACATAAATCAAGAGGAACCCTGAACATTTGAGGGAGCAAAGAAGAAATCAGAATGGAGGCATGCAATGGAAGAATAAATTGAAGCTCTTGAGGAAAATAACACTTGGGAATTAGTTCCCAAGTCTTCATCAATGAAAGTGATAGGTTCAAGATGGATTTACAAATTGAAGAGTAACTCAGATGGCTCTATTAACATGTATAAGGCAAGGCTTGTGGCAAAAGGTGTTGCACAAACTCAGGGAATTGACTATGAGGAGACTTTCTCTTCTGTGGCAAAGATGCCTACAATTAGAATCCTGCTTAGCATTGCTTCTTCCAAGAATTGGAAGATACTTCAATTGGATGTAAAAAATGCATTTCTTAATTGATGGATAACAGAAGAGGTGTATATGGCAGAACCACTTGGTTTTGAGGAATCAAGTACATCCTGATTATGTGCGTAAACTTAATAAAGATCTATATGGACTCAAACAAGCCCCAAGGGCTTGGAATCACAGGCTTGTTTCATTCTTGCAGGACAAAGGATTTCAATCTAACAAGGTAGATCCACCACTCTTTATTGAAAAGAGTAATTCTGAAGTCATCTATTTGTGTGTGTATGTGGATGATATTATATTAAGAGGAAATGATGCAGATGGCATAAAGAAGGTCAAGGAGCAGATGAAAGAAGAGTTCAAAATAAGTGACTTAGGATCACTTACATACTTCCTAGGATTGGAAGTGGTATACAAAGATCATGGTTTATTCCTTACTCAAAGGAAGTACATTAAAGACTTGTTGACAAAGTTCAAGATGCAAGATTGCAGGATTGCAGGTACTCCAATGGAGGTGAATCATAAATTGAGCTCACATGAAGGTGAACTTATAGAAGATTTCACAGGTTATCAAAGTCTTGTGGGTAGTTTGGACTATGCCACATTGACAATAGTAGATATATGTTATAGTGTGAGTGTGCTAAGTCAATTTATGCCCACACCCAGGGAACCTCACATGGAAGTTGCCAAGAGGATAATCAAATATCAAAAAGGGACCATGAATGAAGGGTTATACTATCCTTATGTATCTGATTTAAGTCTAAAGTTGTTCTCTGATGCAGATTGGGTTGGATCCCAGGAAGAAAAAAGGAGCACCTTAGGATATCTTACCTTTGTGGGATCAAAACTTGTCTCATGGTCTGTTACCGTTAGTGTCCATGTGAAAGGCCAAATGGCCACCGGACACTTCTTTGTATATGTTCTTTAATAAAACATATAGTGGCCTGGTCAGTCACGGACTGTAAGCTCGACCGCATTTGTAAGACCTAAGAAGTCTGTCTTCGTGCTCCCTGTGTACTGCGTTTTCTGCGTATTGTACAGCCTCTGTGCGGAGTACTGTGTGTGGCGTCACGAGTTCGGTTTTCTACTCCGAGCATATCGTTGTGGAGCTCTCGATAAGGAGAGTGCAGTGTGGTGCATCGCCATCCAAATACTTCACTGGTATCAGAGCAGTTCGAGGCAAAAAGCGTTGTTCCTTTTGTGCGAGCGAAGCGAGCACCCCCCCCCCCCCCCCCCGGCTTTCTCCAAGGCTTACGACTAAGGCGGCGACCAAGGCATAGACCTTGGCATACCTTGTCATCCGAGTCACCGAAGTCACCGTTGGCGCCATTGGCTGCGCGCGAGGGAGGACCTCAACGATCAAGGAATATAGAGGTTCCCGGTACTTCCCGGGAGGTCACCCATCCCAGTACTGTTCCCCCCAGAGCTCGCTTAACCGTGGCAATCTCTTGCCACTAAGCTACACTCTTGTGGTGTTTGAAGAAGGGGAAAGACTAAGGTTGACATTACCTTGAACAAGTTTTGTTCCCTCAAAGCTTCATTTTTGTTTTTAAAGCCTATTTTTGAAGCAATTTTGGGGTGTTTTTGGAGCCATTTCGGAGTACTTTCACACGTAGTTCTCTTCACACAGGTCCAAGAACATCAAGAAGAGTGTTCCTTGTACTTCTCAGACAATAAATATCAACCTTTGGGGCTGTATTTTCAGCCACACTCGTAAAACTACAGGTTTCTCGAGGGGTTTTCAGTTTTGGTGGGAGCAGTCGCTGCAAATTTATGCAGGTTTTTTAAAGCCTAAAACATCAGAGGTGACAGACACTTGCAGGTGTTATTGGCTAGTTTTTGGGCTGTGTAGTCAGCCTTTCAGTGTCATTTTACTGCATATATTGAGCACATACACACCATGTACGCTTCTGTGGATACCGCTTATGTACGTCCATGTGGGCATTGATATGGCGGTTACGTTCTTTGCATAAAGCCTTTTACGTTTGATAAAGAGGGTCCTGGTGAGGTTTTCTTAACTGGGAGACACCCAGATGTCGGGGTCTCTTCGGTGATGCAGGTGGAAGACTTACCTAGCCTCGCCATAGGAGATGTATGATAGTTGTTCATAGGTGCTCGATAAGCCTAGTTGGCTTCTATTGGGTAACTGATTATATGCAGTGGAGTCAGTGATTCACTATGCAGGTAGACATGTCAGTACTTGCAGTTTTATGATACTTTGACACTGGTCATATGCTAATATTGCAGAGGATACTCTGGCAAAATTTTTCCAGATTTCTGGTTTAGTCAACTATATAGTGGTCGATTTACTCCTTGATACACTTATTTGTTGGTGTTTGGACTCTTCTAGCTCCATTATCATTCTATTCAGTTCTCTACGATCATGGCATCAGAGGTCTCAGGCACATCCGGTGGATCAGGGTCTAGTGCTAGCGTTCCGAGGAGGAGCTATAACTTGCAGGGCAAAGACCATTTTGAGATCCAAAAATTTGATGGCACAAACTTTGCTCTATGGAAGAATCAGATTAAAGATGTGCTGATTCAAAGAAGGCAATGGAAGCCAGTAAATGGGATTTCAAAGAAGCCTGCTGACATGGATGAAGATGATTGGGATGAGTTAGATGAAATGGCCAGGTCTACCATTCGCTTGCACCTAGCAGATAATGTTTACTTTACAGTATTAGACTGTGAAAGTGCAGAGGAGCTTTGGAAGAAGTTATGCAATACATATGAAAAAGAGACGGCATCAAATAAAGTATATCTGATGAGAAAATTATACGACCTTCGTATGAAGGACACAGATAGTGTTGCTGCTCATCTAAATGAGTTTGATGCCATATTCTCCCAGTTACAGGCTCAGAAAATGGATATGGACAATGAAATGAAAGCAGTATTGTTGTTATGCACCCTGCCATCATCATGGGATACATTTTGCACAGCTATTAGCAATAGTGCACCAGGTGGTAAACTCATCTATGATGACATATGTGGAGCACTCTTGAGTGAGGAGATTCGTAGAAAATCTATGGTTGGCACTCAGAGTGGAGATGCATATAATGTTCGTGATTCTTACCAAGGAAAGAATCAACAACGTGGCAGGAGCAAGAACAAGGAAAAGAATGGTCAACGGAATAAGAGCAGAAGTAAATCAAGGAAGAGGGATATTGAATGCCATTATTGTCATAAGAAAGGACACATGAAGAAAGACTGTTATGCATTAAAGAATGCTAAAGGTAAAGGACAGAATGTTGATGGGCATGTTAAACAGTTACCTGCACCATCTACTTCGACTGTGAAGATTGAAGAAATTAATGCTATTTCTGATGATGCTGATGTGTTGACACTTGATAGTACTGTGCCATCTGAGGCACTTATGGCTGATTCTCTTTCCCACACCTGGCTGCTAGATTCTGGTGCTTCTTTCCATGTGACACCACATAGAGAATGGTTCTCTAATTATGCAGCAAAGTCTCTTGGTACCGTGAGACTTGGTGACTCTTACCAGTGTGATGTTGTGGGGATTGGAGATGTGGTTGTGCAGTTCATTGACGGTTCAAAATTTACTATGCATAATGTACGCCATGTACCTCAGTTATCACGCAGTTTGATGTCAGTTGGTCAACTTGATGACCTTGGTTACAAGGTGGTCTTCTATGCTCAGTCCTTTCGTATATCAAAGGGCAATATGGTTATTGCAAAAGGAAGGAAAGTTGGCTCACTTTACCCTTTATTTGTATCACAGAAAGAACACTTGTTAGCTGTTACTGAACAGCCTATGGCTTGTATTTGGCATGGTCGTTTGGGCCATATATCTCGTAGTGGAATGGAAAATCTTTCTCGTTCTGGCTACTTACCTGTGTTATCTTTCTCTGATTTTTCATTTTGTGAGCATTGTCAATATGGAAAGCAAACCAGAAATGTGCATAAAACGCACATTGACTCTTCAATTCAGCCTTTAGATCTTGTTCATACAGATGTGTGTGGTCCTATGCCCACTAGGTCCTTAGGTGGTTCTCTTTACTTTGTCACTTTCATAGATGATGCTACTAGAAAAGTCTGGGTATATCCTATCAAATCGAAGGATGATGTATTCCCTACTTTCAGAAAATGGCTTGCTTCAGTTGAGACTGAAAAAGGAACTAAGCTTAAGGCTTTACGTTCAGATAATGGGGGTGAGTATACCTCACATGAATTCAGCTTTTTCTGTCAGTGTAGAGGGATTCGTAGAGAGTTTACAGCTCCTTATACCCCAGTACAGAATGGTGTAGCTGAGAGGATGAATAGAACT
The DNA here is from genome assembly GCA_020310875.1 of Ceratopteris richardii. NCBI lineage: Eukaryota > Viridiplantae > Streptophyta > Polypodiopsida > Polypodiales > Pteridaceae > Ceratopteris > Ceratopteris richardii. Next base: position 134,138,530 of record CM035411.1, read on the forward strand.
ATTCAAGATAGAGTAGTCTCTATGTTGCATCATGCAAACCTCTCACAAGGTTTTTGGGCAGAAGCAGTATTGACTGCAGTTCATGTGATTAACCTTTCACCTAGTACTGCCAAAGGTCTGAAAGTGGCACAAGAGTTATGGACAGGGAAACCACCATATTATGATCATCTTCGAGTTTTTGGGTGTGAAGCATATGTTCATATACCCAAGAATCTTAGACAGAAGTTGGACCATAAGTCAAAGAAATGCATTTTTCTTGGATATGGTCGAGAAGGACAATTTGGATATCGCTTATGGGATCCTGAAACACGGTCAGTGATCAGAAGTAGTGATGTCATTTTTAATGAGTCTAAGATGCATAAACAGCCGATTAAGGAGGTTGAAGTGAGAAGATTGGTGTTTGAGGATACTGGTCCTCCGGTTAGCATGCATAAAAATGCTGCACATAGGGATGTTCAAGAGAATGTCCATTCAGATTAGTCTGCACATGTTCCTGTTCAGCAACCATTGAGACGTTCTGCACGTGTCTCATATCCACCTGATAGATATGTTCCAGGTTTGGATTTTGTTATGCTAACAGATGCCGGTGAGCCCTCTTGCTACAAAGAGGCTATGCAGACAGAGGATCATGTCAAGTGGGAGCGTGCCATGAAGAGTGAGTTGGATTCTATTCACAAGAATGGTACTTGGGACTTAGTACCTTTGCCAAAGGGCAGGAAAGCTTTACCATGTAAATGGGTATATAAGCTGAAATTCACATCAGATAGTGCTTCTCCAAAATATAAAGCACGACTTGTTGCAAAGGGTTTTAAGCAACAACATGGTGTTGATTTTGAGGAAATCTTCTCTCCAGTGGTCAAGATGACTACTTTGCGCATGTTGCTTGGATTCGTTGCAATGGAGGACTTAGAGCTAGTCCAAATGGATGTGAAAACAGCTTTCTTGCATGGAGACCTTACAGATGAGATCTATATGGAACAACCAGAGGGTTATGTAGTTCCTGGCAAGGAAAGTCTAGTTTGTAAGCTCAAGAAGAGCTTGTATGGACTTAAACAGTCTCCTAGACAATGGTACCAAAAGTTTGATGCTTTTATGAAGTCCCAAGGCTATTCTCGGAGCAATGAGGATCATTGTCTCTACACAAAGAGATGTTCTGATGGCAGCTTGATATGCTTGATACTTTACGTCGATGATATGTTGATTGCTGGGAAGTCCTCTTATGATTTGTCAATTCTCAAAAAGAAGTTGAGTCAGACATTTGATATGAAGGATTTGGGGGATGCCAAACATATTCTTGGCATGCGCATTACTCGTAATAGGAGTAAAAGATGCATATACTTGTCTCAAAGTGAGTACATATCCAAAGTACTTCATCGATTCAATATGCAGGGTGGAAAGGCATTGAGTACACCTTTACCCACATATGTGAAATTGAGCAAGGATGACTGCCCCAAATCAGATGAGGAAAAGGAATTCATGACCAAAATTCCCTATCAGTCTGCTGTTGGTAGTCTCATGTATGCTATGGTAGCTACGAGACCAGACATTGCATTTGCAGTGGGAGTTGTGAGCAGATATATGTCTAATCCTGGCAAGAAACATTGGGAAGCGGTCAAAATGATTTTGAGATATCTGAGTGGCACTAAGGACAAGTGTCTATGCTTAGGTAGAGGGAAAGCATCCATTATTGGTTACACAGATTCTGACTATGCTGGTTGTGTAGACAATCGTAAGTCTACATCAGGGTACATTTTTCATTTTGCTGGAGGTGCTATCTCTTGGAGATCTCGTCTTCAAGAATGTACAGCTGTTTCCACCACAGAAGCAGAGTATGTTGCAGCAAGTGAGGCATGTAAGGAAGCATTGTGGCTTTCTCGTCTTGCTTGCGATATGGGTTTGCCTCAGCATGTACCTCACTTGCTCAGTGATAGTCAGAGTGCCATTGCTTTGGCTAAGAATCCGGTCTATCATGCAAAGACCAAGCACATTGAGGTGAGGTATCACTTCATTAGAGATTGCTTAGCCACTGAGAGCATTATTCTTGAGAAGGTTCACACTCGAGATAATGCTGCAGATGCTTTGACTAAAGCTCTACCACAGGATAGCTTTCGACACTGTTGTCACTTGATGGGGGTTACTTGATTCTTGATCTTACACAGTCACTTGTATACTGTGTAACATGCCCATCAGGTGGGAGGTATAGTTTGTATACTTACACTCAGGTATTCTTTATCATTCTTTCTTTTTTCTCCCATAGTTACTCTGGCCATATTGGCCTTTAGTGGGAGATTGTTACCGTTAGTGTCCATGTGAAAGGCCAAATGGCCACCGGACACTTCTTTGTATATGTTCTTTAATAAAACATATAGTGGCCTGGTCAGTCACGGACTGTAAGCTCGACCGCATTTGTAAGACCTAAGAAGTCTATCTTCGTGCTCCCTGTATACTTCGTTTTCTGCGTATTGTACAGCCTCTGTGCGGAGTACTGTGTGTGGCGTCAGGAGTTCGGTTTTCTACTCCGAGCATATCGTCGTGGAGCTCTCGATAAGGAGAGTGCAGTGTGGTGCATCGCCATCCAAATACTTCACGGTCATCCAAGAAGCAACCCACAGTTCCTCTCTCTTCTACTAAAGTTGAATATAGAGGTCTTGCCATAGCCATTCAAGAAGCAATGTGGATGAAGACACTATTTATAGATCTTGGATTGGAAATTGGGACTCCAAATATTTTGGTGACAACATGAGTTCCAGTCACTTGGCTGCCAATCCAATTTTTCATGCAAGGACTAAACATATTAAATTACACTATCATTATGTCAAGGAGAAATTGCTCAACAAGGATATTCAACTATCCTATGTATCAACTTATTTACAATGTGCAGATATACTCACAAAGGCATTGGATGGAACAAAGATGAATAGATTCAAATTCATGATTGGTTTGCAAGAAATCAAGTAGAAATGAAGACCAAACATGTTAGGCTTGAGAGGGAGCTTTTGGTGCAATTATACCCAAGCCCACATGCTTGATCAATCCACTTATGCTATAACCCATGAAAGGCATCATATGACCAACCTCTTGTAAAAGTACTTCACATTTACCCTTGTAAAAGTGGATTACGCTCATGAGGATTTAGGAAGCTCTAAATCACATATCACTTGGTTGTTGAGAAATGAGAGAATCTATCCTATATGTTAGCATTCACCTTTTAGGTAGAAGTTTGAATTTGAATTCAAACTTTGGTTCCAAGATCAACTATAAGAAGAGGATCAAGAAGACCTATGTGTATCTCGAGGCAGAGAGATCATTCTGTAGTACATCCATTGTGAAGCAAGAGCTACCTCATATCTCTTTCACCTCTCACACATTGAGCAATTCTTGATTGCCAATGACATTTTATTTGTACATGTTTAATACATATATGATCATTATATTGTCATTTCACTTCTCTGTTATAACTTCATCAGAACAATATCTTCTCAGATCTTGTTCTCAGTGTGTACTTGATCATTTTCTATGATATAAAGCATGATAGAATCAGCATAATGTCTATTATAATCCTACAAAGTTTCATTAGCATTGCTTCTCGGGATCATCACATATTAGCATATCTTTTCTTACTGGTCTGATGACTCTAGTAGCCCGTGAATGTCGAGATGGAGATATGATTTTCTAAATACCTTCTCTGCATGTAGTCCATCATTTTTTATGAAATCACTCATGATTGTTAGCTTACTAAGTTAGTTAGAGTTCTCCAATCGGGATTTAGCTAATTGCTGCTATACACAAAGAATTGTTCAAAACACTGAATAGGTGTAAGAACAAAAATAACAAGTTTTTTGTTCTTGGATCAACTCCAACATATCTGTTTTGAGTCATCCTTTTGAAATTGTTCTTCCAAGGTACATAGGGTGACTAATACATCCTTTTGCAATCTAAAAGGGCCCACTACATATCCCTAGAGTTCATTTGGCTAGTGTAGTGCAAAGTTTCTATAGCACCACTTCATCTTCACCAAATACAAATCCATCTCTTCACAATGTACACAAAGAGTTACAATTGTTATAAGCAGACTATGTTTATACCTACAAGAAACTAGAGGGGGTCTAGGATTGATAGCTCCTCCTTACTCCTCCTCTCTGCATGTAACACCCTCCTCTACATTTTTCCTACCTTGAATAGCTGCATTTCAGCTCCTTGAGCCATGGATGATGTTGTCCTTGAGCCTCCTTGAGTATATGTCTCTTGGTCTTCAATGAAATGTAAGACTTCCATGCATTTGGCATCTCTTCACCTCCTTTTAAAGCTTTTGGATGCCTCTCCTGACTTTTCCACCACCTTAGGACTACCTTGCCTGATCTTGAGACTCACCTTAGTGATTTAAGTTGTGAATTTTGTCCACATTAAGGTTTTTTGAACCCTTTGTTCACCTAGAGCTTGCATAGTTCACGTTTTCAACACTCCCCCTCAAGCTTATGGTGGTAATGTCCATATTAAGCAAGCTCATAGCCTTTGAAAACTTTGTTAACTTGGTCATATCTAAGATTTTGGTGATGATATCTGCAACTTGGTCCTTTGTACCTAAAACATGAACATTAATGTCTCCACTTACAAACTTTTCCCTTACATAATGGTAATGCACCTCAATGTGCTTGCTCCTTGCATGCTACATGGGATTGTTAGCAAGATGTAGGCTTGACATGTTATCTCCATAAATTGGAATTGGTCCAAATTGTATACCAAGATATTTGAAAATGTTTTTAAGCCACATTGCTTCACATGTAGTGAGGGCCAAAGCTCTATATTCAGCCCCTATTGAACTCAGTGCAACTGTGGGCTGCTTTTTGTTCATCCATGAAATTGCTTTTGTACCTAGCATGAAAACATATCCAGAAGTTGACATTCTATCATCACCATTCCTTGCCCAATCTGCAAAGGTCCATGCTCTTACTTGAAGTTCTTCATCATATGTGTATAGCAACCCATAATTAACTATACTCTTCACACACCTTAACACTCTCTCTAGATGATTGAGATGTGTATTTGTGGTTGCATGCATGAACTGAGATAAAAATCCAACTATGTAGCACAAGTTAGGTCTTGTGAGCATAGCATAGATCAATGATCCCACAATGCTCCTATATAGTGTAAGCTCTTCTAGCTTCTTACCATCCTCCTTGCTAAAATTGAAATTTGAATCCATAGGTTGAGCTATTGGTTTGCAATCTGTCATGCCAAACCTAAACAACACATCTAGAAGATACTTCTTTTGAGAGAGATAGGTACCTTCCTTCCCATAGATCACCTCAATGCCAAGAAAGTACTTTAGCACACCTAAATCTGAGATTTTGAACTCTCTTCCAAGCTTCTCTTTGATGGTCCTTATCATTGCATCATCATCGCCTGTCACAAGAAGATCATCTACATATATGCATATTAAACATATCTTGTTATTTGTTTTCTTTGCATACAAGGATGGACCTACATCACATGGAGAGAAACCACATCTCTTCAAGAATTCCGCTAGCCTCTGATTCCATGCCCTTGGGGCTTAATTTAGGGCATTGTTGGCCTACAAGCAATGAGGAGATAGAGTAGTCAAGTACCATCTGGCACAGAAGAGGCCCAATCATTTTTTTCATAACTTATTTTCAATGAAAAGTGATTTTCATCACTACGCAAACATTATAAATGCCATTTTTGGTAGATTAGAGTCCATTTTGTTCAATCCAAGGAGTCCTCGAGCATGAGGGGTATTGGAAGCACCTACAAATCAATTTTCAATATTTTTAGACTTCATTTGAGCCCTCAAATAAGCCCAGCAACCGAATTTTTAACTAGCCCATACAATAGGTCTTGACAGGGCCAAAAGCTAGTAAAAAACTATAAAAAGAGCTAGAGAGCTCATTTTTTAGGTTAGTTTGTTAGATATTTGAGCTTTTGTAAGAGAATTCTTGAGTAATAGAAAGCACTCCATTATTCCTCTCTTTGTTCTCGCCTTATGTGTGTGTGTATGTGTGTGCATGTTAGTGTGTTTCTCACTCAAGCACTTGTGCCATAACTTGCTCATGTCCGTCATACCAGTCCTCACGTCTCCATGGATTGACATTTATGAGGTGGATCTCCTCACATTGGTACTTTCCATTGTGCTAGAGTGACACCAAATTTGGCATCGTTGCCGAGGAGAGAGCTTCAAGAATGAGCATGTGATGGTAAGACATAGAGTTGTCATGTTGGAGTCATAGGTAATATCTTTACTTTTCTTTATTTTTCATTATTTTTTCTTACGTTCTTCATCACCATCATCATCATCACCATCTTCTACCTCCATCTCCACCTTTGCTGAATTTTCATGTTTTTGGTCATATTCCCTTCCCCACTTCATTCTCCTCATTTCACTTGTGAGAGAGAGTGAGAGAGAGCTTTGTGTGCATTCTATTTGTGTGTTTTTTTTAGTATTTCTTGTAGGTTCTAGTTGTATCATCATCTCCTATAGCTTGCACAGGTATGATAGACCTCTACATAGGTCCCGAGATGATGACCTTTATCTATCGCAATAGACACAAAAACTTTGTATTTCCTATTTTCATGCATGGCACGATAAACTGCATCACAAGAGCATCCTAAATCACTAGAAACATCACAAAAATTTGTGTTT
>CM035411.1:134150187-134167687 GCA_020310875.1 Ceratopteris richardii
AACAACACATGAATTCAAGAAACCCTAGGCTGAATACCCATATCTTGAATGTAAAAAAAAATGGAAATTCTCATTAAATGAGTAATTAGGGTAAACCCTAACATGAACATATGTCCTGCTTCATCCTTCATACCTGAAAACACTTTCAAAATAGTTAATTCAATTAACACAACTGATCAACAGTGATATAAAAGAGGTTTAGAATTCACCAATAAATATTTTAATTTTTCGGGTCATCAATTGGAAGATGCAAATCTTCCCGACATCCACCGCCACCAAACCTGCACATCGTCCCGATGGGCCAACTTGCAGATTAAGGGAAGCAACATTTTCAATGATTATCCTGAAATTAAATCATAGAACAGCATCAATTCTTTTTTAAATATATTTAATCTTATCAAATTTTAAATCTTTTCAACATGCACGTGAAGTTTATTTCAATTACATATGGCAATGAAAACATATTAAAGTATAAAGGTAAACTATTAACCTTTTCAGTCAACAAACATTAGTTTACATTTTATCCATTTATAAACTATGTAAAGATTAGTATAAAACAGATATAAAACAGAATTCATTTTCATTCATTCAAATGCAGGTTTTGTTATATATATGCATTCACATATGAGCAATCAAGCATGCCAAAGAAATCTACTAAATCTACTTGGACAAACAGCCGCCTTGTATGCCCAATTTTAATCACTAGATGTGTTTTTTCTCAACTAGTTTCTTCATATAAATATGATGTAAACTTCATATCGATAATAAATGTAAATACCTTTTTGGGGTGGAAGAAGGTATAACTTCCATGTCAATATTCTTTTTTTTTTCGCTACTTTTTTGTTTTAAAGGGGAAAGGCTTAACCCCTTAATCCGAGCTAAGGATCTAGCTGCATGGACAAGAAAGATCTAGGTTTTCACAGACATGAATCATGCAACAATATGCTCCTACACATATACAACTACTTTCGTTATCTAAATGAACTACAAATCCTTCTATTTTTAACAAATCTCACTTAATCTATAAATGTAGAAATATAAATTATGTCTATTTTCCTAATATGGTTAAATAGAGTCCTTTATAAATTAATATTCTTCATTCCAAATTTTATCAATTAGTTTTATATGAATGCAAATAAAATACGTAAAACAAAATTTTAAGACAAAGAAAAATACGACCTAAAATCAATTTTATCTTCAATCTGCTTCATCTTCAATCTGCTCTCTTTAAATTCATCAGAACTTTTGGCATAACATCTTCAATTGCTTTGATCAATGCATCTTCAGAACCTGTAATCACTTATAAAATAGAAGCTACAAAACAAGTAATCTTCATTATCATTTATCTTGCAAATATAAATTCATATATTCTATCAGATTCATCTTCATCATGTCACAAATTTCATCATAAGAAATTCATAGTGGTTATAATTATCATAAATAATGCATTCTTAATTTTTTTAAATAGGTTTTTCAACCTATGAAACAAAGTTCATAAAATTTAGGAAAAATCAAAATGTTCAAAGTTTTTAACTTGTATCTTTATAAATGAGCATCATTTTTTTTTATATCAATGAAAAATTCATATCTGGATTATAAAAGTTCCTCTTACTCATCATATGGTATATCAATAAAATCATCCTCATATTGTAACATTTTTTTCATGTTCTTCATATTTATCATGATCATATTTATATCATATATATTTCTTTCTTTTAAAAGTATATCATCATAATTGTTGTAAACAAAGATCATTTTGCACAAAATATTCATCATAATAATATTCTTCATAATTGCTCTTCATAATAGATTTCTTCTTATTTGTGAAAGAAAAAAAATCATAAATTTATCATAAGTTTAGGAAATGACAAGCATATTGATCAAAATCATTTGCAAGCATAATTACAAACATGTTTTTGTTTAATTTGAAACAAACTTTGTGTTTTCATATTTTAGAATTCTTTTGATTAAACAAATCGTAATGTAAACTTAATCATAAGTTTGTAATTAGCTTTTCAAACATTAAAACTAAACAATTTAGGTATATGTTTCTCAACTTTTAGGAAAACAGCATATATGTAGCAAGCAAAAATCAAAATTTGAAATGTTTTATCTTCAATAAACAATTCGATCACAATAAAACTATTCACTTAAATTCTTCTCCTTTTTCTTACCTTTAGATGAGTTTTTGATATTATTTTCAATCTTCCATATGGCTTCTTGTACCCATTTTCCCATATTCTTGTCATGTTCTGATTGAAGTTGAAGATTTTCGTCTTCAGATGTTTGTACTATTCTTTCATCATTTTTATTTTGATCACATTTATTGTCAATTTCTATGACTTTAGGTTCTGTTTTAACCGCCTGTATATCTATATTTCCATCAATTGATTGTTCATTTTCATCATCTTTTATCTTTACATCTTCTTCTTTCTTAAACTTTTTCAATGTGTCTTGATCCTTAGATTTAATTTGAAGATCAATGTTATTCATAGATTTAGGTTTAATAAGGTTTTGATCATTGTCCAAACATTCACATTTAGGCACAATCTTGGTGTTCATAGAATGTAATTGACATACATTGCTTTTCTCCTTATGACTCTTAGGTTTCCATTGTTTTTGAAGTTTGGTTTTAGGACTAAATTTTTCTTGGTCAAAATAGTCTATCATTCCTCCTCTACCTAAGTTTAATCTCAATGGTAGATGCGTTTGATAATCACATATTTTCTGTTCACTTTCTAATACCAATTGTTGGCTACATGCTTTCTCATAGGCCATACAATTCCCATAAGTATGACCTAGTTGGTCACACCAGAAGCATCTTACAGTTCTCTTCGGTCTTTGATATAAAGCCTTAGGATCAACTTTTCTATGATCGGGTAAAGGATTTTGGTCAATAGAATACATAGATCTACTTTGAACTCGTACTTGATATCTATCTTTGCATTCACATGTAGCACTTTCGTGTATTTGATTGTTTAACCTTTCAATGTTCTCTTTTAAACTTGCAATTTCATGACCAATCGTTTTGAATGATTAAATTTCTTTTACATGATTTGCTATTGTTTCCATATTTTCATTCAAATGTGAGAGTTCATAATGAAGAATTCCTTCTAAATTCCTAAACTCGTGATCAAATTGAGTATCTATTGACTTAAGATTTGCATTAAAATCAGATACTACTGTAGTTAAGATTGAAAGAAACGAGTTTAAGGACTCAAACTTGGAATTAAACTTTAAATCTATAGATGAAATTAATCGTGCTTCCATATCATGCAGAAGATTCTCTACATTAGATGTCATTTTCATTTAATTATGTGCAAGCAAAAAGAATCCAAATATAAATACCTGGAATCTGAATCGAAGAAGAGGCTTAAAGAGTGACTTGTGTATAAGTTTATACAATTTTTAATAGAATCAAAATCTAATACATCAGTTGCTAATGGATGATTGTGCAAACGTTCTTGCTTCTAATGTCGATGAAAAGGGGTGGCGAGATGAGGATAGCTACTTGCCACTCTTCGTGGAGGCACTCAGTTCCCTAGGGAACAACCCTCAACACCTAGAAGAGTGCAAGGAGTCAAAGACAAAGCCACTGCTCCCACGGATGAAGAAGCTTCTGCAATCCAACCTGTCGATATCATGTATGCACATGCACGAAAAATTTAAATTTTATACCTGAGCTGCAAGGCCGTTTGTTCACGTCGGGTTCACCAATGTCGGGTCGTGAGGGATGCTCGGATGGTGGATCAGTCCATCCGCCAAAATCGTTCGGCACACGCAGGGTGTCTGTAGCGGACTCAGGCTTATGGAATTAAGGGCTCTAATGACACAACCATTTAAATAACCTATCTCTATGACGGAAAATAAGATAATTCTATAATAGCTATGGACCGTAAGGACGGGCGGCTTCGTACTTAGCAACAGCTTCCTGATATGAGATTGAAACTTCCATAATGGGTTCTTCTACTAAACTATCAGGTAAGCTAGAGGGTTTTGGTCTGTCTAGAGTTGACGGGACATTCTCAATAGTTGGAATAATGGAGTTTTAATAAGTACTATTATCTTTAATACGTTCTTCTGATACTAATCCTATGGATTCGGTTGTAGTTTCAATTCGACTCTGCTCAAATTCATGGTTTAAATCGGAAGACATGAAAGAAAATAATGGAAACAATATGATGCTAAATTGGTTTGACTAAATGAATTAATAAGCTAATACAAATGTAAAGTCTAGATAATTGGATAAATGTCTAAACAAATGGGTATTTTGACTAAATCGGGAAGATAAGGTTTAAATGGATCTTTAGGCTGCCGCTTCACTTCAATTGTCTTCACTTCACTTTAATTGATTGTAATCTTCAATGTTTCTGAAAAAAAAAACATTATCCATCAGTAAAGTTACAAAAAATCAATAAGAAAATAAACTTACATTATCATACACATGCATATACTCATGCAAATGATTTAATTCTCATAAACATACACATGCATTATCACATATGCTAACATAAACTCAATCGTTTAATGTTTACTTAACTAATCTTACTTACATTCCTACTTGTACTTGTACTTCAATAAGCATATACTATTATGCTCTCACACATATTAGTTCTCATGAATATGCAAATACTCATTTATGCCAATACTTAGATGCATTTATGCATATGCATACAATAGTTCAATTTCTTACCCATGCATAAAATCATATGCTAACACTCACTGTAATGCACACATATGCACATGCTAACACTACCTCACTCATAAACATGCATTCTACTTCACTCAGAAAACATGCATTCATGCACACTCATGCTCATACACACACACTCACATGTATGCTCTCATGCACACATGTATTCTTATTCACAGTCATACATACATGCATTATGAATATTCTATGCATATAATTAACCTTTGTAATTGATTAATCTAATTGCATCATAAAAATAAAAGAAACCAAATAAAACAAAATAGTAGAATACCATTTATAGTAAAATAGTAGAATTTCTCTCTCTCCCGTTCTCTCTCTCTCTCTCTCTCTCTCTCTCTCTCTCTCTTTCTCTCTCCCTCTCTCTCTGCCTATCTCTCTCTCACTCTCTCTCTTTCTCTGCCTATCTCTTGCTCTTTCTCTCTCTCTCTCTCTCTCTCTCTCTCTCTCTCTCTCTCTCTCTCTCTCTCTCTCTCTCTCTCTCTCTCTCTCTCTCTCTCTCTCTCTCTCTCTCTCTCTCTCTTTGCGCGCGCGCTGTGCGTCTACAGCCGCCGTGGAGGGGAAGGGAGAGACTTTCTCTCTCTCTCTCTCTCTCTCTCTCTCTCTCTCTCTCTCTCTCTCTCTCTCTCTCTCTCTCTCTCTCTCTCTCTCTACGTGCGCGTTGCGCGTCTGCAGCCGCCGTGGAGGGGAAGGGAGAGACTTTCTCTCTCTGTGGCACTGGTGCGCGCAGACCATGGAGGGGAGGAGGGAGAGAATCATCTCTCTCTCTCTAGTTCTTTCTCTGAGAACTTCATCTTGCTCAGTAGTTCTCACAGTCCAGCTCACAGAAATTAGGCGCCTCCCTGTCAGACCACCGCCGTCAGAGTCAAGGAAAAACAAGAGATAGAAATATATTCTCTCTCTACAGATGCCACAATCTAAGTAACTATAGCCATCGGTGGGGAGGGAGGTAGAATAAAAACTTTCACTCTCTCTAAGACTATCAAAAGTTTAGCAACAAAGGAAGCTCTTCACTCAGAATACGTTCAAGAGCTAACTCTCTTCAAATCATTAAGAGCAAGAAGTGAAGAAATAAAATGAGTACCTGAAAAAAAAACATTAGGAAAACTAGCTCAACATACACATATTTATACACACACAGATCCTCTCTAACCACTCTTTTGATTTCCTACTTTATTTCTCATCCATTCTTTTAACTCACCATACTTTAAATTGACTTTTCTCACATAACTCATTTACTCCATTCTTTTCACCACATACTTTTTGCACTTTAAATGCATACTCTATTTAAACCACTCCTTAAATCTCTTTAGTTACACAACTTATATAAGCCATTCTTTTTCCTAGCACTCATATAGTCCACTAGTTATTTATCCATTTTAATTAATCATTTTAATCTAATTAGCCTACATTTCTTATTTAAATAAATTAATTAATTTAAGCTTAGTTTAAGGGTTTAATTAATTAGAACCTTAATATTTAAATACACACATTTACTTAAAGTAATTATTAATAGCATAGTTTAATTTAGAATACATAAATATGTAATTAATGATGATAAATAATATCTATTTTAACCCTTTTAATATAGTAAATCCTAGAAACCCTATTGGAAACCCATAAAACCCCCTGGGTTAAACCATTAAAATCCTTCTGAACCCTAGCTTTAACCCATTATAACTCATCTAAACCCTTAACATTAACCAAATCTTATAAACAACACATGAATTCAAGAAACCCTAGGCTGAATACCCATAATTCTTGAATGTAAAAAAAATAGGAAATTCTCATTAAATGAGTAATTAGGGTAAACCCTAACATGAACATATGTCCTGCTTCATCCTTCATACCTGAAAACACTTTCAAAATAGCTAATTCAATTAACACAACTGATCAACAGTGATATAAAAGAGGTTTAGAATTCACCAATATATATTTTAATTTTTCGGGTCATCAATTGGAAGATGCAAATCTTCCCGACAACGTGAGTCGTCTAAGCATATCCTCAGTAAGAGGTTCTTGATATAGCTTGACTCTACAACCACTAATATAATTAGGCATTACGTCTCCTTCTAAGGTGGCTAACTGTACTGCTCCACTTGTTGAGAGTCTGTTAATGATCATAGGTCCATAACCTCGCTTTTCTAACTTATGTGCGTGTTGCTTTAGTGTAGATACTAGAACTAAATCTCCTTCTTTTAGGCCTTTATCTTTCACATGTGCATCAAAATATGCTTTCTGTCGCTTCTTCGCTGCATATATTCCTGCTGTTGCCTTTAGCCTGGTTTCTCCTAATCGTTCCACGTCCATTATTCTTGCTTATAATTCATGGCCGGTCCACTGATGTTCTTGTGCAACCTTAAGGGTCGGTATCAAGAAGTCCAAAGGAAGCACAGCATTCTGACCAAAAACCATCTGAAAGGGAGTTGCATTGAGTACGGTCTTGTAGGCCACTCGATATGCCCAAACAGCGTGGTGTAACTGTTTGTCCCAATCTGAACGTTTGTTGTTGACGAGTTTCGTCAGTACGTTACAAAGGATCTTATTAGTGCTTTCAGCCTGACCATTGGCCTGAGGATGATATGGTGCGGATTTCTTGTGAATCACCATAAAATCCTGTAACAAATGTTCAATGACTTGGTTTAGAAAATGAGTCCCACGATTGCTCACTAACTCTATAGGCAATCCATATCTTGTAAAGACATTTTCAAATAAGAATTTTGCAGTTGTGTGTGCATCATTCTTTTTTGTGGCTTTTGCCTCTACCCATTTGGTAAGATAATCTGTGGCAACAATAATGTATTCAGCATGTGTACCTTTTGCAGGGGGGTTAATGGGTCCTACAAAGTCTATACCCCACTTAGAGAATGCACGTCCGCCCATCATGGGTTTCAATGGCATTTCATCTCTGCGAGTAGGAAATTGAGTTCTTTGGCACACATCACATCTCTTAACATAGGTATGAGCATCCATGTGAAGAGTGGGCCACCATAATCCTGCAAAGAGGATGGCTTTGATTATCCTATCTGGTCCAAAATGACCTCCTGCAACACCTTGGTGTGCAGTCTCTAGTATGCTCAGATAATCGCTTTCATGAACACATTGTCTTAAATATCCATCTCGTCCTCTTTTGTATAGATTATCGCCAATAAGTGAATAGTCTTGAGCTTCCTGCTCCAGACTTCGTTGTCGAGCTAAGGTCATTCCTTGAGGGAATGTCTTCGTCCTCAAGTATGTCACTAAAGGTTCACTCCAGTCTGGTGTGAGAGACACGTGATACAATGTAGCATGCTCTATTGGTGGTCTTTCACAACAAACATTGCATTCCTTACACAACCTGTAGACATCTACTTCCATCGAAGGCCAATATACTCCTAATCTATGCAGAGTCTGCAATGTTCGATGTTTTGAATGATGTTGCTTTAATGCACCTACGTGTGCTAATTGCAACCAATTTGCATGTTTTGATTCATCTACACAACAAGCAAGGATCTTTTGATTATCTTGTTTATATATGCTTCCTGCTATGATTTGATATCTTTGAGATTTGGTAATCGCTCCTTCTTTGATCTTTATCCTAGGATTCTTTGGTCCATATGTGAGAATAGGGACTATTGGTTTAGCCCATTCTGGTGCTATCTCCAGATTAAACAAATAAGCATCTGGTAATTCATCCACTACTCCTTGAGGGGCTTCGCCTGAGGTTAATCTTGAAAGGTGGTCAGCTCTAAGATGTGTCTTTCCTTTCCTGACTACTACTTCAAAATCATACTCCATGAGTAATAGAAACCAACGTATTAGTCGTCCTGTGTTACATGGCTTGTTGACTAGGTACAATAGGGCTTGATGATCTGTAAAGAACTTGAATTTGTTGGCCAACAAGTAGTGCCTAAACTTCTTTACTGTGTAGATCATCCCTAATCCTTCTCGTTCCGTTGTGGTGTAATTTCTTTCTGCTGCGTTCAATTGTCTGCTCGCGTAAGCTATGGGGAGATCTATGTTACCTTCATTTGTGGGTTGTGCTAACACACATCCTATGGCGTAATTGGATGCATCCACATGTACATGGAATGGCTTACTCCAATCTGGGGTAGTCAATATAGGTGCTGAGCACAAACGTCGTTTAAGTTCATTGAATGATTTTTCACATTCATCTGTCCATTTGAAATTGGTTAAAAGAGAGTACAAAGGCTTGGCTATTATTGCATACATGTGTATGAATCTCCTATAATATCCGCAATGACCCATAAATGCTTGTACCTCTTTGATGTTCGTCGGCCTAGGTAGATCTGCAATCACCTTCACTTTTTCCTCATCCGTAGAGATTCCATTTTTTGATACAATGTGTCCTAGAATTTTGCCTTGTCTGA
This sequence comes from Ceratopteris richardii, assembly GCA_020310875.1. Classification (NCBI taxonomy): domain Eukaryota; kingdom Viridiplantae; phylum Streptophyta; class Polypodiopsida; order Polypodiales; family Pteridaceae; genus Ceratopteris; species Ceratopteris richardii. The sequence continues at coordinate 134,159,269 of CM035411.1, forward strand.
CCATGAAAACGCATTTTTCTGGGTTCAAACAAACCTGATATTCTTGACATTTGTCAAATATTTGTCTTAACTCTGGGATATGCGTCTGCCTGATATTAGAATGAGCACATATGTCATCGACATATACTTCCAAACTCTTGCGTAGGAATTCCTTAAAAACATGACACATGAGTCGCTGGAAAGTGGCGGGTGCATTTGTTAGCCCAAAAGGCATTACATGAAATGCAAATATGCCCCATTCAGTGGCAAAAGCCGTCTTGTGTTGATCTTCTGGAGCAATGGCTACTTGATTATAGCCTGAGAAACCATCAAGGAAGCTATAAACTTCCTTGCCCGCAACTCTTTCCAATAAGTGTTCCGTGATAGGAAGAGGATAACTGTCTCTAATTGTGGTGGCATAGGTTAATACACACACGCAATTTTCCATTCTTCTTGGGCACTACCACAATAGGGGATACCCACTCGGTATGCTCAATTTCGTAAATGAATCCTGCTTCTATCAAGCGATCTATCTCCTCTTTAATCTTCGCAGCGTAGTTATCATTGTACGTGTAAGGTTTTTGTTTCGTAGGTTTTGCATCTGGAGTCATAGGGATTCTATGAGAACATATATCTGGATCTACTCCTTTTAGGTCTTTGTAACTCCAAGCGAACACATCTCTATATTCGCGCAATAGGGCAACTAGCTCTTCTTCTTCTTCCTTCGTCAAATCATGCCCTATGTAGGTACACTTTTCTTCTTCTCCTTCTATAGCAACTATTATTTTCTTGGTTTTCTCTCGGTTATCATATACTTGTCCGTCATTCGCCTTTCTATTAGGCATTCGTACCATGATTCTTCTATCTTCGATTTCATATTTCTTGAAATTCTCGGGTACTTCAAACAAAGATTCTTCTTTTTCTGACATGGTTGCTTTCTTCTTTCTTTTCTTGCCTTCACTCTTAGTAGTCACTTGAGTGGCTAACCTCACCTCATTCGTAATTTCCTCGTGTCTCTGAGGGTGAGTCTCTACTTCGAAAAAATATTCTTCTTCTGATGCAAAAGGTGGGTCCATGATAATTGATTCTAAATCAAAATCACTTGCATCCTCAAATGCATCAGTGCTAGGTTCACATTCTTCTAAAATTGCATCGCTCGTGATTGGTTCTATCGTAAAAACTGAAATGTCATAGCCATCCTCGTCACAGTGGGGTGTCCATTGTTCTTCATTGATGGCTACATCCATGGTTGCTAGGATTTCTGCCCAACCATGGGGTTCGAATTCTTCATCTGGGAATACTACTGGTGCGTAAGCTGGATCTTGAAGGGTTCGTGGATGTTGTTCTGCACCTAAGGTCCTTGCTTCTAATCGTTCTTCCTCTTGTTTGGCTACTTTACACATCCATAAATGAGTATCCTCATGCAACCAAGAAGGATCTAATTCTAATGAGTGCACGGATTCCGTCTCTACTGGTGTCTTATGGATGGTATTCCATTGTATTGGGGGTACATCTCGATGTGAATAGTCTTTAAGATTGACTTTGGTAGTCACTCCTAAATGTTGCAAGTACAAAGAATTGGTTCCCCAATCTTGTACAATTTGCAACTGACGCATGAATGGTCGTCCCAATATCATCTCATAAGCATGGTTTTTTGCAAAGTCACAAATGGCAAAGGTATGCTCAAATTCTACACCACAAGTGGTGAGAGATATGCCTTCTAGTAAGCCTAATGGTTTTTCTATGTGTCCGTCAGCCATTTGTAGCTTCATCCTGGTAGGTCTTAATGCTGGCTTACCCCAACGTTTCCATAAAGCGGTGGTAGCTATGGCTACTCCGGCTCCTGAATCTAAGATGGCTTTCGTGGTGTAGCCCTGATGGGTTATTGGAAGATAAGTGTTACCTTCCTCTCCTTCGCTCACATCTCCAATCTTTTCCACGGGTATCTCTGGTACCTTATTTTGTGATCCTATTTGTGAGGGAGTAGTAGCAAGCTCGGGGAATTGATTTGCTACATGTTTCCACAATTCTGGTTTTACCTTCAACAACTCCTCTAGAGTGAGATTACATTGTACTTTAGTGTTCTTGATCACTTCCGTGTTTCTAGGGATTACTGATTCTTCATTCCTCACTATTATCATGGGTGCTCTCATATTAATAGAGTTTGCTTCCCAAGGTCCTATGAACTGAGGTAATTCTTGTAAAGAATTAGATTCAAATCTTGTGTGTTCACTCAGTTGTTCCTCCTCTACACCATCGTAAATAGAGGGAATGTCTTGGGGAAATTGTTCTTGCAAGTCGTCTATTTCTTGAATAGGAGGATGAGTTCCTTGTTCTTTTCTCCATGTCTCTTCTTGGATTTCTCTCAAAAATTCATGTGAGTACGTATGTATGGAAGACACATTGTCTTGACTTTCTGTATTGGGTACTTGAGATAGGGATGGTGCATTCCTTTCCTGTGTCTCTGGGACACTAAGATTCCTGTGTTGATCCTTTTTCTCTTTGCTTTCTATCAAGTATTCTAGCCTCTCCATTAGTCCTTGAAAGTGTAATTCCGGTTTTGTCATATTATTCCAATTAAGATATCTAGAGGCTTCGAACAAAGCTTGTGCTAGTTCTACCATCTTCATGCAAAGTTTAGTTCTCTCAATTTCTAGATCAGCTCGAGGGTAGTTTTTACTCATTTCAGCTACCTGAGGTCCCTCTTTTAATCTAGCCTGATATGCACGAAACATCATGTCTAGGTTTTCTGGTATGGGTTCCGCTAAAACTGATCCTGATTTTTGAGCTGGATTCTCTTGATTCAAGTCCTGTGAAGTCAATTCTAGGATTTTGGCTCTAGGTTCCTTCAAACTTCCTTCCAACTCAGTTATCTTTTTACTCCACTTTCTCTTTATCCTTTCTCTAGAATCTTTCCAAGATTTTGTCTTTTTACTGCTAGATTCTGCAACTTCACTACTTCCGACTGCTTTCTCTTGATTAAGCTGTTGGTTCTGTAAGAGCGCCTGGGCTCTTGTTATAGCTTGGATAGGCACGTATGTAGGGTTGGATCCATCTGCGTTATTTACAATACCTATCACGTTGATCGGTGTCACATTCGAAGCATTAACAGGGTTCTTAGGGCAATCTTTGATTATGTGCTCTTTGCCACAATCGGCACAAAAGCCTTGTATGTTATAGTACTGTGATTGCCCTGCTATTGGAGGATGTGGACAATCCTTTATGAAGTGATCTCCTTGGCACCTAAAGCATGGTCCTCTAGGGCCCTGTGGTCTTTGTTGTCTCAATTGGGGCCGTGGATTTGGGTTTGTGTACATCACATTAGCATAGTCTGGCTCCCAACTAGGTTCCACTGGTGGACTATCATAATGATATGTTTCTACGTGTTCGGGTGACTCTGTGTAATATGCGGGTGGACTATCTACATGCGTAGAGTCAAAACTGTTTGAGTTCGGGTCACTCTCTGTGATCAAAGGTGAAGAAGGCACTAAGGCCCTACTTAGGTTCTCTTCTACAGCAGCGTATTTGACTGAGATGCCATTCGCTGGTGGGGGTGGCTACTGGGCTAAGACAGGTTGAGGTCTCTGTTGAGCCTGGTATGGGTAGTTCTGAGGAGGCCTATAGTAATAAGGCTGAGCATTGTAATGGCCTTGATACCTACCTGGCTGCGGGTATGCTTGCGGGTAGTTCTGTCTCACGGTCTGTTTGTTGTATGGGCAGTCCTGAGTCGTATGATTCGTGTATCTTCTCTCAATTGTACAGTATTGGCCACTAGGGTTGGCTTGAGGTTGTGGTGCATTGGGGCACACATTTGCCATATGATCACCACCACAGGTGTAACAATGCTTGTTTGTTAGTACCCTAGGGTTATTAGAAACTCCTAGTTTCTGGGCCACTTTTTCTGCTAGGTCCTCTATCGAGTTAGACAATTTTGTGGATGCTAGAGATGAACAGTCTGAGTCCTTATAGACCTTTGAGAGTTCCAACTCATCTCCTAAGTTGTCCTCAATGTCTATACATATTCTTATACATTGCTCTAGCGTTCTGGGTTCTTTTAGGTACACATAGGAGCGTAGTTTAGAGCTCAACAAGCCATCTAGAAATAATGACACTTGTTTAGCTTGTGAGGGTAGCTCTTGCATTGGACATCGTTCAACATATTGTCTAAACCTACGTCCTGCCAGTCTGACTGTTTCCTGAGGGGTCTGTTTAAAGCTATGAATCAACGAAGACGTGTCATGTCTAATCCCACTTTTAGAGAATTCAGTGATGAATGACTCTAACAAGTGATGGATGTCCCTAAATTGCCTTTGTTGCAATGGTTGGAACCAAGTTAAAGCGGTATTTTTTAACGTTAGTCCAAATGCGTTGTATTGCGTGAACATGTCTTCGACTTGTTCTGCTCTTAGTACTTGCTTGAATTCTGCGACATGGTCATAGGGATCTCCTGTCCCATCAAAATAAATTTTCATGGATTTCACTAACTGAGTGGGTCTCAATATTCTTGCGTGTTCACGTGGTCTAGGTAGAGGAAAATCATCTCTACCACCTGGTATTCCATGATCTCTTTGTCTATCCGCTCTATTAGTGTCCGTGGTTGTTCTATCTCTCCCTATGGGATGAGTGAAGCTTACTTCGGGTCTTTCTTTATTTTTCTCTCTTTGATTTCCATGGGCTGATGATGTTCCTGCCCCTTGTTGACTTGTATTCATGTTCGTTCTAGATGGAGGGAATACCAATTCACCTCTCCATGTGTATGTGTTTTTAGCATGGTCAGGCACCACAAAGACTCTTTCTGAAGTCTCATCCAGGTATACAACCTTTCCAGGTGTATCCGGGTCCTTGAACTCGTATATAGTGATGATTCCTACCTCACTAAGTAGTTCTGTCTTGTATCTCCAAAAGGCTTCATCAGTTTCTTTATTTACAAACAACTCTATGCTTCTGTTGTCCTGAGGGATCCATTCCGGGATTAGTACTCGTGTCAGTACAGATTTCCCTCTAGGTGTTCTAGGCTCTTCTAATGGTTCTTTTTCTTGAGATTTAGTTTCCGTCTCTAGCTGAATCACGCCAAACTCGTTGGTATTGTTTGGCTGTGTACTTAAGATGTACATTGTTCCTTCCTTGTCTATGTACGCATCTCTCTCAAATTTCACCACTGGACGTTCCAATCCAATGGGTTGATCGGGGTTGTGCATTTGCACCACTTGCCTTCGCAAACCATCCTCATAGATGCGAGCACCTAATCGGTTGGTTCGGAGAAACTCTAGTTGAGTCCTATAGGGTCCTTCTGGTTTTTCTAAATAGGCTACATTCGACCCTTCTTCTGGTCTTTCTGCGCTAAATGCCATTTCTGATTCACTCGTGTCTGAGTTCTCGTAGAGATAAATAGTGTTCAATTGTTGAGCCCACGATCGTGCAGTAGTTCTTACACTTGCCTCGGATGATCTAAGGCTTCGTTGGTCTGACTTACCTATATGTTTGCCCGATCTAAGGTTCATTAATTTTCTTCCTTGCACACTCAGTACACGCTCAGATCGTCAATGATTCTTTGTTATTACTTTCTTGATTCTTTTTAGATTTCTTTAGATTCTTGTCTTAATGTATGCGTCAGGAATTCGACTTTCCGTGGGACTTTGAGTTCTCGTTCCGTCAGACTTATGTTCTTTCCTTTAGGTTTTCGTGTCACACACCTTTACTTTAGTCTTGAACTTGTTAAATTTAATTCTCCTGAACTTGAGGCGTTCCTATCGTCTTGAATCCACAATGCTACCGTTTATCCTAAGCTAAGAATTGACTGAGGGGGTTGAGTAATCTTCCAACCTCGAGTCAGCTTTTCTGGTTTCTCTGATGCCCAAGATGCCGCGCTTCCCAAGCTTTATGCCCTTCACTGCCTTGCCTTGGTTGCCTTTGATTGCCCTTGCTAGACCTGGAAAAATCCAATATTAGACCAATTCACAGTTGGATGATCAAGCACTTGAGTATATACACCTTTTAAGTCCCTTCCCTTTTGCCCAACCTTTTAATGCTTGCCCCCTGGCTTTCTGGTCCCAAACTAGGTCAACCTTTAAGAAAAAAACAGTTGAGGTCACGTAGTACTCGTCAAGAGCTTTCTAACGAGCTATTAAGCTCAAAAAACAGACTTCGGATGAAAAAGTTATGACCGTTCAGGCCCTGGGGGGTAAAAACTGACAAACAGGTTTTTCTCCAAATATGAGCTAAGGGGTCTCCTATGAATATAATCACCCAAAAATTTCCCAAAAATAGCCCCAAAATAGGCCAAAAAATGAAACCCTAAAATTTACGATGGGGGTGCACAATTGCGATGGTGTGAGACAATCGCGATGGTCTGGGACCGTCGCGATGGCGTGAGGGTGAACAATCGCGATGGTCTGAAGTGCACGGTCGCGATGGTCCAAAAGTGAACAATCGCGATGGTTCGATCAGGCAGACAATCGCGATGGCGTCAGTCAACGGTCAACGTGAACAATCGCGATGGTCCAAAGTGAACCGTCGCGATGGTCACATATGCGATGGCGTGAGCCAATCGCGATGGTCAAAAATTCGGGTTGTCGCGATGGTGTAAGGGTGTCGTCGCGATGGCGTGAAGTGTGAACCGTCGCGATGGTCTAGCTTGCCACATGGCACCGTCGGCGCGATGGCGTGAGCCAATCGCGATGGTGTGGGGTCAACCGAACAGTCACGATGGTCCGCGAACCGTCGCGATGGTCCAAATGAACCGTCGCGATGGTGTGAGACCGTCGCGATGGTCCGGCCGAGCCGTCGCGATGGCTTGAGCCAATCGCGATGGTGTGACACAATCGCGATGGTCTGAGACCGTCGCGATGGTCCACCAAAATGTGATTTTTTGAGATGCAGCTATGGATTCCTAGAGGCGCAAGTGTGCTCTTCACGCTGGTGTGGTCGCCTTCTTCAAATTCCGAACTTTGCAGACCATCGCGATGGTCTGACACAGTCGGAAATTTCTGACAGAAACTGAAAATTTTACCTTTTCCAAGCTTTCCTGATGCACTGGAGCTCTGTACCTGCAAGAAAACTCAAGAAAACAAAAGCACATGCAAGCACAAAAGCTCTCTCTCACTCTCTCGTATGCACAAATGAGGGGAAATGAGGAGAATGGGTGGATATGATGAATTTTCTGATTTTTTTGGAGATGAAGATGATGATGCGGTGATGAAGATGGAGTGTGGGGGAGGTGAAAAACACTAAAAACTAAGTAAAAACAACAACAAAAACTGAAATTTTTACCTTCCAACGCCACTTCTTGCTATACTCTTACCATCACACATTCGTCCTAGACTCGATCCCCGGCAACGGCGCCAAATTTGGTGTTGCTCTAGCACGATGGTGAGAACCACGTTAAGAAGCTCCACCTCCTTAATGTCAATCCGCGGAAGAGATAGGAGTGATATGAAGATCGTGAATGTGAGATGAAGTGAGAGTGAAGGTGAGAAGCATAGAAATGCACACACACATACACACACACTACGAAGAGACAAGCAAGACACAATGGAAGGTGAGAAATCAACTCTATTACTCAAGAACACTATTACAAGCTCAAAAGCACTCTAACCTCAAACAAGCTAACCTCAAAAATGAGCTCTCTAGCTCTTTTTATAGTTTCTAGACTAGTTTTGACCGGTTTCACATCTAGTGACCGGCATAGTTAAAAAATAGGTCCTAGATGCTATTTGAAAGGGTAAACGGTGTCTAAAAATAACGAAAATTGATACGCTTGTTCTACCTAAGCTCCTCAAGCTTGAGGACTCCTCGGCTTGCACAAAATGGAGCTATGGATTACAAAATGGGGTTTTCTATGTTACATATGTTACAATAGTGATAAAAATCACTGTTGGAGGTTTTTGGAAAGTATTTGAAAACATAATTCTTTGAAAAAAGATTTGACTGGCTCCCTGCTCCGTCGTTACATGCTTCCGCGTCTTCTATGCCTCTGGCTGCTTCCAACACCGAGAATTGGTTAAATCAGTCAGAACCAATGAAGCACTTTGCTATTTGCAGAGGAAAGCACTATCGAAGTTCGACCCATGACGAATCTGTTTGCTATCAAAATCAGGTCAGTATATTCGCATACCAACGGATGCCCTGTCCTCACACCAGGCCAGAGAAGCACGACTCATTCTAGAAGACCAACCTGAACAAGCAACCATCGCCATCGACTCCCCGCCTCATCCTTCTACTGTAAATACCACTACTGTTGTCGATGTACCCACCACTCCACCTGCTCCTCTTTCACCTTCCGCCCCTACACTCTCTCCTATACACCCTACCTCTCCAAGACCATCCAGGTCTCTTGATGGTGCTCTAGTACAAGCCCTAGTTGCCTCAACCCCACAATCTCTTCCCGCAACCCTCCCACCTATCCTCCCTTCCCTAGCTCCCACCATCCATTCAATCCATT
>CM035411.1:134172687-134225187 GCA_020310875.1 Ceratopteris richardii
TTTCTTTTCCTTGAACTTAGCAAGCTTTCTACACTCATAAATAGTATGACCAACCTTTTGACAATATTTGCATCTCTTCTTCTTTTGCAAATCAGCATCATTAGAGGAATGAGTGGAAGAGGAAGGTTGATGCTTTGGTTTTGATGAACCCAAAGCTAAACCATACTTGCTTTTCCCTTTTTGTGATCTATAGTAAGTGCTTGTGTTCCCTCAATCAAACCACTCCTATTCATTCTTTGATAATGGAGCTTCAAAGCACATAACTTCATGCAAAAGGTTTTTTTGCATCTTTGAAAGATGCACCCAAAGGGGGACATGTGTGTGCAAACAATGCCTCTTATCCTATCATTGGAGCATGAGAAATTGAGCTTACATCTACAAATGGAGGTGTGATCCTCTTGCAAAATGCATTGTATATACCCGGTATCAAGAGGAACTTAATTTCAGTTTCATTGACTGCCAAAGTTGGACTTCATGTACACTTTGTTGATGATAAGTGTATGGTTCATGATTTCAGCAATGGTCAAAATTATCGTGATGTTTGGTACATTATGTAATGGTTTTTGTCACTTGAACTTCAATAGTTATCTTTACTTGCAAAAGAAGGACATGAATATTTGTTTGCCCACACTTGAGTCCATTGAAAAATATGCATGCGAAGGTTGCATTCTTGGAAAAATGATTCGTGCTCCAAAAGATAGTCATACACACACTACAAGAAAATTGTAGCTTGTTCATAGTGATGTATGTGGTCCTGTCAAGGATCCATCTTTTGGGAAGCATCTATATTTTGTAACCTTCATTGATGATGCTACTCGCCATACATGGGTGTATCCTACATTTTTCGCTATGGCGTAAAATGTTTCTTCAAACAAGATTTTGACTCTATGCACGGATCGTGGTGGTGAATACATGTCACATGAGTTTAATGTTTTTATTCGTGAAAGAGGTATTTCACACCAATGTACGGTGCCATATACACCTTAGCAAGATGATGTTACCAAGCATAAAAATAGAACACTCCTTGAAATGGCATAAATGAAAGCACCTTCGTGATAAGTTTTGGATGGAAGTGGTCATGTGTGCAAACTATTTGTTGAATTGCTACCCTACAAAAGCAATGAGATTCATTACTCCTTATGAGGCTTGGAATGGATATAAGCCTATGGTTCTTCATATGCATGTGTTTGGTTGTTTGGCATATGCTCTTTTGCCATCACAACAAGATCACAAACTTGATGACAATACAAGGAAATGTATATTTGTTGATTATAGTGCTGAAAGTAAGGGATATCATTTGTACCATCCATTGACAAACATAATTATTGTGAGAAGAGATATGATATTTGCTGAAAATTCAGTTTTCCCTCTACTTGAATGCAAAAAACATAAAAAATTAGCTCACAAGATGTATTCGATACACTCATGCCTTTGCTGCAAAATGGTGCATTTGGCTATGGCCATGTAGACCAGCCAACTTAGGCTCAAAGGGATAAAAAAATCTAGCAAAATAGAGCTAAAAATGCACAGAATATCCAACCAACGATGGCTAAAATTTTTTAGCCCAAAATTGTCCAAACTACTGGAAATTTCCACCCACATATGGCTGAACATTTGCATCAAAATAACCCTAAAAATGAGCCTGAAATTCAGCCCACATGATATACATGTTGATGATGTATTACATAATGAACACATGTCTATCAAAAGTGCATAAACTATGCCAAAGTGGCTAAAACAGATGTTGCATGATAGCAAATTGAGTGCAGTTTACTTGGTAGAAGAAGATTAAGCTCTCAACATGCATTAAGTAATTTTGTGGATTATTCTCTTATTGCAACAACATGTAATAAAGAGCCACATACTTTTGAAGATGCATGTGACGATCCACAATGGATGAGTGCTATGCAATCAGAAATGGATTCCATACATAGGAATGGTACTTGGGAGTTATGTGAAATTTCCAAAAGGAAAAAAATTCATTGGTACAAAGTGGGTTTACAAGATTAAGAGAAATTATGATGGTAGCATTGATCAGTACAAAGCTATATTGGTTGCCAAAGGATATGCGCAACAATATGGCATTGACTATGAGGAAGCTTTTGCACCTACTTCACACATGACTACCATTCATACCATGGTTGCATTGTCTACTCATTGAGGTTGGAAAGCACATTAGTTGGACATAGAAATAGCTTTCTTGAATGGTAATTTGCAAGGAGAGGTCTATGTGAAGCAACCTCTTGGATTTTCCATGAAAGGGAAAGAGCATATGGTTTGTCACTTGCATAAGTCCTTCTTTGTCTTAAGCAAGCTCCAGGTGCATGGTATGACAAAATCCATAAGCACTTGATTGTTATTGGCTTCACATATAGTCCAATTGAAAGCACACTCTACGTACGCAAAGATGGGGCTGATCTTAGAGTGCTTGCTCTTTATGTCAATGAAATACTCTTGACTGGGTCATGTGATGCAAAACTTGACATTCTTATGGTTGATTTGCGGCATACTTTTGATGTCACTTATCTTAGTCTTTTGAGCTACTATGTTGGCATCTAGTTTGTATCCATTAAGGGGGGAATTGTTATGCATCAAGCAAAGTATGTTGAAAAACTACCTCAGTGTTTTGACTTTGAGGATTGCAAGCTAGTTTCCACACTAGTTGAGACAAGATTTAGGTTCTTAGTTGAGGATTCCAATGATGCATTTGACACTTCTCTTTATCAGCAAGTTGTGGGATGTCTTCATATGCATATTGCTGGCACTAGGCATTGGCAGGCGACGAAAATTGTGTTTAGATATCTCAAAGGCACTTGGAGTCTAGGTCTCTTTTATGGAAGAGATATTCAACCATGCTTACATGCTTTGACAGATAGTGATTGGGCTGTTTGATATGATACTCGTGTGTCCACTAGTGGTAATTGCTTTTTCCTTGGACACTCATGCATATCTTGGTTGAGTAAGAAGCAAGCTAGAGTGGCGACATCGAGTTGTGAAGCTAAGTACAGTGCAATTTGCACTGGTACAATGGAGTGGATATGGTTGAGATGCCTATCAATGGATCTTTACATGAAGATTGATGTTGCTACACATATTCTCACTGATAGTCAAAGTGAATTGGCTATTGCACAAAATCCAATGCTTCATGCATGGACCAAACATATTGAAGTGCATTTTCACTATGTGAGAGAGCACCTTCATGCAGGAGATATTGATTTGGTATATGTTCCTACACAAGATAATGTGGCAAACATATTCACCAAAGCTCTTCCATGGGAAAAGTTTGAAGCTTTTTGCAAAGCTTTAGGCTTATTGCCTTCTTGGGGCTGATCTCTCACTCCCTATATGTGTCCACATCATTCACTCTAGGGGGTTTGTTACACTTATGTGTTCCTCTAGTAGCTTTGATGTCAACATTTTCCCTATAATGGGCACTTTTTACTCTAGTGCTAGCTAGAGGTTTTTTACCCATGTTACCACATAGTATATGATTCATTCATATGTGGTGGTACTTTGTACTTTGGGATATTATTCAGCTCTTAGTTCAGTTCAGATCATCATCAATAGAGAGAACTATTCTAGCCATCCATCTTCTCCGTGTTTCTTGCTATGTTTGTGCTCCTTGTGTGTGCTTCTCGTGTGTCTTTGCACTTCTATAGACACCCAAAAATATTGTCTCTATACTCTCTACTCTAAGTGGTTTTGGGTTTATCCTTCGTATGCTTTATATATATGATTTATTCAAATTATGAAAGTAGGCTTCACTTATGTTTGATTGTACATGCAAATTTGACGTAGTTTCCCCATTTATATACTATTATGAATCGACCTCAAGCTTATTTGACATTACCTATTATACATTGATTTTGTTCAATCAGCAACAGTTAATCTCGAATGGTTATAGCTTAATGATTTAAGACGATCTGTTAAAGTGAGACTCAAAAGTCTTGTTTATGTGTGTGTTTGTATGTGTGTGTGTGCATGTATATGTATATGTATATGTAAAGGAGGACATCATAGAACAATCTATGCTTGACTTTTGTATACATATGCTTCATTACTTCAGCAATTCTAAGTAGATTTCAAACTCCAGGTGTGTGCATTTTGCGAATATGTATCTATACTCAAATAAAAATGTACATACATAGGCTGAACATAAGCAAAGATTTGCATTTTGCATCTAGAAGAAAAATTTTGAGCAAAGTTAGGTGCAAATTTTGGAGGGAGAGAACTAAAATGTTCTTAATGATAGATTGAGTTGAAGTGATAAGAATATGTTTGGTGAAATACTTGACCATAATAAGGCATTTGATCAGAGACGTCATTAACAAGTTAACTTAAGTAACTGTGTGTGATATGTCATGCCCACGTGTCTTAGAATAAAAGAAAAAAGCAAAATGACGAGACAATTTCGGAGAGAGTGTTCTTGATGGCAAAAAGAAGCAAAGGGCTACTAATTTTTTTTTTTCAAAAGAGTTGTGTATACGTATGCGATATAGATGCATGTGTGGAAGAGAGAGAGAAGAAAAATAGTAAAAAAACAAAATGAAAGAATTGAAGTAAAGAGAAAAGTGAGAAGATAAGAGCTTTTCCACCCTATAGCTGAGAAGTTCCAGCACTATTTTTCATCCACCCTATAGAGGAATTCATTGCTAGTTTTGTATCATTCACCATCAGTTGCATAGCGATTCACTTTGTTTATTGATTTCCTGATCGATCCTTTCACGATCATCCATGATGTATTAGGCCTTTGTAAACGTTTGATCTAGTGTTGATGAGTACGATGTTTTTACTTTGAGTTGTTTATTTAATTCCATTACGATTTCTTTCTCAACAACCTACTCAAGTGATCGCATGCAAAGTGTTTTTTGCTCTCTCTTGAAGTGCACACGATGGACCTTCCATCATACTATTCCGTAGGAAAGGTGCCCAATGTGCAAACAGCTCCTATTGGACAAGAATGATGCGACCCCTCTAAGGGCCTGATCCAACCCTATTGCTTGTCTCACCATTGCTACCCACATTCCCTCTAGCAACCTGGTTACAAGCTCTCTTGATAGGATGAATGAGTTTGGAATGATCATTCTTGAGTAAAAAATAGGAGACTTGGATCACGGAAACATTGGAAAAGGGCCTAGAACACCTCGTGGTAAGTTAATCTTGTTAAGGTTAATCACACTAGAGTGGACTCCTCCAGATAAAAAGAGCAAAGCTTTTCTTGAATAGAGAAACTGCCAAAGCATTCTAGAGATTCAAACCTTACAAAATGACCGAGATAGATGGAGTGGATATCTATGAATTCAAAGACCCTAGCACCTTTGGAAACGTAATCTATTTAGATAACTCTTCTAAGAGGATGTTCGTGGTTATGGAACATGGTAGAAATGCCTAAACTTGGAAATCTCTCCCTAGAGGCCACATGGTTCTCATGGTCAGCATGGGGTTGGATCTTCTCATGTCTTAGGTATTCACAAAGAGAAGACTCGAGAGAGACCTGAAGTAAGTTTTCCAAATGCCTTAGGAAGAGAGAGGTCAAGATGGGATACAGAAAGAATTTGTTCAGCAAGATGGGATGAGAGAGGTCAGCAAATTTGTTGGGATGGCAGAGATGGTCACACACATGCATTGATAGCCTTGTCTATCAAACATGCTGTGTGAACTCAAGATCAAGCATAAAACATGGAAGAACATCATAGAAGTGGACACACAAGAAGAAGGAGCAAGTAGGGAGCTCCAAGAAGTACATGTCAAATTTTTAGAAGAATCCCCTACAAAAATAGTGATTTCCATCACTAAAAACCATTGTAAATACCATTTTCTATTTTTGTAACTCCATTTTGTTCAAGCCGAGGAGTCCTCGAGCTTGAGGAGTACTAGAAGTATCATCCTACCAATTTTCATAATTTTTAGACTTCGTTTGAGCCCTCAAATAAGCCATGGAACCTAATTTTTAACTAGGCCGGACACTAGGTCTGGATAGGGCCAAAACTAGTCCAAAAACTATATAAAGAGCTAGAGAGCTCATTTTTGAGGTTAGCTTGTTAGAGAATAGAGCTTTTGTAAGAAAACTCTTTTGCAATCAAAGCTTTCCATTGTTCCTCTCTTTGATCTTACCTTGTGCACATGTGTGTGTATGTGTGTGCATGTTTGTGTGCTTTCACTCACGCACTTGTGCCTTCACTTGCTCGTGGTCTTCATACCGGTCCTCACGTCTCCGCGGATTGACAAGTAAAGGTGGTGGTGCTTACGGTTGAGCTACACCAAATTTTGGCGCCGTTGCCGGGGAGAGAGCTTCGAGGACGAGCGTTGTGATGGTAAGATCGTAGATTTGCGACGTTGGAAGGTAAAAAAAACTGTCATTTTTGTTCATTTTCTAATTTTTCTTCTTCATCTTCATCATCTTCACCATCTCCATCTTCTTCTTCATAGAAATTTCTCGTTTTTTAGTGCATTTTCACCATTTTCATACCATTTTTCATGCATCATTGTGTGTGAAGGTGTTAGGAGATGCAAGGGAGAGCAAGCGCCTGTGTTTTTTGATGATTTTCTACACATACGGAGCTCGCCATTGCCGGCACTCAGAAATTTGAATTTTTCGCCAAAAAACACGATTCTGTGAAGAAAATCGCGATTCTCTGAAAAATTCAATTTTTTTTGAAAAATCACGATTTTCTATTTCCCGCCTAAAAACCCTCTGAAGGAAACACGATTCTGAGGTCATTCTCAGAATCGCGATTCTGTGGTTGTGCTCAAAATCGCGATCCTCACAAATCACGATCTTCAGCCAAAAAACACGATTCTGAGAAAACACGATTCTGTGGTTGTGCTCAAAATCGTGATTCTCTAAATTTTTGGAAACCACGATTCTCTGAGACAAAAATGTGATTCTCTAGAACACGATTCTCTAAAACACGATTCTCCAAAATCACAATTTTCAAAACACGATTCTGTGAAAAACACGATTCTGTGAAAACACGATTCTGTGAAAACACGATTTTATGAAAACACGATTTTCTGTTGGCAATCGCTATTCTCAAAAAGACGATTCTCTGCTCAAAATCGCGATTCTCAAAAAACACAATTCTCTGCTCAAAATCACAATTCTCAAAAACACGATTCTCTGCTCAAAATCTGCTCAAAATCGCGATTCTCAAAAACACGATTCTCTGCTCAAAATCGCGATTCTCAAAAACACGATTCTCTGCTCAAAATTGCGATTCTCATAAATCACGATTTTCAGCCAAAAACACGATTTTGTGAAATCACGATTCTCAAGGTACAAAATCGGGATTCTCTGATTTCACACAATCGCGATTCTCTAACTTCACAGCACCGTGATTCTCTGATTTCACACAATCACGATTCTCTAACTTCACAGCATCGCGATTCTATGATTTCACACAATCGCGATTCTCTGATTTCACAGCATCGCGATTCTCTGATTTCACACAATCGCGATTCTCTTGAAGTTCACAAAATCTTGATTTTTTCCAAAAGGTCCTGTTTGCCTGTTTTGAGCCCTAGGAGCCTGATTTGACATAACTTTTTCATCCAAAGTCGATTTTTTGAGCTCTATAGCTCGTTGGAAAGCTCGTTTCGGAAGCTGATGCAAATGGCATTGAAGATGGTGATATTCTTCAGATTCCTGTTCGTGCCATGATTTCTGTTGCACCTACTAAAGAGCAAATTTGTTGGGATGGCAGAGATGGTCACACACATGCATTGATAGCCTTGTCTATCAAACATGCTCTTGGAACTCAAGGTCAAGCATAAAACATGGAAGCACATCAAAGAAGTGGACACACAAGAAGAAGGAGCAAGTAGGGAGCTCCAAGAAGTACATGTCAAATTTTTAGAAGAATCCCCTACAAAAATAGTGATTTCCATCATTAAAAACCATTGTAAATACCATTTTCTATTTTTGTAACTCCATTTTGTTCAAGCCGAGGAGTCCTCGAGCTTGAGGAGTATTAGAAGTATCATCCTACCAATTTTCATAATTTTTAGACCTCGTTTGAGCCCTCAAATAAGCCCTCGAACCTAATTTTTAACTAGGCCGGACACTAGGTCTGGACAGGGCCAAAACTAGTCCAAAAACTATAAAAAGAGCTAGAGAGCTCATTTTGGGGGTTAGCTTGTTAGAGAATAGAGCTTTTTTAAGAGAACTCTTTTGCAATCAAAGCTTTCCATTGTTCCTCTCTTTGATCTTACCTTGTGCACGTGTGTGTGTATGTGTGTGCATGTTTGTGTGCTTTCACTCACACATTTATGCCTTCACTTGCTCGTGGTCTTCATACCGGTCCTCACGTCTCCGCGGATTGACAAGTAAAGGAGGTGGTGCTTACGCTTGAGCTACACCAAATTTTGGCGCCGTTGCCGGGGAGAGAGCTTCGAGGACGAGCGTTGTGATGGTAAGATCGTAGATTTGCGACGTTGGAAGGTAAAAAAACTATCATTTTTGTTCATTTTCTGATTTTTCTTCTTCATCTTCATCATCATCACCATCTCCATCTTCTTCCATCTTCTTCTTCATAGAAATTTCTCATTTTTATGTGCATTTTCACCATTTTCATACCATTTTTCATGCATCATTGTATGTGAAGGTGTTAGGAGATGCAAGGGAGAGCAAGCGCCTGTGTTTTTTGATGATTTTCTGGACATATGGAGCTCGCCATTGCCGACACTCAGAAATTTGAATTTCCCGCCAAAAAAACTATTCTGTGAAGAAAATCGCGATTTTGTGAAAAATTCAATTTTTTTTGAAAAATCATGATTTTCTATTTCCCGCCTAAAAACCCTCTGAAGGAAACACGATTCTGAGGTCATTCTCAGAATCGCGATTTTGTGGTTATGCTCAAAATCGTGATTCTCACAAATCATGATTTTCAGCCAAAAAACACGATTCTGAGAAAACACGATTCTGTGGTTGTGCTCAAAATCGCGATTCTCTAAATTTTTGGAAACCATGATTCTCTGAGACAAAATCGCGATTCTCTAGAACACAATTCTCTAGAACATGATTCTCTAAAACACGATTCTCCAAAATCACAATTTTCAAAACACGATTCTATGAAAAACACGATTCTGTGAAAACACGATTCTATGTAAACATGAATTTATGAAAACACGATTTTCTGTTGGCAATCGCGATTCTCAAAAAGACGATTCTCTGCTCAAAATCGCGATTCTCAAAAAACACAATTCTCTGCTCAAAATTGCGATTCCCAAAAACACGATTCTCTGCTCAAAATTGCGATTCTCAAAAACACGATTCTCTACTCAAAATCGCAATTCTCAAAAACACGATTCTCTGCTCAAAATTGCGATTCTCAAAAACACGATTCTCTGCTCAAAATCACTATTCTCATAAATCACGATTTTCAGCCAAAAACACGATTTTGTGAAATCACGATTTTGAAGGTACAAAATCGCAATTCTCTGATTTCACACAATCGCGATTCTCTAATTTCACACAATCGCGATTCTCTGACTTCACAGCATCACGATTCTCTGATTTCACACAATCACGATTCTCTGATTTCAGAGCATCGCGATTCTCTGATTTCACACAATCGCGATTTTCTTCAAGTTCACAAAATCTCGATTTTTTCCAAAAGGTCCTATTTGCCTGTTTTGACCCCCAGGAGCCTGATTTGACATAACTTTTTCATCCAAAGTCCATTTTTTGAGCTCTATAGCTCGTTGGAAAGCTCGTTTCGAAAGTTGATGCAAATGGCATTGAAGATGCTAATATTCTTCGGATTGCTATTTATGCCATGATTTCTGTTGCACCTACTAAAGAGCAAATTTGTTGGGATGGCAGAGATGGTCACACACATGCATTGATAGCCTTGTCTATCAAACATGTTGTTGGAGCTCAAGGTCAAGCATAAAACATGGAAGCACATCAAAGAAGTGGACACACAAGAAGAACGAACAAGTAGGGAGCTCCAAGAAGTACTTTGTTGCTTTAACTCAGAGTAGCACTATCTAGAAGATATAGGAGTGTTCACCTAGAAAGAAGAAGAACCTCTCACAAGTATTAAAACAGTAAATTCAAAGGATGGAAGTGAGAGCAGTCAAAAGGAAAAGAAAAGAAAATCGGTGAAACAAGAAGAGGAGGAATCATTGTTTGAAGTACCAGAAAACATCAAGAAATATGAAGTTGACTACCGCAAAATTTTGGTACGAATGCCTAAGAGAGAGGCCATCATAGGAGAATCATATGATAATAAAGAAAAGACTAAGAAAATTGTAGTGACCATTGAAGAGAACGAAGAGAGATGCACATATATAGGAGATGACCTAAGTGCAAGAGACGAAATGGAGCTTGTAGCTCTATTAAGGGAATATAGGGATGTGTTTGCGTAGCACTATAGAGACTTGAAAGGGGTAGATCCATAATGAAGTCATTGAAAATCTTCTCCAAGAATTCTTGGTGAAACATAAGAAGTCTGCCCCCTATCATCTACAAGCCAACGGACAAGCCGAGAGCACAAACAAGATCCTATGTAATGTATTAACAAAACTGGTAAATAATAAACGCTTTGATTGGGACAAACAGCTTCATCATGTTGTGTGGGCTTATCGAGTTTCCTATAAAACGGTACTCAATGCCACCCCATTTCAGATGGTCTTTGGATAGAATGTTGTGCTACCATTAGATTTCCTAATCCCAACATTAAAGGTAGCACAAGAGCATGAGTGGAATGGACATGACTTGTCCTCTAGGATCTTTGATTTAGAACGCTTAGGCGAGACGAGGCTACGAGCGGCAGCAGGCATCTATGCTGCAAAGAAAAGACAAAAGGCATACTTTAATGCACACATCAAAGATAAAGGATTGAAAGAGGGAGACCTAGTGCTGGTTTATACGCTAAAGCAACATGCCCGTAAGATGGAAAAAAGAGGATACGGACCCATGATCATTAATAGAATTTCCACTAGCGGTGTAGTTCAGTTGGCCACTCTAGAAGGAGATATCTTGCCAAACTATATTAGTGGAGGTAGATTCAAGTTATACCAAGAACCTCTTACAGAGGATATGCTTACAAGACTCAACACTACTAAGAAGCAAAAAGAAGAGGAGCTAAGGGTGAGGGAAGAAGCACAGGTAGAGGCTAGAGAGCGTATTAGGTGAATAAGACGACTAGGCCTAGATGTAAACTCAAAAGCCCAAAATATCACATGGATTTGTGCCAAAAATCGGGCATAACTACTTCTCAAGTCATTGACCGACGTCCCTTTGTGACCATAGAGATAGGACAAGGAAAGGGTGCCAGGATTGTGAAAGCATTGATTGACTCTGGTGCAACAAGTAGTGCAGTTAGACTATCCTACTGCCAAGACTTGCGGTTGAACATCAATCCCATAGAAGCTTATCTCATAGGATTCACACAATCGCGATTCTCTTGAAGTTCACAAAATCTCGATTTTTTCCAAAAGGTCCTGTGTGCCTGTTTTGACCCCCAGGAGCCTGATTTGACATAACTTTTTCATCCAAAGTCCATTTTTTGAGCTCTATAGCTCGTTGGAAAGCTTGTTACGAAAGCTGATGCAAATGACATTGAAGATGCTGATATTCTTCAAATTCGTGTTCGTGCCATGATTTTTGTTGCACCTACTAAAGAGCAAATTTGTTGGGATGGCAGAGATGGTCAACCACATGCATTGATAGCCTTGTCTATCAAACATGCTCTTGGAACTCAAGGTCAAGCATAAAACATGGAAGCACATCAAAGAAGTGGACACACAAGAAGAAGGAGCAATTAGGGAGCTCCAAGAAGTACATGTCAAATTTTTAGAAGAATCCCCTACAAAAATAGTGATTTCCATCACTAAAAACCATTGTAAATACCATTTTCTATTTTTGTAACTCCATTTTGTTCAAGCCGAAGAGTCCTCGAGCTTGAGGAGTATTAGAAGTATCATCCTACCAATTTTCATAATTTTTAGACTTCGTTTGAGCGCTCAAATAAGCCTTGGAACCTAATTTTTAAGTAGGCCGGACACTAGGTCTCAACAGGGCCAAAACTAGTCCAAAAACTATAAAAAGAGCTAGAGAGCTCATTTTTGAGGTTAGCTTGTTAGAGAATAGAGCTTTTGTAAGAGAACTCTTTTGCAATCAAAGCTTTCCATTGTTCCTCTCTTTGATCTTACCTTGTGCGCATATGTGTGTATGTGTGTGCATGTTTGTGTGCTTTCACTCACGCACTTGTGCCTTCACTTGCTCGTGGTCTTCATACTGGTCCTCACGTCTCCGCGGATTGACAAGTAAAGGAGGTGGTGCTTATGCTTGAGCTACACCAAATTTTGGCGCCGTTGCCGGGGAGAGAGCTTCGAGGACGAGCGTTGTGATGGTAAGATCGTAGATTTGCGACGTTGGAAGGTAAAAAAACTGTCATTTTTGTTCATTTTCTGATTTTTCTTCTTCATCTTCATCATCATCACCATCTCCATCTTCTTCCATCTTCTTCTTCATAGAAATTTCTCGTTTTTTAGTGCATTTTCACAATTCTCATACCATTTTTCATGCATCATTGTGTGTGAAGGTGTTAGGAGATGCAAGGGAGAGCAAGCGCCTGTGCTTTTTGATGATTTTCTGCACATATGGAGGTCGCCATTGCCGGCACTCAAAAATTTGAATTTCCTGCCAAAAAACACGATTCTGTGAAGAAAATCGCAATTCTGTGAAAAATTCAAATTTTTTTGAAAAATCACGATTTTTCTATTTCCGGCCTAAAAACCCTCTGAAGGAAACACGATTTTGAGGTCATTCTGAGAATCACGATTATGTGGTTGTGCTCAAAATCGCAATTCTCACAAATCACGATTTTCAGCCAAAAAACATGATTCTAAGAAAACACGATTCTGTGGTTGTGCTCAAAATCTCGATTCTCTAAATTTTTGGAAACCACGATTCTCTAAGACAAAATCGCGATTCTCTAGAACACGATTCTCTAGAACACGATTCTCTAAAACATGATTCTCCAAAATCACAATTTTCAAAACACGATTCTGTGAAAACACGATTCTATGAAAACAAATTTGGTGTCACTCTAGCACAATGGTGAGTACCAACGTGAGGAGATACACCTCATAAATGTCAATCCGTGGAGACCTGAGGACCGGTATGAAGACCGTGAGCAAGTGATGGCACAAGTGCGTGAGTGAAAGCACACAAGCATGCACACACATACACACACGCGCGCACAAAGTAAGAGCAAGGAGTGGAACAATGGAAGATCTTCGATTATACAAGAGCTCTCTTACAAAGCTGAAATCTACAACAAGCTAACCTCAAAAATGAGCTCTCCAGCCCTTTTTATAGTTTTTGAGTGGTTTTGGCCCTGTCCAGACCTAGTGTCCGGCCTAGTTAAAAAATAGGTTCTAGGGCTTATTTGGGGGCTCAAACGGAGTCTAAAAATGATGAAAATTGGTAGGATGGTAGTTCTAATACTCCTCAAGCTCGAGGACTCCTCGGCTTGAACAAAATGGAGTTACAAAAATGGAAAATGGTATTTACAATGGTTTTTAGTGATAAAAATCACTATTTTTGTAGGGATTTCTTCTGAAAATTTGACAGGTGCTTCTTGGAGCTCCCTACTTGCTCCTTCTTCTTGTGTGTCCACTTCCTTGATGCACTTCCATTCTTTGTCCTTGATCTTGAGCTTCAACACTCCCCCCCTCTTGAGTCTGTCGTCCCTGACAGACCCTTGTTGTAGTGGTCGTTCCATGTAGTACGTTGAGAGGTAGCGTCCTTTGCGTCCAACAGGGGCGATCCCTCTTCCCAATGTATCCTGGTCGTTTGTCTGGTTCTTCACTTTGCCACTGTTATCTCTTGCAGTTTGTAGTCCCTTTGTACGTATTTCTGCCTTGTATTCCATCTGAATGGTGCATTTGTGAGTTTTCCAAAACTACTAGTTGCTCAAAGGATGTGTTCAATGTTGATTATGAGCAACTCTCAGTGGTGGATGGCTCGCTTGTTCTTGTAGTGGTCACCGTGATGTCCGTTGATTCTTCCAAAGATGGCTTTCATAGTTTTCATGCCAAGTACTTGTAACCCATAATGGATGATGGCTAAGTGCTTTAGTGCGTGGGTTGAACAAAATATGTGCCTTGTGCAAGGCCTTGTAATGTGGCCCTACGTATGCGTACTTGGAAAATGCATGGCAAGAAGTATGGTGCAAGAGATTGGGTCTTGAGCTAAGTGCTCAAGGGTATGCTGACGAAGAGGTTTCCTAATCGATCATGGTTATAGTGTTGGTGAAGCATACACGTCTTACCATGGTGAAGGGTCCGTTGATCTTCATCTCTTCGTGTTGTAGTTCCATCATGGTGTTTGACCATCGGCTTGTCCTTTTTGTTGATGGATGTCCTTGCTGAAAGTTCGCTGATGAGCATTTTCAAGCACAGTCCTCTTCTTTGCCCCCTTTTTTTTTTTTTTTGTTGCACGTGATGGCATCAAACAAGAAGAAAGAGGTTAGTATCAATAACATATTTTGCATGTGAAAATTGTGTCTCATGTGCCTGGGATTTCTCAATTGTGTCTATGCACGGCCATGTAAGGTGGCCCTATCTTGATGCATACTTTGGAAATGCATGACCTGAATGGTGCAAACGACTGGGTTATGCCAAAGGCACATGGTTGCTGCTGGTCGAGGCTTTTGATGTTACTTGCATACTTGATGAATTCTTTGATTGGAGGTGTCTATTGGATCTCGAAATGATGTAATCCTTCGGATTGGAACCCATTTTGGAATAGGGTTTGGTACTGTAGAGATCACCTCAGGCCACTTCATCTTTGGATGCTTTCCAAACTTTGGTATCCCGTGTGGTTGGCCTTTTGGTTCTGTGGTTGTTGTTGGTGCTTTTGGCTTCCAAACCCATATCCTTGATGATTGCCTGCTTACTTTTGCAGAAGGGTTGAGTTTATCTTCGTTTGTTCTTTGTGTTTTGTTCTTACCCTTTGCTTTCCTTGGCTTCTTTGTTGAGACCTTTTGCATGGTGGGGAGCATAGGCCGTTGTGTATGTAAGAGCTTCTTGGGTACCCACATCTGTAATCGCCCGTGTTGAGCTGTAGCTAATTTTTTAGGCACCCAAATTTGTACATGATTGTGGTCGGCCTTCTTTGATAGCTTCGGTACCCAAATTTGTTGGATTCGTCCTGCTTGAGCCTGTCGTAGGTGCTTGGTTCTTCTTTTTTCATGGTCGATCTGGTTGGGTGGGAATCTTTGAGGCAACGTCAATGGTTGCACTCCTTTCTTTACCTAGATCTGCTTCATGCCCATAACCTCTTTCTTCTTGAAGGCTCTTTGTCTATTTGATAGACTGACTATCTTGCACTATTTTGTTTGCTTCTGAGGTTGGACTAATGTGGATGCTTTACTCTTTGAAAAAGAAGAAGGTTCTTCTTGCCTTTGCGACTGTCCTTCCATGATTGTGTCTGTCTGGATCATAGATCTTTTGACATTTACAACATCTTGTTCGAGAAGATTAGCCTTAGAGGAAAGAAGAGAGCGTGTGGTGTCTTGGTCAGTGGCCATGCAATTCTCCAATTCTAATGTAATGCATTGTTCATGTGCCCAAACATGAAGAAGTTGACTTCTTAGGTTCAAGTTGACAGCATGGTCGTAAATCCAATCTTGACCCAAGACAAGTGGCTCTGTGAGGTCCTCATCATGACACACTAGCATTTTGACTTTTATTGGAACATCTTGAAGGTAGATGGGAAGTTCCACCTCGCCCAAACAGGGGGTTTCCACGCCTCCTAAACCTATGAGATAGGCTTCTATGGGCTTGATGTTCGATTGCAGGTCCTGGCAGTATGAAAGTCGAACTGCACTAGTTGCTGCACCTGAGTCAACTAATGCTCTCACAGTCTTTACACTCTTTCCTTGTCCTACCTCTATAGTCACAAAGGGCCGTCGATCAATTATTTGAGAAGTAGATATGCCCGATTTCTGGCACATGTCCATGTGATATTTTGGAGCTTTTGTGTTGACATCTAGGCCTAGCCGTCGTAGCTTATTTCTTCTGATGCGCTCTCTAGCCTCTGCTTGTGCTTCTTCTCTAACCCTTAACTCCTCTTCTTTTCGCTTTTTAGCAGTGTTGAGTCTCATGAGCATTTCCTCTGTAAGAGGTTCTTGATATAACTTGACTCGGCATCCACTAATATAGTTTGGTAGGATATCACCTTCTAAAGTGGCCAATTGAACTGCACCGCTAGTGGAGAGTCTATTAATGATCATGGGTCCATATCCTCGTTTCTCCAATTTGCGGGCATGTTGCTTTAGCGTATAAACCAGCACTAGATCTCCTTCCTTCAATCCTTTATCCTTTACATGGGCATCAAAGTATGCCTTTTGCCTTTTCTTTGCAGCATAAATGCCTGCTGCTGCCCGTAGCCTCGTCTCACCTAAGCGTTCTAGATCAAAGATCCTGGAAGATAACTCATGTCCATTCCACTCATGCTCTTGTGCTACTTTCAAGGCTGGGATTAGGAAGTCCAATGGTAGCATGACATTCTATCCAAAGACCATCTGAAATGGGGTAGCATTGAGTACCGTTTTGTAGGCAATTTGGTATGCCCAAACAGCATGATGAAGTTGTTTGTCCCAATCAGAGCATTTATTATTTACAAGTTTCGTCAATACGTTACATAGGATCTTATTCGTGCTCTCGGCTTGTCCGTTAGCTTGTGGGTGATAGGGGGCAGACTTCTTATGTATCACCATGAATTCTTGAAGGAGATTTTCAATGACCTCATTCAAGAAGTGCGTACCTCTATCACTAACCAACTCTATTGGTAACCCATATCTAGTGAACACATTTTCGAATAAGAACTTAGCCGTTGTTTGAGCATCATTCTTTGTCGTGGCTTTTACTTCCACCCACTTTGTAAGGTAATCTGTGGCCACGATAATGTACTCAGCATGGGAGTTTCTAGCTGGGGGGTTGATGGGACCTACAAAGTCTATACCCCACTTTGAAAATGCACGTCCTCCCATCATTGGCCTTAAAGGCATCTCGTCTTTTCTTATCGGATATTGGGCATGTTGGCATGTGTCACATTTCTTCACATAAGTATGTGCATCCATATGAAGAGTGGGCCACCAAAGTCCTGAGAATAGAATGGTCTTAATTACTCTGTCAGGCCAAAAGTGTCCACCTGCAGCACCGCTGTGTGCAGTTTCTAAGACTTTCAAATAGTCTGATTCATGAACGCACAGTCTTAGGTAACCATCCTTGCCTCTTCGATATAGGTTGTCTCCTACTAAGGCATAGTCTTGAGCCTCTTGCTCCATGCTCCGTTTTCTTGCAAGACTAGCCTGATTGGGTAATGTTCCCGATCTCATGAACTCAACCAATGGAGCACTCCAATCTGGGATTAATGACACGTGATAAAGAGTGGCATGCTCCACTGGGGGTCTCTTCTGGCACGCTGGACAATTCTGGATCCACTCTTGTATTTCTTTGTCCATGCTAGGCCAATACACTCCTAAACGTTTTAGATTCTACAATGTTCATTGTTTAGAGTAGTGATTTCCTAGCAATCCCTCATGGGCTTGTTGCAACCAACTAGTATGTTCATCGTCCTTGACACAACAAGCTAATACGCCCTCGGTATCTTGCTTGTACATACTTCCGGCCAATATTTGATACTTTTGTGATTTTACAATTTCTTCTTTGCTTGTTTTCACATTCTTATTTGCAGGCCCGAAGGTTGTTGGAGTTTATTGATCTCCAAAGTACAGCTAGAAGTAGGTGAAACCCAACAGGACCTAGTTGACTTTTTCACAAACTTGTATGCACAGACCAATTTTCTTGCAGAGCAAATTGCTCTTTATTCACTTGGAATTTTCCAAAACTGTTTCACACACATAAACTAGACTCTAAGAGCTTTCCAACAAGATATAGAACACCTCAAATGGATAAATACACAATGAGCTATGACCTCTGCAATATGCAGCTTTAATGGAGACCTTGAAACAGAGATGAACCTGAGGACACACATCACTTGCAGAGACTACTGCTCTTAACTCACAACTCCAATGACTTTGAAACTTTCCACAATACAATTAGACTTAAATATCTTTCTAACAAGCCAAAGAACACATGATTTGGATACATACACAAGGAGATATGACCTCTGCAAGTTTGAGGTTTAATGGAGACCTTCAGCAGGGATAAAAAACAGAGAACACACACTACTTGCAGAGAGTATTCCTCTCAGCTCACACATCCAATGATTATGAAAGTTTACAGAAAGAAAGTAGACAGTAAGAGCTTTCCAATGAGCTATCAAACATGTAATTTGGATATAT
The DNA here is from genome assembly GCA_020310875.1 of Ceratopteris richardii. NCBI lineage: Eukaryota > Viridiplantae > Streptophyta > Polypodiopsida > Polypodiales > Pteridaceae > Ceratopteris > Ceratopteris richardii. The sequence continues at coordinate 134,191,014 of CM035411.1, forward strand.
AATGAGGGAGATACAAGCTCTGCAATCTCTGCATACAAAACTACAGCAGTGTAGAGATACACATATGACTCTCTTGGACATCCCACAAGATTACGACTTTTCTCCTCTTTTTATAGCATGGGAAACTAATCTAAAACCTTCCTAATACATCTAAATTTGTGGTAGACACTTGGATGGAGGTATTACATGACTCAAGTGCTCAAATAAGCAAAGTATTGATGGACTTTGAGAACTAGCCACATCGACCTTCCACTAGGACACCACTGAAGCTCCCTTGTGACTCACTAATTTGACTCACCATGTTCTAGAACTCAAGTGGTATTTTTGCTACATTTTATCAATAATATGAGCCTTCTTGAAGTATTTGAAGACTTCCCAAAGGTATTTACATAATTTGAAACTTGTACCCTACATAAAACAAATGTTCGCAACATTCTCCCCCTCAAGTTTCAAAGGGTATTCCCTTCATGCCAAGAATATAGTTGAATCTTTGAAGCTTTGGTCCATCCAAGGATTTGGTGAAGATATTTGCAACTTGATCCTTTGTTCCAACAAAAGAAACCTGCACTTCATTGTTCATGGCCTTCTCTCGAACATAATGATAGTGAACCTCTATATGCTTTGTTCTAGCATGAAAAATAGGATTTGAGGTCATATGAATGCTGCTCAAGTTATCCCCATATATCAGTGGTACATCAACCTGCACATTCAAGTCATGAAACAACTTTTTAAACCACATAACCTCAGTAGTAGCCAATGCTAAACCTCTATACTCAGCCTCTGTAGAAGATAAAGCAACTGTAGGCTGTTTCTTTGAACTCCATGTTAATGTCTTGTTTCCTGCTATTACCACATATCCACTTGTGGATCTTCTGTCATCTTTGCTTCCAGCCCAATCTGCATCACTAAAGACTTTAAGAGTTAGATCAGCATCATGACTATAAAATAATCCTTCGTTCATGGTACCTTTCAAATACCTAAGCACTCTTTTCGCTGCATGCATATGAGGTACTCTAGGTTCATGCATAAACTGTGACAATACTCCCACTGCATAACATATATCAGGTCTAGTTTTTGTTGCATAAATCAAAGATCCTACCATGGATCTATATACATTCATATCATGCAACTCATCACCTTCCTTTGCACTTAGCTTTACATTACATTCCATTGGAGTAGAAACAAATTTACATTCCTGCATACCAAACCTTTTCAGCATATCACATATATACTTTGTTTGTATCAACCACATACCTTCATCGCTATACACAATTTCAATCCCAAGAAAGTATCTGAGCAAACCAAGATCTGAAATTTTAAATTCCTTTCCCAAATTACCTTTTATCTCATCAATTGCTTTTGCATCATTCCCTGTAATCAACAAGTCATCCACATAAATGCATACATAGACACACATGCCATCTACATGTTTTACATAAAGTGAAGGATCAGCATGACTCGCTGTGTATCCTTGCAACATAAGATACTTTACCAACCTTGCATTCCATGCCCTTGGTGCCTGCTTAAGACCATACAATGCCTTCTTTAACCTGCATACATGATTAGGACATTTTGCATCCACATAACCATTTGGTTGTGACATATACACTTCTTCATTTAACTCACCATTAAGAAAGGCATTCTTTATATCGAGTTGATATATATTCCACCTTTTACTTGCAGCTAAAGCCAACAAAGTTCTCACCGTTGCCATATGATGGAGAGTGTTAATCTCCAAAAGAACAACCTACTCTTGTGATTAGAGCACCTCTATACCAAGAGTAAGTCAAAACTTCCACTAATTTAGAGGATCAATTGCTAACTATCAAAAGATTAACAAATCTGTGAAAAAGATGAAACACAGAAAAGTCTGCTGCACTATTTCTCCACATTGACCTATTAAATGTGTAAAGTTTTTGATGAAACTTTGTACGAATCATCTCCTAGAGATTGCGCATCTCCTCCAAGTTAAAGTTCTCAAAAAGGTTTAGTATAACTTGAGAAATCAACTTCACAAGTTACCTATGTCCAAATCTGTACTTCTGAGAAGTCGATTTGACACCCCTAACTTCTTAGCTTTGGTTCTCACAATGTCGAACCCGTTTTACAAAATGCTTCTAGCCATGAGTAGCTTATCTTTCAACTTAAAGATTAAGCTCTCACTCATGCAAAACTTTAAACTGTGCTGGGAGAAATGATCAAAACATTAACTTCGAAATCTGCGCCTGTTTTAGGAACCTGTGAACACACTTCACATATGAATGTTCCTACTCTTAATTCTCTAAGCCTGATTACAATTGGAAACTAAAACTTTGCACAGAGGTCAAGCAACTTCCAACTTAGACTTGTACAAAAGCATTTCACAAATGATCTACTGTAGAAGGAGAGCACGCAGAAACATCGGGCGCAAGATTTTCAATTACTCAGAAAAATTTACAACTGAGTGATGAGAGCTAACTCAACTAACTTTTCCTCTATCTCATGACTTCTAACTTCCTCAATCTTGGCTTCTAACTATTGTCACATATGCTCTCATACATGCCCCGACTTTTCTCAAAGTATTTATAGATAATTTGTACAAGATTCTTACTCAAGCAAAGATCTAAGTGAACTATGTACATATGTGTACATTTCTCATATACTCTGAATGTGTCTTTCTTCCAAGCTTCAATAGTTGATCCTTCCTTCATCCTTTAATCTTCCAAGCCTTCAATTGGTGATTGGTCTGCACCAACAGCTCCCCCTCAATCATCAATTGAGGTTTTCTCTATCTTCTTTATACCTGCCATGTCTTTGAACCTTTTTAACTTTGGTCCATCCAAGCCTTTTGTAAGCATATCAGCTATCTGATCTTTTGTTGAAGTATGGATTACTTCAATCTCTTTATCCATCACCTTCTCTCTTAGAAAGTGATACTGAATTTCAATGTGTTTGGTCCTGGCATGAAAAACAGGATTAGCAGCTAAATACAATGAACTCATATTATCTCCAAATATAATTGGTACCCCATGCACAATGTCAAAACTCTTCATCAATGTCTTGACCCAAATTACTTCCTTTGCAGCTTCAACCATGCCTTTATACTCTGCTTCTGTAGAAGACAAAGCAACTGTATGTTGCTTCTTAGAACACCATGAGATTAACTTATCTCCCACATAACACATGTATCCATAGGTTGATCTTCTATCATCTGGATTACCTGCCCAATCTGCATCACTATAAATTTTGATATTTGTATCTGAGGTAAACCCATAATACAAACCTTCATTGAGTGTACCCTTAATGTACCTCAATACCCTTTGTCCTGCAATCCAATGTTCTTTCTTTGGGCAATGCATAAATTGAGACAAAACTCCTACTGCATATGATAAATCAGGTCTAGTTAGAGTAGCATAGATAAGGCTACCAACCAAACTCTGATATTGTCTCATGTCCTTGAATTCTTCACCTCCATACTTACTCAATTTGTGATTCACCTCCATTGGTGTAGGTGCTACCCTGCAATCATCCATTTTAAACTTGATTAACAAGTTCTTCAAATACCTTTCTTGGGTCACAAATACTCCATGTTGAGTATATGTAATCTCCATGCCCAAGAAATATGACAAGTCTCCCAAGTCACTTATCTTGAACTCCTTTTCCATTTGCCTCTTGAGCCTTTGTATTCCTTCTTCATCTGTACCTGTAAGAATTATATCATCAACATATATGCACATGTATATGAAACCATTTTCACTTGCTTTGACAAGCAAGCTACTATCTGCTTTAGACACCTGAAAACCAAGTTCTTTTAGGAACTTCACAAGTCTATAGTTCCATGCCCTTGGGGCCTGCTTCAAGCCATACAAAGCTCTCTTGAGCTTGCACACATGATCTGGATACCTTTTATCTCTGAACCCTTGAGGTTGCTCCATGAATACATCATCTGAAATATAACCATTCAAAAAAGCATTCTTCACATCAAGTTGACATAGCTTCCAACCTTTACATGCAGCAATAGCAATAAGTGTCCTTATGGTTGTCATCTTTGCCACAGGACTATAGGTCTCATCATAATCAATACCATATGTCTGAGCAAAGCCTTTGACAACAAGTCTAGCTTTGTATCTAGACACACTTCCATCTGCAAATCTCTTGGTTTTATAAACCCATTTGCATCCAATGATTTTCTGACTATTTGGTTTAGGAACCAAATCCCAAGTTTGATTTTCTAATAGTGCATCATATTCCTCCTGCATAGCACTCTCCCATTTTTCCTTACCTTTTGCCTCTTCATATGTAGAAGGGTCTTCATCTGTATTCACCATATAAGCATAATCTTTTGTGGCTAGAAATGAAGTATCATAACTATACCTTGTAGGTTGCCACCTATTTCTTGATGACCTTCTGAGTTCTCCACTCTTTGAGGTTTCTGGCTCTTCACATTCAGGATCAAATCTTGGTGTCTCTTCCACTTCAACCTGCACTTCATTATTCTCTTGCTCATCAAATATCTGAACTTTTGATTTACCTTTTCTTTGACTCACTTCTTCTTCATCACCTATATTGATATTGATTGTACCTGCATACCAAGTGCTTTGTTCATCAAATGTAACATCTTTAGAAACCATAAATTGTTTTGTTGATGGACTCCACAATCTATAGCCCATCTGCTTGTCATCATAGCCAATGAAAACATATTTTTCAGCTTTAGGTTCCAATTTGTGTCTTAATTGTGATGGCACATATGCATATGCCACACACCCAAAAACTCTGCAATGATCCAAGGTAGGTCTTTTACCCCACCAAGCCTCATATGGTGTCATACCCTGCAAGGCTTTACATGGTAACCTATTAACCAAATAAGTGGCTGTATTTACAGCCTCAGCCCACAAATAATTAGGACAATTTTTCTCCTTCATCATGGATCTTGCAAACTCAACAAGTGTTCTATTTCTCCTTTCTGCAACACCATTTTGTTGAGGAGAGTACCTGCAAGTAACTTCCCTTTTTATACCTGCATTCCATAAGTAATCACTGAACTCATTTGAGAAATACTCTCCCCCTCCATCTGACCTTAGTCTTTTCAACTTATGACCTGTAATTCTTTCTGCATATGCATGATAGTGTTTAAATGTATTAAACACTTCTGACTTATCTTTGATCACATAGATAGTGATCCACCTAGTAGCATCATCAACATAAATCACATAATACCTTGATCCATTTATACTGAAATCTTTTGATGGTCCCCACACATCTGTGTGTACCAACTCAAGCTTCTCTGAGTACATAAAACCATGCTTGGAATATGAATGTTTATGAGCTTTACCTAATTGACATGCCTCACATTTGTATGTCATATGTTGACCTGCAACATTAGGCAATCCAAGCACTGAACCATTGTTAACCATATCTTTAATACCTCTTTCATTGAAATGTCCAAGCCTCTTGTGCCAAAGATCTAACTCAGAGATCTTATGTCCTCCATATGTGAACATAGCATGACCAATATTGCCTTGAATCTTCAATGTAAATAATCTTCCTTCCTTTTTTCCTGAAACAATCTGTTTATACCCTTGGCTAGGGTCTTCCACATATACTCCATCATTAGTGAACCTTACTTCATATCCCTTTTCAACAATTTGTCCTACACTTATCAAATTCTTAGGGATTGTAGGAACATACAAAACCTTACTCAATAAGGTGCTTCCATCCTTGGCCTTCACTGATCCAATTGACTTCACATTGTGCTTTGTGTTGTCACCTGTTTGAACAACATGATTAAAAACTTTACTCTCCAAATCAGTCATCAAAGATATGTTACCACTCAGGTGATTGCTACATCCTGAGTCAATGTAGAAGACTCTTTGATCTTCATTCTGCCTTTCACAAGTTGCATTCATTATCAATGTTGAATCTTCCTTTTGATCTGAAGCATAATTGTAGTAGGTGTTGTTGTATTGTTGACTTTGGAATCCTCTACCTGCATTTCTTCCAAAGTAATTCCTTCCACCTCTACCTCTGAAATTACCTCTTTGATCTGCCACCTCTTCCTCTTGAATTATAATTTTGATTGTATCCACTATTATTCTGATTATTATGCCAACAATCATTAGCTAAGTGATTTGTCTTACCACAAATCCAGCAAGCTTTGCCTCCATCTTTGTTGTTCCTGCCTCTTCCTCTACCTTTGCCACCTCCTCTTCCTCTTAGGAAGTTGGCTTGAGTAGTTGTTCCTTCATCTTCACCTGCTTGTTGTTTTCCTTTGCTATTCTTCTTCTTGTCCTTTGAGTACATTGCATGACCTGTACTCTTGTCACCATCTCCTTTAACATCCTGCTCAAATGTTAGCATATGACCTAACAATTGATTTAAATCAGGAGTGAAATGGTCAAGTGATAACTCTGTAGACAAAATAAATGGCTTCCATTTGTCATCACCTCTCAACCCTGTAAGGATTTGCCTTACCAATTTATCTTCCTCAATGTCTTCATCAACAGCTCCTAATGCATCTGCAATGTCTTTCATCCTTGTTACATAGTCTGAGATGGATTGAGAGGCCTTCTTCTTGAAGGTAGTAAACTCTGCCCATAAGGATGCCTTCCTTGACTTTGTAGTGTTCTGGAAATGCTCCTCCAAAGCATTCCATATGTCAGTTGCACTTTCAAGACCTCTAATATGAGGTAACAAGTAATCATTGACTCCCATATAGATAATGCTCCTAGCTTGAGCATCTTTCTTCATCCAATTTTTCAAATCTGCTAACTCTTCCCTAGTTGGAACACTAGGATCTCTGAACTCTGGCTTTTCTTCTTCTCCTGTGATGTAACCAATTAAATCTTTGCTCATAAGATGAGCTTCCATCCTCATTGACCATGCAGGATAGTTTTCCCTATCCAATTTCTCTATCTGTAGAGCATCTCCCATCTTGTATCCACCTGTGTATTGAAATCTTCAAGCTTTACAAACAATGTATGTACCTTTACTTCGAATTAGACTCCTTTTGCTTTTCTTGATGTCGAGTAGTCTTCTCCTCAGGCTTTTGACTCCAAGCTTTCACTTCTTAGTTCTTCAAGTGTTGAATTTCTTGAATCTGTAGCAGTCGGGATCCTCCTTTCCTTGATTTGATGTCTCCTGCTCTGATACCACTGATGGAGAGTGTTAATCTCCAAAAGAACAACCTACTCTTGTGATTAGAGCACCTCTATACCAAGAGTAAGTCAAAACTTCCACTAATTTAGAGGATCAATTGCTAACTATCAAAAGATTAACAAATCTGTGAAAAAGATGAAACACAGAAAAGTCTGCTGCACTATTTCTCCACATTGACCTATCAAATGTGTAAAGTTTTTGATGAAACTTTGTACGAATCATCTCCTAGAGATTGCACATCTCCTCCAAGTTAAAGTTCTCAAAAAGGTTTAGTATAACTTGAGAAATCAACTTCACAAGTTACCTATGTCCAAATCTGTACTTCTGAGAAGTCGATTTGACACCCCTAACTTCTTAGCTTTGGTTCTCACAATGTCGAACCCGTTTTACAAAATGCTTCTAGCCATGAGTAGCTTATCTTTCAACTTAAAGATTAAGCTCTCACTCATGCAAAACTTTAAACTGTGCTGGGAGAAATGATCAAAACATTAACTTCGAAATCTGCGCCTGTTTTAGGAACCTGTGAACACACTTCACATATGAATGTTCCTACTCTTAATTCTCTAAGCCTGATTACAATTGGAAACTAAAACTTTGCACAGAGGTCAAGCAACTTCCAACTTAGACTTGTACAAAAGCATTTCACAAATGATCTACTGTAGAAGGAGAGCACGCAGAAACATCGGGCGCAAGATTTTCAATTACTCAGAAAAATTTACAACTGAGTGATGAGAGCTAACTCAACTAACTTTTCCTCTATCTCATGACTTCTAACTTCCTCAATCTTGGCTTCTAACTATTGTCACATATGCTCTCATACATGCCCCGACTTTTCTCAAAGTATTTATAGATAATTTGTACAAGATTCTTACTCAAGCAAAGATCTAAGTGAACTATGTACATATGTGTACATTTCTCATATACTCTGAATGTGTCTTTCTTCCAAGCTTCAATAGTTGATCCTTCCTTCATCCTTTAATCTTCCAAGCCTTCAATTGGTGATTGGTCTGCACCAACACCATATTTGCTACTGGACTAAATGTTTCCTCATAGTCCACACCTTGAGTTTGATATCCTTTTGCTACAAGTCTAGCCTTATATCTAGACACACTACCATCACTATTTCTTTTAATCTTAAAAACCCACTTGCAACCAATTACCTTTTGCTTTGGTGTACTTGGAACTAAATTCCAAGTCTTGTTATCCTGTAGTGCTTCCATTTCTTCTCTCATTGCTTTCTCCCACTTTTCATCTCCTTTGGCCTCATCATAACATGTGGGTTCATTTTCCTGCTCAACTTTTGTCATAAAAGCATAATGAGTATTCATGAAAGATTCATAAGTATACCTTTGAGGTTGCTTACTTACTCTTGAAGTTCTTCTTACCTCCAATGTAGATGCTCTTCCTTTCTTATTAGGAACCTTTGATGATTCTCCATACTCGCATACATCACTAATTTCGTCTCCTTCATCATTAACTTCAACAAGTTTGAGTTTACCTTTACTTTTAACACTTGGAGGTGACTCTTACCTTAATCTTCCATTGAAAGGTGATCCTCTTTCTTCATCTAAACCACTCCTTTCATCATTTAAACTTCCTGATGGCTGAACTATGCATTCATCTCCTTCAACCACACCCTCTTCATTTTCATCCATGACCTGCAAACAATTCTTATCTGCATACCATGAAAGTGATTCATCAAAGTTTACATCTCTTGACACAACAACCTTACTGGTATGAGGATTATAGCATCTATATCCTCTTTGAGTATCTGCATAACCAATAAATATACATTTTTCTGATTTCGCATCAAGTTTAGATCTCACCTCACTAGGTACATGTACATAACATACACAACCAAATACTTTCAAATGACTTACACTTGGTTTCCTTCCATGCCATACCTCATATGGTGTCAAATGATGAACTCCAGCAGTCGGAACTCTATTCATAACGTAAACACTTGTGCTAACAGCTTCAGCCCAAAAATAATTAGGCAAACACATATCATTAAGCATGCTTCTAGATGCTTCTGCTATGATTCTGTTTCTTCTTTCTGCGACTCCATTTTGTTGTGGAGTATACCTGCATGTAACTTCTCTTTTGATACCTTCATCATACAAAAAATCAGTAAAAGCTTGAGAGAAATACTCTCCTCCTCCATCGGATCTTAGCTTCTTAATATACCTTCCTGTTTGCTTTTCGACATATGATTTGAACTTCTTGAAACAATCAAAGACCTCACTCTTATGTTTAATAAAATACACAAATGTCATTCTACTATGATCGTCAATGAATGATACATAGTACTTATTACCAACCAAGGATGCCTCTTTAGTAGGTCCCCACACATCTGTGTGTATGAGATCTAGCAAACCATCACTTACATAGCTTGAATGCTTGAAAGGTTGTCTACTCTGCTTACCCATTTGACATGCTTCACAAAGATGCACCATATGTTGCTTAGTAAGATCAGGTAATCCTTCAACAATCCTCTTCTTTGATAGCTCCTTTAACCTGTGTACATTCATGTGTCCAATCCTTTTGTGCCATAGATCAAGCTCTGCTATTCGATGCATACCATAAGAGAAATAGTTTGTATGATTTGGGTTTACCTTGAATGTAAACAATCTACCTTGTTTTTGACCTCTAGCAATTAACCTCCTTTGCTTTGGATCCTCAATGAAGCAACCTGCATGATTAAATCTCACTTGTAGACCTTTTTCTACCATTTGACCAACCGACATCAAATTCTTAGTGATCGTTGGCACATAAAGTACATCCTTCAAGCAATTTGTCTTGCTCTTATCCTGCATAACAACATCTCCAACCTGCATAATCTTATGTGTTGTATCATCTCCTGTTTCAACATGACCTTTACATGACGGATTATGCATATTAGAAAACCATGAAGCATCATGAGACATGTGATTAGAACAACCACTATCTACATACCATACATCGCTATTGCAATTCATCTTAGTTTCTACATTCATCATAAGAAGAGAATCATAATCATCACTTTTACCTTCAACTGCATAATTTCCTTGTTGTTTACCTCTTCTTGAATAGCCTCCTCTTCGATTACCACCTTGATTATTTTCATTTTGATAACAATCTTTGGCATAGTGTCCATACCTTCCACATATATAGCAATTGTTCTTATTATCTTCACTCCTTTGTCTTTGGTTGTAGTTGTAGTAGCCTCTCGTACCTCTGGCGCTTGATCTTCCTCTTCCTCTTGTGTTGAAGAAGCCACTTGAAGTCCTTTGATCATCGCTCCTTCTTCCTCGACCTCTATTTGAACCTCTTCCACCTCTGTTTCCACCTCTTGATGATCCTACATAAAGAGCTTGTCCTTGAGATCCTTTTTGATTTGAAGTAGAACCATTTAGATTCATCTCCTCCGTGACCATGAGGGCAATAAGTTGATCAAAATCTGGTAATTCTCCTCTGACATAAACTGAAGTAATGAAGGGTTTCCATCTCTCATCATCTTTGAGTCCGTTGAGAGTATGTGCAACCAAGTCGTCGTCCTCCACATGAGCTTGAATTGATCCTAGTTGATCTGCAATCTCTTTAACTTTCAATATGTAATCATTGACCGATGTCCTTGTATCTTTCTTTATGTTATTCAACTCATTTTTGAGTTGAATCTTCCTTACTCTTGTACCTGTAGCATACAACCTTTCCAATGCAAGCCAAACATCCCTACTTGTGTCTAGATCTTGTATGTGTCCTACCATTGAATCTTGAATATTTTGTGATAAAATGAATATAACCCTTTTGTCTCTCTCATTCCAAAGTCTAAACTCCCTCAATTGTTGCTGATTTGGGTCCTCTGGTAATGTGGGTTTGATATCTGTGCCGTCAATCAAACCATACAAGCCTCTACCTTGCAAGTATGCTGTGATTCTAAACTTCCATGCTTGATAATTGGTCTTATCAAGCTTCTCTATTTGTGCATGTTGGTCCCCCATAATACAAATGCTAAGCTTCCTCCTTTAAGCCTCCTTTCCAATGTGTGTGATGAGAAGAAATATAATATTTACCTTGTAAATGAGGTATGTGCACCTTTCTTTGCTTGGATGTTGCTTCAGATGCCTCCTTGCAATCTTCTTCTACCTTTGTGTAGTGTTGATGATGAACTGCTTCTTTGATAGCTTCAAATTCTTTGTCAAGGTATGATAACCTTCTCCAAGCCTCCAAGTACTTGCTCTGATACCAATGTTGGAGTTTATTGATCTCCAAAGTACAGCTAGAAGTAGGTGAAACCCAACAGGACCTAGTTGACTTTTTCACAAACTTGTATGCACAGACCAATTTTCTTACAGAGCAAATTGCTCTTTACTCACTTAGAATTTTCCAAAACTGTTTCACACACATAAACTAGACTCTAAGAGCTTTCCAAGAAGATATAGAACACCTCAAATGGATAAATACACAATGATCTATGACCTCTGCAATATGCAGCTTTAATGGAGACCTTGAAACAGAGATGAACCTGAGGACACACATCACTTGCAGAGACTACTGATCTTAACTCACAACTCCAATGACTTTGAAACTTTTGAGAATACAATTAGACTTAAAGAGCTTTCTAACAAGCCAAAGAACACATGATTTGGATACATACACAAGGAGATATGACCTCTGCAAGTTTGAGGTTTAATGGAGACCTTCAGCAGGGATAAAAAACAGAGAACACACACTACTTGCAGAGAGTATTGCTCTCAGCTCACACATCCAATGATTATGAAAATTTGCAGGAAGAAAGTAGACAGTAAGAGCTTTCCAATGAGCTATCAAACATGTAATTTGGATATATAATGAGGGAGATACAAGCTCTGCAATCTCTGCAATCTCTGCATACAAAACTACAGCAGTGTAGAGATACACATATGACTCTCTTGGACATCCCACAAGATCACGACTTTTCTCCTCTTTTTATAGCATGGGAAACTAATCTAAAACCTTCCTAATACATCTAAATTCGTGGCAGACACTTGGATGGAGGTATTACATGACTCAAGTGCTCAAATAAGCAAAGTATTGATGGACTTTGAGAACTAGCCACATCGACCTTCCACTAGGACACCACTGAAGCTCCCTTGTGACTCACTAATTTGACTCACCATGTTCTAGAACTCAAGTGGTATTTTTGCTACATTTTATCAATAATATGAGCCTTCTTGAAGTATTTGAAGACTTCCCAAAGGTATTTACATAATTTGAAACTTGTACCCTACATAAAACAAATGTTCGCAACAAAGGTTAGGACTGGTACCAACTTATTTGCCCATTTAGGAACAACTTCTAAATTGAACAGATAAGCATCGGGCAATTCATCAGACACTCCTTGCGGTGGCTCTCCTGAAGTGATACGAGAAAGATGGTCTGCCCTAAGATGGGTTCTACCTTTCCTGACAACAACTTCAAAGTCGTATTCCATTAGTAAGAGGAACCATCTCACCAAGCGGCCTGTATTGCAAGGTTTATATTGACCAAATATAGTAAAGCTTGATGATCAGTGAAAAACTTGAACTTATTGGCCAATAAATAGTGTCTAAACTTTTTCACAGCGTATACCATGCCTAAGCCTTCTCTCTCCGTTGTGGTATAATTTCGTTCAGCTGCATTTAATTGCCTACTAGCATATGCTATCGGCAAATCTAGGTTTCCTTCACCTGTGGGTTGCGCTAGCACACATCCTATTGCATGATTGGAGGCATCTACATGGACATGAAAGGGTTTGCTCCAATCCGGAGTAGTCAATATTGGTGCTGTGCACAAACGTCTTTTCAGCTCGTTGAAGGAATTCTCGCATTCCTCGTTCCACTCAAAATTTGTTAACAACCCATAAAGAGGTTTAGCTATGATGGCATACATGTGGATAAACCTACGGTAATATCCACAATGGCCCATAAAGGCTTGTACCTCTTTAACATTCCTTGGTCTTGGCAACTCTGCTATCGCTCTTACCTTGTCTTCATCTGTTGAAATTCCATTCTTAGAAACAATGTGACCTAAGATCTTACCTTGTCGTACCATGAACACACACTTCTCTGGGTTCAGACACACTCGATATTCTCTACACTTGTTGAAGATATGTCTGAGCTCAGGGATGTGGTAACTTCTTTCTTGGGAATGAGCGCATAAATCATCCACATATACTTCTAAGCTCTTTCGCAAGAACTCTTTGAAGACATGACACATGAGCCTTTGGAATGTTGCAGGTGCATTGGTGAGCCCAAATGGCATCACACGAAATGCAAAGATTCCCCATTCTGTGGCAAAGGCCGTTTTGTGTTGATCTTCGGGGGCAATGGCTACTTGGTTGTAACCTGAAAATCCATCAAGGAAGCTATAAACTTCCTTGCCTGCAACACGCTCCAATAGATGTTCGGTGATTGGAAGTGGATAACTATCTCTGATCGTAGCGGCATTAACTTTTTTAAGGTTAATGCACACTCGCAATTTCCCATTCTTCTTGGGCACCACCACAATGGGGGACACCCATTCAGTGTGCTCAATCTCATAGATGAATCCAGCTTCAATCAGCCTGTCAATTTCCTCCTTTATTTTGGCTGCATAATTGTCATTATATGTGTAAGGCTTTTGTTTGGTGGGCTTGGCATCAGCGGTCATCGGAATCGTATGAGAGCAAATCTTTGGATCTACTCCTTTCAAGTCTCTATAGTGCCATGCGAACACATCCCTATATTCCCTTAATAGAGCTACAAGCTCTGCTTCTTCTTTTGCACTTAGGTCATCTCCTATGTACGTACATCGTTCTTCGTTCCCTTCAATGGTCACTACAATTTTTTTGGTCTTTTCTTTATTGTCATATGCTTCTCCTATAATGGCCTCTCTCTTAGGCATCCGTACCAAATTTTTTCGGTCTTCCACTTCATATTTCTTGAAATTTTCTGGTACTTCAAACAATGATTCTTCCTCTTCTTGTTTCACTGCTTTTCTTTTCTTTTTCTTTTGACCTCCTTCACTTCCTTCCTTTGAATTTATCGTTTTAATACTCGTGAGGGGTTCTTCTTCTTTTTGGGTTAACACTCCTATGTCTTCTAAGTAGTGTTCCTCTGAGTCAAAGTAAGTATCCATCACAATGGATTCTAGATCATCGTCATTCTCTTCTTCTTCTATGAACTCACTAGGATCACACTCTTCCAACAGGGGCTGACACATGAACACTGAATCGTCTAAGAGAGCAGTATCGTATCGTGAGGTTGGTATCGCGATCGCAGTTATCCTAGTGGTATCGTATCGTCTAAGTGGTATCGTCTGAAGGGGTATCGTGTAAGACAAAGGTATCGTATCGTGGAAAATATCGTATCGTATCGCCTGTTCTGAGTTCCCAGAGAGATCCTGTTTCCCTGTTTTAAACCCCAGAACCCTGAACTGGCATAACTTTCTCATACGAAATCCGTTTGCTGTGATTTTGGTTTTGTTGGAAAGCTCGTGGGGAGTACAACCAAAAATAATACTAGGATTATTTGATAGGGTATTTTGAAGTTGACCCTCAGGAAAACTGGAAAACCAAGGTGTTCCAAAGGATTTTGAGCAATATAAGAGAACTTTGGGACTAGAAGCCAAGGCTTATGAACCTGAGATCTGGCAGACACTTAGGCAAGGATAGACAAAGCATTAGGTCATCTGAGGCTAGTGTCAACCATACAGCTAAGTCTTGGGCTCAACAGCTTAGTGGTTATCCTTACACACGAAGTTCAGAAACCAGTGACTCGGAAATGTCTTTTAGCATGGAAAGACCCACACGTAGCTCAGGCACTGCCTGTTTACAGACACCAGAAGGTCCCTATAAGACCCAATTGGAGTATATCAGGACCAACCAATTAGGTGCTCGCATCTATGAGGATGGTCTAAGACGATCAGTGGTTCAACTCAAGAATCCTGACCAACCCTTTGGACTTGAACACCCAGTGGTCAAGTTTGAAGAGGGTGCTTACATTGATAAGGAAGGAACAATGTATGTGGTTACCAACTTACCAGATAGGACAGATGAGTTTGGAAATATCATTCCTGAGAATGAGATAGGAGACCTAGAGAAAGGGAACCTAGGAGGAGAACCCAAGACCCCTAGAGGTAAGTCAGCCTTGACTAGAGTGATCACTCCAGAATGGATTCCTCAAGATAACAAAAGCATAGAACTGTTCGTGAATCGAGAAACGGAGGAAGCCTTTTGGAGATTTAGACCAGATCAACCCAGCCCAGTAGTCACCATCTATGAATTCAAGGACCCAGAGACACCAGGGAAAGCTGTCTATCTAGATCACACATCTCAAAAATTATTCATGGTATCAGATCATGACAGACATGCTTACACTTGGCAAGGTGAATCAATTTTCCCTCCACCAAGATCTAATGTTTCCCAGGGCCTCCAAGGAGCTGGATCATCCAAGGGTCATGAAACCCACAAGGAAAGAACTAGAGAGAGACCGGAGGTAAGCTTTGCAGACACTGTAGGCAGAGACAGATCAGGATATGGAACGGAAAGACCTGAAAGGGAGAGACATAGAGTTTATAGGCATCAAAGAGATGATCATGATTTCCCATTGCCTAGACCACGAGAACACTCAAGAACCCTTAGACCCTCTCAAGTGGTTAAGACAATGAAGAACTACTTTGATGGATTTGGAGATCCTTATGATCATGTGGCGGAGTTCAAACAAGTGCTAAGAGCTGAACAGGTTGAAGACTTATTCACCCAGTTCGAGGCATTTGGTTTGACTCTTAAGGGTACTGCCTTAGCTTGGTTTCAACCTCTAAACAGTCGCAACTATAGAGAGATAGGTCAGCTGCTAGAAGAATTCATTGTGGAATTTTCCAAAAGCGGTATCAGGCATAACACATCATCCTTGATCCACAGCTTCAAGCAGACACCCCAAGAAACAGTGCGACTTGCAGGAAGAAGGTTTAGACAGTACTTGGAAAGATGCCCTGTACCAGAATTACCCACATCAGCCAAACAGGTGGCACTGTTTTTAGATGGCCTATTGAGCACAAAATTAAGGTCATATGTATACTTGAAAGAGCCTAGATCCATAGAAGAGTGTGTACGGATATGCATTGACATAGAAGACAACTTGGGTGAGGAGTTAGGACTATCCAAACTCTATAAGGACTCTGATAGTTCTACAAGTCATACCTCTAGAACCTCCACTGAGATAGATGAGATAGCTGAGCAAGTGGCCAAAAAGCTAGGAGTTCAAAATAGACAAATGCCAAGGGTCACTTCAGTGAAGCGATGTTATACATGTGGAGGAGATCACATGGCTAATGTTTGCCCGTTGATGACTCAACCCCAAGGAAACCCTAATGCTCTATATTGCACCATTGAGAGGAAATATACAAATCATACGACCCAAGATTGTCCCTATAACAGGCAGGCTGTTAGACAAAATTATCAGCAACCTTACCAGCAGGGTAGGTATCAGAATCAGTACCAACAGCCATATTATAGGCCACAACAATATCAACCTCAATACCAGCAGCAATATCAGGCACCATATAGGCCACAACCAGTCCTAGGAAACCAACCGCCAGCTCCTGCCAATGTGATCCCAGTTAAATATACGATGGCGGAGGAGAACCCTAATAGAGCATTGGTGCCACTAACCCCATTGGTCTCAGAAAATGATTCTCACGCTCATGGTTCAGACTACTTCCATGAAGATAGTCCACATGCTTATTATATAGAGTCACCTGAGCAAAGTGAGACTTCTTAGTGTCAATATGAGACACCACCTATGGAACAAAATTGGGAGCCAAAATACTCCAATGTCATGTATACGAATCCAAACCCTAGGCCCCAATTGAGACAAGTAAGACCACAAGCCCCTAGAGGACCATGCTTTAGATGTCAGGGCGACCATTTCATTCGTGAATGCCCCCACCAACCAGCTCTGGGACAAAGGCAAAACATTACAATACAAGGCTTTTGTCCTGAGTGTGGCCAGGAACATCTTCCTAGAAAGTGTCCAAGAAACCCCTCTAGTGCACCCAAGGTTACACCCATCAATGTGGTAGGCTTAGTGGCAGATTCAAGTTCAAGTAGTAGTAATGTGGCTCCTGTACAGGCAGTTACTAGGGCACAGGCTGCACAACAAGCAAAACCATCCGAGCAATCGGAGTCAAGTGAGTCAGGAGAGCCTAGTAAGAGGAAACCAAGAACATGGAAGGATACCAGAGAGAAGGCTAATCGCAAGTGGAACAAAAAGATATCTGAAATAGAAGAAAGTCTAAAAGATGCCAAAACAAAAATAGAAGACATTGCATCTCAAAGCCCCTCGCATGCTGAAGCTCCATCCACTTCGCTTCATCCCACCCCACCACCCATTGTAAATAACCCACAACTAGGGTCTGTTCTTGCAGATCCAACCCCAGAAAGCTTGGACATGATGTTCAAAGCCTACCAGGCTCGACTTCAAGAAGGGCCAACAGCTGCAAACCTAGACAAGAGTTACCCTAGAGCAGATTTAGAGATTGAACGGATGAAAATGTGCATGAAAATGGTAGAACAAGCTCAAGCTATACTTGAGACTAGTCAAAAGTTCAATCAGACAAACTCTGTCAAACCGGATTTGCATTTCCAAGGCTTACTAGAAAGATTAGAGCAGTTGGTAAACAAACCACAAGTTTCTTTACCTCCACAGGCTCAACCAGTTATTGAAAGAGGAAGCTCACCACCAATGGGAGCTTATGTTCCTAATTCCACGGATGCTGGAATACCTCCTTCAATTCAATAGTACTCTCAAGAGTTCTTGCGGGAAATACAAGAAGAGAAATGGGCCAAGGAGAAGGGTGATTCCCCTCCTATTCCTGAGATTGATGATCTTCATGATCAATTTCCCCAAGACATTCCGTCTATCTATGGAGATCAAACAGAGCAACAAGAGGATGAGAGATTAGATTTTGAATCCAATTCTTTACAAGAGTTGCCTCATTTCACAGGCCCATGGGAATCTGAATCTCTCCAGATCAGAGCTCCCACAATATTGGTAAGAAATGAAGACTCAGTGATTCCAAGAAACACTGATGTTGTGAAGAACACTAAGGTTCAATGTCATCTCACTGTGGAAGAGCTGCTCAAAGCAAAACCTAAGCTCTGGAATCATGTGAAGGATCAGGTTCCAGAACTTGAATCCAATATGCCGAAAGTAGGCTCTAAGCAAAAAGTTCCAGAGATACCTCTCGACAAGATAGGAGACATGAGCGAAGGTGAAGAAGGTAATACTTATCTTCCAATCACCTATCAAGGTTACACAACCAAAGCAATCGTAGATTCAGGTGCTGGTGTTGCTATTGCGACCACCTCCTTGTGGAAGCGATGGGGCAAACCCACATTAAGACCAACAAGAATGAAGCTTCAAATGGAAGATGGTCATTTTGAAAGACCTCTAGGATTGCTCGAAGGGATAACTCTAACTACTTGTGGTGTAGAGTTTGAACATACATTTGCTATATGTGACTTTGAAAACAATAATGTCTACGAGATGATCCTAGGAAGACCCTTCCTACGACAATTGCAAATAGTACAGGATTGGGGAACCAACTCCTTGTACTTACAGCACTTAGGGGTCACCACCAAGGTCAATCTGAAGGATTACACCTTCAGAGATGTACCACCCCTACAATTGAATCCTATCCACAAAGCAAAAGAAGATTCAATCTCTGTGCATTCTGGAAGTTCACCTGATCCATCCTGGCTGCATGAAGATACTCACTTGTGGATGTGCAAGGTCGCGGAGGAAGAGGAAAAGCGTCTAAAAGCAAGAGAAGAAGGAACTTCCCCAGGAGATAGACCAATAAAAGACCCAGCCTATACACCGATGATATTTCCAGATGAGGAATTTGAGCCTCATGGTTGGGCAGAAATCTTAGCTACCATGGACATTGCAGTCAATGAAGAACAATGGACACCTCATTGTGATGAGGACGGTTATAATATCGAAAGTGGTCACGATACAATATCTCTAATTTGCACGATACGATACCACTTAACCTCGCGATACGATACCTGTAATGACACGATACGATACTGAGTTCTTGAGCGATACGATACCACGGGATTGGACGATACGATACCTTTGAGGTGATACGATACCAACTTGGCTGACGATACGATACTGAAATTGGAGGCGATACGATACCAAGACTAACACGATACGATACCACTTGGTCAACGATACGATACTGTGACCGTCGCGATACGATACCACTGAGGCAACTGCGATCGCGATACCAACACTTGACGATACGATACCAAAATGGTATCGCGATACCTCAAGTGGGCGTGCACGATACGATACCTCGACAAGTATCGCGATACACGGGAATTCTGGTATCGCGATACCAAAACTCAACCGGACATGATACTTGGAGATTTTCACACCCAAATTCAAAAATTTTTGCAAATATGTGTACCTTATTTCCTCCTTGTCACTTCTATCAGAGTGTAGATGCAAAATCTAGCTCTAAAGTCACACTACCACCGTCGCGATACCAAACGCAGGTCGCTTCAGCCCGCGCGATACTGAATCAAATTTTTGGAGTTTTGAGAGGTTTTCCATGAATGTTTCTTCAGCGTTTCTGCTCTGAACAGCCTCCGCACTTGTTCCTCATAGCCACAAGTGAAAAACGAGGTGAAGATATAGGCGAAAATGGAGAAAATCAGAGAATATGAAGAGGGAAGAAGATGATGATGAAGGTGAAGATGAAGAAGAAGAAAAAACTCAGAAACTAAACTGAAAATGGTGATTTTTTTCCTTCCAACGTCGCTACTCTACGTCTTACCGTCACACGCTCGTCCTCCAAGCTCTCTCCCCGGCAACGGCGCCAAATTTGGTGTCACTCTAGCACAATGGTGAGTACCAACGTGAGGAGATACACCTCATAAATATCAATCCGTGGAGACGTGAGGACCGGTATGAAGACCGTGAGCAAGTGATGGCACAAGTGCGTGAGTGAAAGCACACAAGCATGCACACACATACACACACACGCGCACAAAGTAAGAGCAAGGAGTGGAACAATGGAAGATCTTTGATTATACAAGAGCTCTCTTACAAAGCTGAAATCTACAACAAGCTAACCTCAAAAATGAGCTCTCCAGCCCTTTTTATAGTTTTTGAGTGGTTTTGGCCCTGTCCAGACCTAGTGTCCGGCCTAGTTAAAAAATAGGTTCCAGGGCTTATTTGGGGGCTCAAACGGAGTCTAAAAATTATGAAAATTGGTAGGATGGTATTTCTAATACTCCTCAAGCTCGAGGACTCCTTGGCTTGAACAAAATGGAGGTACAAAAATGGAAAATGGTATTTACAATGGTTTTAAGTGATAAAAATCACTATTTTTGTAGGGATTTCTTCTGAAAATTTGACAGGTGCTTCTTGGAGCTCCCTACTTGCTCCTTCTTCTTGTGTGTCCACTTCCTTGATGCACTTCCATTCTTTGTCCTTGATCTTGAGCTTCAACTCAACACGATTCTATGAAAACACGATTTTATGAAAACACGATTTTTTGTTGGCAATCGCGATTCTCAAAAAGACGATTCTCTACTCAAAATCGCGATTCTCAAAAAACACAATTCTTTGCTCAAAATCGTGACTCTCAAAAACACGATTCTCTGCTTAAAATCGCAATTCTCAAAATCACGATTCCTTGCTCAAAATCACGATTTTCAAAAACACGATTCTCTGCTCAAAATTGCGATTCTCAAAAACACGATTCTCTGCTCAAAATCGCGATTCTCATAAATCACGATTTTCAGCCAAAAACACGATTTTGTGAAATCACGATTCTCAAGGTACAAAATTGCGATTCTCTGATTTCACACAATCGCGATTCTCTGACTTCACAGCATCGCGATTCTCTGATTTCACACAATCGCGATTCTCTGATTTCACAACATTGCGATTCTCTGATTTCACAGCATCGCGATTCTCTGATTTCACACAATCGCGATTCTCTTGAAGTTCACAAAATCTTGATTTTTCCAAAAGGTCTTGTTTGCCTGTTTTGACCCCCAGGAGCCGAATTTGACATAACTTTTTCATCCAAAGTCCATTTTTTGAGCTCTATAGCTCGTTGGTTTTCAGATAGACTAATTTGAAGTTGACCCTCAGGTGGGACTAGGGAACCAAGGGGACTCCAAAGGATTTTGAGCCATACCAAGGGGAAATTTTGGACTCATAACCAAAGCTTATGAACCTGAGATCTGGTAGACATCTAGGCAAGGATAGACAAAGCATTAGATCTTCTCAGTGTAGTGTCAACCATACAACTAAGTCTTGGGCACAACAACTAAGTGGTTGTCCTTACGTACTCAACTCTGACACAAGTGACTCAGAAATGTCTTTTAGCATGGGGAAACCTACAGGTGGCTCAGGAACTTCCCATCTACAAACACCAGAAGGTCCCTATAAGACACAATTGGAATATATTCGAACCAACCGATTAGGTGCTCGCATCTATGAGGATGGCCTTAGGCGATCATTGGTCCAACTCAAAAATCTAGATCAACCCTTTGGACTTGAACACCCGGTGGTCAAGTTCGAAGAGGGTTCATACATTGATAAGGAAGGATCCATGTATGTGGTAACCAACCTACCAGATAGGAATGATGAGTTTGGAAATGTCATTCCTGAGAATGAGATAGGAGACCTAGAACAAGGAAATGTAGGACAAGGACCCCAGACTCCTAGAGGTAAGTCAGTGTTGACCAGAGTGATCACTCTAGATTAGATTCCTCAAGACAACAAAAGCATAGAACTATTCTTGAATAGAAAAACAGAGGAAGCCTTTTGGAGATTCAAGTCAGATCAACCTAGCCAATTGGGCATAGTCATCATCTACGAGTTCAAGGATCCAGAGATACCAGGCAAAGTTGTCTACCTGGACAACACATCAGAGAAGATGTTCTTGGTAACAGAACATGATAGACATGCATATACTTGGAAGAGTGAATTGATTTTCCCTCCACCAAGATCCAATGTTTCCCATGGCCTCCAAGGAATAGGTTCATCTCAAGCTCATGAAGCCCAGAGAGAAAGAACTAGAGAGAGACCTGAGGTAAGTTTTGCACACACCGTGGGCAGGAATAGATCAGGATTTGAAAATGAAAGACCGGAAAGAGAGAGACATCAAGCACATAGGCAACAAAGAGATGAACAGGATTTTCCATTGCCTAGACCCCGAGAGCACACAAGAACCCTTAGACCCACTCAAGTGATCAAGGCAATGAAGAATTATTTTGACACGATAGGAGATCCTTATGATCATGTGGCCGAGTTCAAACAAGTGTTAAGAGCTGAACAGGTTGAGGATTTGTTCACCCAGTATGAGGCATTTGGTTTGACTCTTAAGGGCACTGCCTTGGTGTAATAAAGTGATAGGTAGGAGATGGTTGAACTACGCCCTAAGAGAGAGGATTAGGAAGTAATCCTCAACCATGGCTTTTGGGGCAAGTGGTTAGCCCATCACATTCCTAACCAAGAGGTTGTGAGTTCAATTTCTTGCATTGGTATCAGAGCCTAGGAACTAGGCTTGTGCAAGGTGGAATGATCCAATGGCCTCTAAAAAAGGCGCTTGGGCACTCTATCATGTGAAAGGGTAGGAATTGTGGAAGGCGCGCGCGTCGGTTTCAAGGATGGACCCAACAAAGAATCAAGTGTATCTCTCAATCCGTAGGTCGGATTGAGGCATATAATATACCGTTGGAAAGCTCTCAGAACGAACTTTCCAATGAGCTAGTTTGGAAGTGTGAATTCCTTGGAAAACCTTGGGTGGCACTTGATTGAGTGTTCAAGATACCAAGCATGGGTGAGAACAAGGTTCAAGACTAAGGTTGAGAACAAGGGCTCGAGACACCAAGGTTGCGAACAAGAAGGTTCAAGACACCAAGGTTGAGAGCAAGGGTTCAAGAGATCAAGGTTGCGAACAAGGTTCAAGAAACTATGGGAGGTTGAGGACATCAATTCAAGGCTACCAAGGGAGTTCAAGAATTGATCACCAAGGCTAGAGGGATACAAGAGTAGATCATTGATCAACCAAGGGGGGAAGAATGTAATAAAGTGATAGGTAGGAGATGGTTGAACTACACCCTAAGAGAGAGGATTAGGAAGTAATCCTCAACCATGGCTTTTGGGGCAAGTGGTTAGCCCATCACATTCCTAACCAAGAGGTTGTGAGTTCAATTCCTTGCACTTGGCTTGGTTTCAACCATTGAGTAGTCAAAACTATCGTGATATAGGTCAGCTGCTAGACGAATTCATTGTAGAATTTTCCAAGAGTGGTATCAGGCATAACACATCATCTTTGATCCACAGCTTCAAGCAGACACCCCAAGAAACAGTGCGACTAGCAGGTAGAAGGTTCAGACAGTACTTAGAAAGATGCCCTGCTCCAGAGTTACCCACACCAGCCAAACAAGTGGCTTTGTTCTTAGATGGCTTACTGAGCACAAAGTTAAGATCATATGTGTACTTGAAAGAGCCTAGATCCATAGAAGAGTGTGCGGACGTGCATTGACATAGAAGATAACTTGGGTGAGGAGTTAGGATTGTCCAAACTCTATAAGGATTCTGATAGTTCTACTAGTCATACTTCAAAAATCTCCACGAAAATAGATGAGATAGCTGAGCAAGTTGCCAAGAAGCTGGGAGTCCAAAATAGACAAACACAAAGAGTCACCTCATTGAACCGATGTTATACCTGCGGAGGGGACCACATGGCTAATGTATGCCCAATGCAAAACCAAAACATTAGAGAAAGGAATGCTCCATATTGCACTATTGAGAGAAAATACGCGAACCACACAGCTCAGGATTGTCCTTACAATAGATAGGCTATTAGACAAACTTGTCAGCAACCTTACCAACAAGGTAGGTATCAGAACCAATAACAACAGCCATATTATCGACCACAACAGCAATATCAGGCACAATATAGGCCACAACCAGTCTTGGGAAACCAACCAGCAGCTCCTGCCAACGTGATTCCAGTCAAGTATGCTGTGGGAGAGGAAAATCCAAATAGAGCATTGGTGCCACTAACCCCATTGATACTAGATAATGACTCTCATGCTCATAGTTCAGACTACTCCCATGAAGGTAGTCCACATGCTTATTACACTGAGTCGCCTGAGCATAGTGAGATGTACCCGTATCAATATGAGGCACCACCTATGGAGCAAAAT
This sequence comes from Ceratopteris richardii, assembly GCA_020310875.1. Classification (NCBI taxonomy): domain Eukaryota; kingdom Viridiplantae; phylum Streptophyta; class Polypodiopsida; order Polypodiales; family Pteridaceae; genus Ceratopteris; species Ceratopteris richardii. The sequence goes on from CM035411.1 coordinate 134,215,372, forward strand.
TGGGAGCCAGAATACTCCAATGTTATGTACACAAATCCTAACCCTAGGCCCCAATTGAGACAAATGAGACCACAAGCCCCTAGAGGATCTTGTTTCAGATATCAAGGTGACCATTTCATTCATGATTGTCCCCACCCACCATCTCCGAGTCAAGGTCAGGCTATCACAATACAAGATTTTTGTCTTGAATGTGGCAAAGACCATCTTCCCAGAGATTGTCCAAGAAACCCTTCCAGTGCACCCAAGATTACACCCATTAATGTGGTAGGCTTAGTGGCGGATTCAAGTGCGAGTAGTAGTAATGTGGCACCTGTACAGGCAATTACTAGGGCACAAGCATTAAAACAAGATAAACCAGCAGAACAATCGGAGTCGAGTGAATCAGGAGAGCCTAGTAAGAGAAAAACAAGAACATGGAAGGATACCAGAGAGAAGGCCAATCGCAAGTGGAATAAAAAGTTATCGGAACTAGAAGAAAGCTTGAAAGACGCAAAAACAAAAGTAGAAGACATTGCATCTCAAAACCCCTCGCATGCCGAAACTTCATCCACTCCATCTCATCCCACCCCACCACCCATTTAGACCGCAACCAGGGTCTGTTCTGGAAGATCCAACCCTAGAAGGCTTGGACATGATGTTCAAGGCCTACCAGGCTCAACTTCAAGAAGGGCAGACACCCTCGTTTGGAAACTATCTTTACTTCGTGACTTTCATCGATATTTTTTCCATTCATGCATGGGTATATCCGTTGAAAGAAAAGTCTGAAGTGTTCATGTGCTTCAAAAAATTTTTGGAAATGGCTGAAAATCTATCAACATGTAAAATGGGCACCCTCCATGCAGATTGAGGGGGGGAATATATGTCTTCTGACTTTAATGCATTTCTGGCTAAATGTGGGATAAATCATCTGTGTACAGTGCCATATACACCTCAAGAGAATGGAGTTGTTGAACGCAAGAATAGGTCACTCATGGAGATGGTGAGGTGTATGGTTAAGAGTTAGGCTTTACCACATAGTTTCTATCTTGAGGCTGTTATGTGTGCAGCATATGTACTTAACAGGTGTCCCTCTAGATTGCTGCACTCTATCACTCCATATGAGGCTTGGCATGGTCGCAAGCCATCTCTTGCTTATCTTTGTGTTTTTGGTTGTCTGGCATATGCATGAGTAAAATGCATATGCATTAGTGCCTGAACAAAATCACAGGAAATTGGATGATAAAGTAGTAAAATGTATTTTTGTTGGGTACAGTTCTGAAAGCAAACGCTATTGTCTATATCATCCATAGAGTAAATGCATTTTGGTTAGCCATGATGTTGTTTTTGTGGAAGATGCTATTCAGCCGTTACTTTCCTGTACTAAGGAGACATTTGTTAGATCCAAAGACATGTATGACAATTTGTTGCCTCTTTTTACAATCGGATAGTCTAGTGCTGGTCCTAATGACACAACTTCTCAGCCTTTGCAAGTTTCATGTGATCATGGAGATCATTCCATTTTTTATGCAGATTTACATTATGCACTTTTTGATGATTGAGTTGATAGTTGAGGAGGCAAAAACTATGCCAAAATTGTTGATGAAGACTTTGCATGAAAGCAAATTAGATGCACCTCTATCATACCGTACTTGTTCAGGCTCTCATAGTGCCTGGTTTGCATTAGTTTGATATGCTATGGCTGCCTCTACTCTCTATGATGAGACTGAGCCTATTTCGTTTGATGAAGCACAAAATTTTGAACATTGGATGGCTGCAATGCAATCTGAATATGATGCTATCATGAAAAATGGTACTTGGTATTTATGCGACTTGCCTGCTAGCAAGAAGTCCATTAACACTAAGTGGGTATATAAGATGAAGTGTTAACAGTTGATAGGTATAAGGCTAGGTTGTTGCAAAGGATTATGCACAGGAAAGAGGCATTGATTTTGATGAAACCTTTGCACCTACATGCCAAATGACTAATGTTCATCGCATTTGTGCACTTGTAGCTCATCATGATTGGAATGTACATCAATTGGACATTAAAATAGCATTTTTGAATGATGACGTGCATGAAGAACTTTATGTTTTTCAGCCCCGTGGCTTTGTGCAGAAAGGGCATGAAAACCACATGTGCAGGTTAAAGAAGGCAATATATGGTTTAAAGCAAGCACCACGTGCTTGGTATGAAAAGATATATGCCTATCTGATTGCTCATGGTTTTGAGAATAGTCCAACTGAAAGCACCTTATATGTTAAGCTTGCTAATGATGTACTTCTGATCATTGTTGTGTATGTTGATGACATGCTGCTTATTAGTCCTCATGAGAAGCATATTGCTGATTTCAAGACTAATTTGCATGCCTCATTTGAGATGTCTGATTTGGGGCATTTGCATCATTATTTGGGCATTTAGTTTATGCATGTTGATGGGGGAATGGCTTTGTGTCAAATGAAATATATTGACACATTATTGCAAAGTTTTGGCCTTGAAGACTCTAAACCTATTACCACTCCTATGGAGACATGTTGACGATTGAGTCCTCATGATGTTGGAGATGCATTTGATGTTGTTCTCTATCAGCAGGCTGTTGGATGCTTGATTTACTTACACATTACTCGGCTAGATATTCAGTTTGCTATCTCACAGATGAGTAGTTTTATGCATTGCCTAGGATTCAAGCATTGGCAAGCAGTTAAGCGCATCTTTCACTACTTGAGTGGTAGCCGGCTACTTGGATTGTTTTATCCCAAGGGGGGATCACTATCACCAGATTTACATGCTTTTTCTAACTGTGACTGGGCTGGTTCCTATGACACTCATGTGTCCACTAGTGGTTTTTGCTTCATGCTTGGTAGCTCATGCATATCTTGGCTAAGCAAGAAGCAGCTTACTGTGACCACTTCTAGTTGTGAGGCTGAGTATAGGGCAACTTTCACATCAATTGTTGAGTGTGTGTGGCTCAGATGCCTTATGGTTGATTTGGGTCTTGGTCAGTCTTCTACCACCACCATCTTCACTGATAGTCCAAGCACACTGGTAGTTGCGATGAACCTTGCGTTCCATGCTCGCACTAATCACATTGAGGTGCATATCATTATGTCATGGAGAGGGTCTCTGTTGGGGAGATCAACTTGGCATATGTGTCCACGCACGAGAAAATTGCAGATCTTTTCATGAAGGCTCTGCCTAGGGAGAAGTTTGAAGCTTTGCACAAAGCTTTGGGCTTACTTCCTTTTGTGGAGTGATTCCACACAGCCTGGCACTTCCTTATACATGAGTTCCAGCTCCTTGTTTACCGCATCACTCCTAGGGGGGATTTGTTCATATATTTAGGTAGTGATGTGTGTGAACACACTAGGACTAACAGGGCACTTTTTTCCCTCTGTAGGAGGTTTTTCCCCTGGCTTATCTATATGCATATAGCCCTAATGGGTTACTTATCTTTGTACAATCTAGTGGTGATACATTCAGTATTATGTGTTGTGCTCCACACTTCTTCTTCTTCCTTGTGCTGTTCGCATGCTTTCGCAGATGTCTAACTCCAATACGCATAAAACTTTGATTATCACATTTAATTATAGTCACCATTTGTGATGGAAAGCCTAGATCTGCAAAGAATTATCCTTAATTAAACTACCTCACAAGAGGCAAAGTCTCATAAAGTGATAGGTAAGAGATGGTTGAACCACACCCTAAGAGGAAGGATTAGGAAGTAATCCTCAACCATGGCTTTTAAGGCAAGTGGTTAGCCCATCCTAGTCTTAACAAGTGAGTTCAAATTCCCTATACATACAACGCTGGTATCAAAACCTAGTAACTAGAATCAAGCAAGGTGGATAGATTCCATCAAGATCATGGACAATTAATGGCCTTGAGATAAGGCACTTGGGCACTCTAACATCAGAAAGGGTACAAAAGGGGGGAGGTGGATCTTTGATTATTCTACCCAACAAAGATTGGGGTGTATGTCTCAATCCATAGGTTAGATTGAGACATGTATGATACCATTGGAAAGCTCTCAAAATGGAGTTTCAAAATCTACTAAGCTCATTAGGAAGTGTGAAGCCTTCTAACACCTTGGATGGAACTTGATTGAGGGTTCAAGATACCAAACATGGATGAGAACAAGTTTCAAGATGCTAAGGTTGAGAATAGAGTTCAAGACACCAATGTTGCAAAAAAGGTTGAGGAAACTATACAAGGATGAGGACATAAATTTAGGGGTACCTAGGGAGTTCACAAACTGATCAACGAGGCTAGAGGGATACAAAAGTAGACCATTGAGGACAATGATCAAGCAAAGGGGGAAGAATGTCATAATGTGACATGTAAGAGATGGTTTAACCACACCCTTGTTGGAGCAAGTCTATGACAAGCCTAAGTATTGGCTTGAGTCCCACAAAGTCATAGAAGAAGCTTTAAAATGAAGACTATGTAAAGTTCACTTGTGAACTACCTCTTGTAACTTTTTGAAGTCTTACTCAATGTAAAAGTGAAAGAATCTTAAGTGGTTGAGTCCAGTTGATCAAAAGAGGAAAGAGAAGCCATGAATTTGTGATTAATGGTAGTTGGAGAATCAAATCAATCACTAATAGATTGAAGAGTGATTGAGGGAAGTTAGGCTCCCAAGATCAACTATAAATACATGGTAGTTTTAGTCATGGTTAAGTAAAGACCTCCAAGAGCTAAGCTTTATGCCATATCAAGGTGTGATTTCAAGGCACGCATATGTATGAGTAAGTCCATTGTATTGTACAAACAATATACTTTCATTTTCATGATCATTTGGGCTCATATCTTCATGTTCTTGTGAAGTGTACTGTTCACTGCCATATCTCTCAGTTTTCTCAGTGAGATTGCAGAGATGATTTCTCTGATCTTGGTGAATCATTTTCAGTGATTTAACTTCATAAAGTTAGCTCTCTAAGTCTACTGTATGCTCACCAATGTTCATTACAATTAGATGTTTCAATCTTTAGATATGATCATTTGAAGTCAACTATGTCACTTGGTTTTCTTCTTCTCTGGCAGCACTCTCTCAGAACAATCATTTTGTCAGAGATGTTTCTTAGTGTGTACTTCACCATTTTCTATGACTTAAAGCTTTTTGGATTCATCCTACTGTCTAGTATATGCCTACAAACTTCATAATCATTGGGTTCTTGAATCTTGAGATATTTGCATTTTACGGATCATGGGTCTAACTATTGTTGCAGTCCCGGAAAATCGGGGTCATCCTATGACTTGCTAAGTTTGTTTCTGTTGATATATTTAGGTAGTGATGTGTGTGAACACACTAGGACCGCCGGGGCACTTTTTTCCCTCTTTAGGAGGTTTTTTCCCCCCGGCTTGTATATACGCCTATTGCCCTAATGGGCTATTTATCTTTGTACATTCTCTAGTAATACATTCAGTATTGTGTTGTGCTCCAAGCTTCTTCTTCTTCCTTGTGCTGTTCGCGTGCTTCTGCAGACGTCTAACTCCAACAATTGGTATCAGAGCAGGTCATCGTTTCATCTAGGGTGTCGTCGACACTCCTCCGTTTGCAGTCTCAGAATCGCACGAATTTTGGTGAGCATACTCAGCATGCCTTTGAGATCAAAACCGCTTCGCTTTGTTGTGCCGAAATCGCAATCTGAGCTTGTTTTGACCTCCGAATGCACTATCGCAGCACTCGTGCAGGCTATTTTGTCTTTTTGTGCCAAAGGTATATACCAGTTTCTATTTGCCAGTATAAGTGTCTCGAAGTCTGCTACAGGTCTAGTGGATTTTGTCTGGGTCGTTCTGTTCAACTTTCTGAGATACAGTCAATTTTCTGCATCAAGGTATTTTAGTCACCGGCCATGGTTGAAAGCAGTGATGTATTTCGTATGTTGGCTATTGAGGATAAGTTGGATGGTACCAACTACCTGTTATGGGCTTATATGATGCGACATGTGTTGGTTGCAAAAGGACTATGGAACATTGTACAGGGTGTCAAAAAACATCATATCACACCTGCAATTGTTACAACAGCAGGTACTGAAGCTGATGCAGAAGGTATCGAAGATGATGATATTCTGCATATTCTTGTTCGTGCTGCAGTTTTTGTTGCACCTACTGCAAAGCAGATTCATTGGGATGGCAAAGATCCCCAGGAACATGCATTGATAGCTTTGTCTGTCAAACATGCCATTATTCCTCACATTCACTCTTGCAGAACAGCTAAGGATGCTTGGGATACACTTACCACATTGTACCAAGCTAGGAATGAGGCTCGTGTTGCTTACCTCCGAAAATAGTTGGAGAGTGAGCACATGAATGAAGGTGATTCTATGGACAATTTCCTAACGAAGATCAAAGACTTGAAGGAACAATTAATTTCTGCCGATGAGGTTATACCAGATAGTTCACTTGTGCAAATCGTTCTGAATGGTCTTCCTGATTCATATCAGAGTTTTGCTTCTACTCTTTGGTTGATGATGAAAGGCAATCCAAATGCCTTATCATTTGAGGAGTTAGTCTCTGTTCTGTTGCAGGAAGATCAGTCCAGGTAGAACAGGTCCATTATGCGAGTTCCAGATCAAGCTTTCTTCGCTAGTCAGAAGGGGAAAGGAAAATGGAGCTCTTCAACTAGTAAGCAGAAATCTACTAATTCTGCATATTCGAAGAAGGAAGATAAAGATGAGAAGAAATCAGAAAAGCAGAAATTGTTTTGTAAGTACTATAAAGAGAATGATCATATCATAAAGAACTGTCCAAAATTGGTTGCTAAAGAGGCAAAGAAGAAAGAGGCTAGAATGGTTGTTATAGAGGCCTCTACACCAAAAGCAGAGTCTGCTAATCTTGTGCAGGAAGAAGAATGGGTGTTTACTACTATTTGCAGTTTTGACCCATCTTCTCATGAGCAGTGCATGTCCGCAGTAGACTCAAATGTTGGTATTTTGATAGTGCGGCGACCAAACATATTACCTCGCAGCGTAGTTTCTTCTCTTCACTCGAGCCTGCCCCTACAGGGAATACTGTTACATGCGCCAACTCCTCCTATCCTGTTATGGGAGTTGGTAAGATCATTTTGACTACTGTTGATGGTAGCTCTTTCACTTTGTTAGATGCTTTATTTGTGCGAGGGATCAAGAAGAACCTGTTATCAGTTTCTGCATTAGCCAAGATTGGCTTGGTTGTGAAATTTGTTGATGACAGGTGTACAGTTCATGATCTGTCAAATGGCGATGTGATTATTGCTTCTGGCATTTTATGTCGTGGGCTGTATAAGCTCATAGACTATGAAAGATCTGTAAATGATTTGGCATGTGCAGTAAATGATTCTCAGGCTATGTCAGATGCAAAGCTTTGACATGCACGCTTTGGTCATCGGAATTTTGCTAGTTTGCTACGCCTGTAGAAATCTGAAATGGTGTCCTCTTTGCCCAAACTTGAGGCACCTATAAAACATGTTTGTGAAAGCTATATTTTGGGAAAAATGTAGCGCTCGTCCTTTCCAAAAGATGGTTCAGTTCGGGCTACTCAGAAATTGCAGCTTGTACATAGTGATGTCTGTGGTCCTATGCAGACACCTTCATTTGGGAATTATCTTTACTTCGTGACTTTCATCGATGATTTTTCCACGCATGCATGGGTATATCCATTGAAGGCAAAGTCTGAAGTGTTCATGTGCTTCAAACAGTTTTTGGTTTTGGCTGAAAATCTGTCAGCATGTAAAATGGGCAACCTCCGTTCTGATCGAGGGGGGGAGTATATGTCTTCTGATTTTAATGCATTTTTGGCTGAACGTGGGATAAAACACTAGTGTACAGTGCCCTATACACCTCAGCAGAATGGAGTTGCTGAATGAAAGAATAGGTCACTCATGGAGATGGCGAGGTGTATGGTCAAGAGTCAGGCTTTACCACATAGTTTCTGGCTTGAGGCTGTCATGTGTGCAACATATTTACTGAACAGGTGTCCCACTAAAGCATTGCAGTCTATCACTCCATATGAGGCTTGGCATGACCGCAAGCCATCTGTTGCTCATCTACATGTTTTTGGTTGTTTGGCATATGCATTAGTGCCTGAACAACATGGCAGAAAATCGGATGATAAAGCAATAAAATGTATTTTTGTTGGATACAGTTCTGAAAGTAAAGGCTATCGTCTGTATCATCCAGAGACTAAACGCATTCTGGTTAGCCGTGATGTTGTTTTTGTGGAAGATGCTATTCAGCCATTGCTTTCATGTACTAAGGAGACATCTGTTAGCTAAGACATGTATGATACTTTGCTGCCTCTTTTTACAGGTGGACAGTCTAGTGTTGGTCCCAATGAGGCAACTTCTTAGCCTTTGCAGGTTTCTTGTGATAATGCAGATAATTCCATTTCTGATGCAGATGTACATGATGCATTTTATTGATGAGAGAGCTATTGAGCAGGCAAGATCTATGCCAAAATGGCTGGTGCAGACCTTACGTGACATCAAATTAGATGCACCTCTGTCATATCGTACTCGTTCAGGCTCTCATAGTGCCTCTTTTGCATCAGATTGCTATGCTATGGTTGCATCTAGTCTTTGTGATGAGAATGAGCCTGTTTCGTTTGATGAAGCACAAAATTCAAAAAATTGGATGGTTGCTATGGAATCTGAATATGATGCTATAATGAAGATGGTACTTGGTCTTTATGTGACTTGCCTCCTAGCAAGAAGGCCATTGGCACTAAGTGGGTATACAAGCTGAAGCGTAAACTTGATGGTACAGTTGACAGTATAAGGCTAGGCTTGTTGCAAAAGGTTATGCACAGGAAAGAGGCATTGATTTTGATGAGACCTTTGCACCTACATGCCGTATGACTACTGTTCGGATCATTTGTGCACTTGCAGCCCATCATGGTTGGAATGTACATCAGTTGGCCATTAAAACTGCATTTCTGAATCGTGACTTGCATGAAGAAGTGTATGTTTTTCAGCCCCATGGCTTTGTGCAGAAAGGGCATGAAAACCAGGTGTGCAGGTTAAAGAAGGCATTATATGGTTTAAAGCAAGCACCACGTGCTTGGTATGAGAAAATACATGCCTATTTGATTGCACATGGTTTTGAGAACAATCCAACTAAAAGCACTTTATATGTTAAGCGTGCTAATGATGTGCTTTTGATCGTTGTTGTCTATGTTGATGACATGCTGCTCACTGGTCCTATTGAGAAGCATATTGCTGATTTTAAGGCTGATTTGCATGCCTCATTTGAGATGTCTGATTTGGGGCATTTGCATCACTATTTGGGCATTCAGTTTATGCAAGTTGATGGTGGGATGGCTTTGTGTCAAACGAAATATATTGACACATTATTGCAGCGCTTTGGCTTTGAAGATTGTAAGCCTACTGCCACTCCTATGGAGACAGGTTTATGATTGAGTCTTCATGATGCTGAAGATGCATTTGATGTTGTTCTCTATCAGCAGGCTGTTGGATGCTTGATTTACTTATGCATTACTCGGGTAGATATTCAGTTTGTTGTCTCACAGATAAGCAGGTTTATGCATTGCCCAGGAGTGAAGCATTGGCAGGCAGTTAAGCGCTGTCGGGTCGTGAGAGATGCTCGGATGGTGGATCAAGTCATCCACCTAAATTGTTCGGCACACGCGGGGTGTCTGTAGCAAACTCAGGCTTATGAAAATAAGGGTTCTAATGACAAAACAATTTAAATTACCTATTTCTATGACTGAAACTAAGGTCTTTAAATAGTTTAAATAGCTATGGACCGTAAGGACGGGCAGCCTCGTACCTAGCAACAGCTTCTTGATATGAGATTAAAACTAGTGACTCTTCTGTTACACGTTCCATCATGGTTTCTTCTACT